>CM029539.1:8204636-8804636 GCA_017141395.1 Laodelphax striatellus
AACGTGGACCAATAGGATCACGAGGAAAAAATTTCTATTCCGAGTCGACTTTTTATGAGGAATATCTCATTCGCTTCCATGCACTTGAAAGCTGTTGGACCTTGGTCCTACCATTCATGAGATATTGCGATGTTACCAAACATAGAGATATTTTTGGGAGAGATCGAAGCTTTTCCTTCCGCCTTTGACAAAATATAGGCTATCTCGATCACAGGAAGCTGAATTGATCATTTCTGAGACCTTCCAGGAAGTTTATTGCAGGGAAAAGATAAATAACACTATAGGCCTGAGTACATGATAAACGTTTTTATTAATTCAAACCAATAAAAAACCTGGCTCTAAAAATACCCATACACTAGACATGTAAATCATGGTTTGCTGCCTTTTACCTAACCAGTAACAAGTCACCTGTTCAGTCCTATGCTATTTTATTGGTATGAACTTGTTAGAAATTTGATCGTTTATCAGCACCTAAAAGGCTGTACACGTGTACACACCATAATACTCGGTAACATTCTTCTGATAACTTTTTTTTTAAGTTTTTTGATTTGGATACTAACTATGAAATTTGTTCTAGTCTTTTCAACTTGTTATAAACAAGTCTGAAATGTCATTGAACACTTTTCACTGACTTCAACTTTGCTAAACACAACACACACTGTGCCTAGAAATTGTGCTCCTAGAAATTTTTTTGTTCATAAGTTTGTGGGATATGGGTGACCAAAGTTGGAATTTATGGAACAGATCATCTCACATTTTTTTTGCAAATAAAATCATGCAATTTTGAGCATACATCTCTATAGGTATTGCCTATCAAATGAAATAATATTTTTTCAAAATATATCAACTTTTGAAAAAAAATATTTTTGAAAATAATTTTCACGAAATAACTCAATTTTCAATTCGAATTCAGGATTCTAACTTGAAGTCATTAACTACTGTGATGAGCTCAACAATAATTAATAATTGAGTTCAGCAAATTTCTACAAATGATGCTGATGATACTAATGATGCTCTCCACAAATCACTCGACCTCACGTTTTGCAATGGACAACAATGAAAAAGCAAGAATCACGATGAAATCGTGTCGCATTGTGAAACATCATGATAAAGTACACTGTGTAGATTTTAAATTGGCGAATCAATGTACAGCAACAGCTCTCTGTTGCTCCGGCCCTATCACTGGTCTCCTCTCATTGGTCGGTTACGCATTCCCTTTATTAGTCGAGATAATGATGCCAAGCGGCCCATTTACAAACAACTCATCCCATCAGACTATTGACAGCGAGAAAATTGAGATTTTCAATCATAGATTATGCCACTAGAATGCTTTTGATAGAGACCCTGTGATGGGGGCTTTGGAATGAATGCTTCTCTATTAGAGTGCATCAAGCATTATAGTGTATACTATGTGTGATAATAATTTATATTACAGTTTGTTTTGAGGAAATGATAGCAGAAAATAGGCGACAAATTTATAACAGATGTGTATCATACTTGATGATGAAGTACCAGCTTACATCATCATAATAATTATTTATTATGATTCTATTTTTTTGTGCTAGTTATAAAATCAAAGTTGTCAATATAAAGTTGTAAAATCAAACATGATTCCTAAGGGTTTGTAATTCCAAGATTGATCGAATTTCATTGTGTGGGATCCGGGGGAAATCATATTAGATTAGAACGTTTTTATTGGAACAAAAATTACAGTTTCTTTTTATACACTCATTGATAATAGACTCAAATAAAGTCTATATCTTTATTAATATAGACACGAAGCACATCAATATAATAATTATTAGGAGAGAGAGAAACAAAAGGCTCAGTCCAAAACCTGTTTCTCTCCCGAATTTCGATAAAAAGCAATATAATCATTATACATAGTTTGTTGAAGAACTTTCCCAGTAAAAGAGCATTATTGAAACAAACATTATTGTATTCTTTAGAAACAAAAAAAAGGAGTAATATGAGTAATAAGTAATTGGAGTTAAAATAATAATTAGTTATCATAATAATAAGTTATTTGATAATTTATATGAGTATAAATAATACGAGTAATAGTATAGCAGGATCATTTTAACTTGTCAGAAAACAGCTGCTTCAACGTTAGTAAACGAGCGTACATCAATAAGCTGTTTTCTGACAATTTGAAATAATCCTGCTATAATAATACTCGTATTATTATGATTTCGGAGAGAAACAACAGGCTTAGCCCAAAACTTTTTCTCATCCATTTTGATAAAATTAATTTTGATTATTTTAATACTTTTTGTAATTCACTAATAATAATTAATAATATACAAAATATATAATAATACTGTAATTCTAATACTTATTTTAATATTTTTTTTTTAATTTTCATTAATTTATTTTTAATACTCAACCTGATGTATAAGCTGCAGAGCCTTACAGTCCAACCTCCATAAGACGGATTTCAATGGGAAGGAAAAAACTCGTTTCATGGATAAAATTCATATTATCAAGATTTGTACTAACAAGGTTCGACTGCAGGGAGAGGTAAGACGGGGAGAGCTTTGCACCCGGAGACTCCCCTTGGTTACGCATACGAGAGGTAATATCAATAAAACTACTTGAATAACAAGCTAAGCAAATACTCACCTCAGAATTATTGTAGTGATGAAACCTCTGCTTCAAACATTCAACGGGGTTCTCCTCTCATAGGGAATGCCTCATTATTGCCGGTGTAATCTCTGCCAGCATGCTGGCTTGAATGGGGCTCTCTAGTGCTATGAGGTTAGAAACCACCTTTCATGTTCGCGTTGTGAGGTTGCTTCAGCTGAGGTTACACGTTCAAGAGAAGAATTTCAATCCGAAGACGCATTGCGAGAGGCTTCCTGTAACACAAACACATACTGAATATTACATGACCTGTAAATGATATGGAAATTTATTGCCTAGCCTATAGAAGCAAATATTTATAATGGGAAGGAGAGAACACAATAAATCATTCTCAATAGTATACACAACTCATTGAAAGACTATCTCGAAAGGTCACTGACTGCATAAAAACGCTGAAATATCGAATTTTAAGCGAAGGTTCTTTGATTTCCCAGATAAAATATGTCTCAGGAGTTTTACGAAGCTTTTCAAAGCATCTAGAATAATAAGGTATGTGGCAGCACCCTTGTGGAAAATATATATGTAAATATAGCGATCAGGTTATTTCCACATCAATTTTCAATATGGGTTCTGCCAGCTCCACATACGTGACGAAATAATACCTTACCATAACATTAAAACACAATTAAAAATTATCAAGAGAAAGAAACTCTATCAACCATTTCCAATATTACGAATGAACTTTCAATGAAGATTTATTGAGTTCTAGAGAAAATGTGTATTAGAGGTGAGTTTTAACCTTACTTTGAAAGGATTAAAAAATATCAAGGATTGTCAAAGTGAAAATTTGTAGGATCACTATGAATAACAATGATACCGTTTTTCATTCAAGATGGGAAACTCATGATGTCGGTTCGACCTGAAGTAAAAATTTACCAACGATTCTGCCTTTCACAAGTGTATCGTGACCTTGTATCTTCTAAAATTGGATTATAATTATCTGCTTAGAATTGGAAAATATGAACTTACGATTTTAAGAATCGAATTTGAAGCTCACTGACTCCGCAGAGCGATATGAAACGCGCTACTGCTATAGACTTTTAACGCTAATTGCTATTCCACCTTAGCAAATAATTAATCCGACCCATTTCATTCCTGACTGTTTTTAGTGCTGGTTTCAATGATAGTCGGATTTAGAAGACTCGTATCATACCTGCTTGAAAACGATTACTCTTCACATCTGACGGTGCCATTAAACTGAACTTTACGTTCCACGCTGAAATTATGCCGATCATGAAGGACTGGCTTCACTGCTCCACAATAATAATTCCAATCTGGATTGTTTTTGTTGGATGATAGTTCAGGAAGTTGTTACTGTTATTTATGGGTAATATTTTAGTTACTGTCTCATGAGATAGGTGTGAAAAAAGCAGCCCAATCCAAGTTTCAATTATTGTTGAAATAAAATCATCTGAATCCGTCTCATCTTGGGGCTGTGGTGCAGTTGGGCTTCTCTCAATAATGTGTCTGAATTGAATAATTTGGATGATTCATGATAATGTTTAACATGGGAGAGTTTACATACTATGATTTAGATCATATTCAGATAATCTATATTAATAAAAGAGAGTTGATGTCTGTACGCTCGCTTATAACTCGAGAACGGCCGAACCGATTTAGATGATTTTGGATTAGTTTGGATTGTTAGAGCACTGGTTAACATAATATGTATTAAAATATAAGAAAATCCCTTTATAATTAATAAATAATTAGTAAATTAATGACCTAACCTATCAAACATTTTACAGACGACAGACCCATGTTTTGAACTTCCCGGCAGGCCTATCGAAGAACGGAAAGATGATGGTTTAACATCAGGAAAATGAGCTGTATTGTCCAGCCCTCCGTGGCGTAGTGGTTAGAGCGTCTGCCTGTCAACCTGAACAACGCGGGTTCAATCCCCACTCCGGACCAATTTTTTTGTACTAGGTTTTCTACTCAAATTATTTTTCACGCTAGAATCATCGATTAAGAATGAGTTATCGGTCGTATCATATATTATGTTTTATTGTTTCTAAGAAGGAAAAATAAATTGAAATAAAAATTATTGATTATATAAAATAAAAATACATTGATTATATTAAATATATTTTTACTTCGTGACATTTCTTTTTGGGGAACATGAAGGGGACATTTGGGGAAAGAGGGGTTACGTGAAGGAATGGTCAATGGGGAAGAGGGGTGACATTTGGTGGGAAAGAGGAGTTGACATGAAGGGGATTTGTGGGGATGACATTTGGGGAATGAAGGGGGGACATTTGGAGGATGAAATTTTTTGGGGTGTGGCATGAAGGGGGGACATTTGTGGGGAGAAGAGGAGGGACATTTGGGGGGGGGGAAGAGGGTGATACGAAGTTCGCCGGGACAGCTAGTGGATAATAATAATGGAATGGATGGGGATATTAGTATTGTTTTCTTGATTATAGTGGACATTACACTTATACTCACGCAAAAGCCTAGAAATCAAGTGGGCATCACTTTCTAAAGAAAAATATTTATAATAGTTCACAACATTAGAATTAGGCCCATCAGATAGTTTTACCACAATTCAGAACTAATAAGAAACTGATTGGATTGGATAGATACACATAAATCTATGATTGATAAATACACATAATACACATGAACTATAATAAAATCGAGATCAAGAATACATGATTTATGATTGAATCGAGTAGTGTAAATATTATGAAATGAAACAGCATAAATTTAGTGTCAATCCAGAGGTTATATTGCATTGATGAGGGAAACATCACATTTTCCTCTTAGCTCTCATAAAATAAATGCACGATTTACAATACGACTAAAAACTGGGTCAAACTGACGAGTTTGATATAAAACTAATGGACGGAACTCGTCAAACATAATATTGATGTTTTGTCCAGCGATGCTTATTATGGGAGAGCTCTACTATCTAGCTAATCCCCATAATAAACTAGGAACTCGATGATAGTACTCACCACACCACTTAATACTGTAGTTCTGTTTATCATTTTGGAATGTTGCCAAGCTCACTTACAACTTGTCAATGTTTATGCTCTGATTCAAAAGTGAATATTTATTATGTGAGATTATCAACTATCACGTTTGAGAGATAAACAACGGTGGTGGATATATTGCACATCATAGAGCAGAAATGCATAATATCATAGAGTAACTATAGGCTACTTGTTACAGATATGTATACAGATATGTTATCTGTGATAATATATTATGAGCCAGAATATTTATCTCAACTTCAGTGTGCCGTATTAAAGCAGAATAATATTCAGTTTTTCTAAACTAGTGGTTTTTATCAATGAAGAGTATAACGTGGAAATATAAGTTAAGTTTCTCATAAATATTGAAAAACAAATAATTCAAAGTTAAGTAATGTTCAGGATTTCAGAAATATCCCCTGTTTCATCCACAATATAGTGCACGAAAGTAAACAAGAATTGTTTTATGGACTACAAACAGTTTTCGCGAATCATGCTCTATTTTTCTTGACTTGTAAGCCCTGATTCATCACTTTGATTGGACAAATATTTTTCCAATGCACCTACTTATTTCCATTTCTAGCTCAAAATCTCTCTTAGATTTCCATGTCCTTGCACCTACCGACTTCAAAATAACTCTGGGGACGAACAACATTTGCATTTAGCTTTAAATTAGTGAAGTGATCGAGATTTGAAATTAAGCTCTTCAATAATCCTGTCGCAAGATCTTCTAATCCGAAGCAATTATGGAAAGGGTGAACTATGTAAAGTTTGGGAAATCTAGCTCGTCAAAGTTTAAAAATTTTCAGGTCACACATGCACCAGCTTAGTCTGCAGAAGCGGAAAAGCAGGGATCTTTTCGGAAAAGTAAACCTTTTAATTCAATCCACAACCTCACTGTACTGGCGTGACCTGATGGATGAAGAGGAAAATTCTTATAAAACGATAAGTTTAGTCCCTATCTCTGTTCTTACTCTTTCACTCCTTATTCTCCTTCCATCCCTCAAACTCCCTCTTTCTCTCACTCTCTCTCCTCTCTCCTCACACGATCTCCCCTTTCTCAAATTTCCTCCGAATCATCCCATCCAGCCATCCTTCTCTGTCCCGAGTCTCTCTCACTTTCATAAAATAATTTATCATCCAAGCTAACGAATTATAACGTCGGCTACAGCCATTGCAGTTTTCAATTTTTCATACCTAATAGGATTAAATTACTGCGATCGATTTCCATCGGGGAACATTTCTGAATGTATCGCGATGTTGTCGAAAATTATTATTGAAATACACTGCGGAGGAATTTGTAAATCCATTAATTTTAAGCTGTCACGAGTGGGTTCTGCTAGGGTTCACAAGTGATGAATTGAGAATAGGTCAACGGCTTCACTGAATCATGAGTTGTGTTCGGTTTGAAATTATCATTGAAATTTCTGGTTTATTTGCACTGTTGGCATAATTTTTCCACAAATTATGAAAATACTTTTTGATGAATTAATTAGTGATAGGATAATCTAGATCGACTCTATTATCAATTGACTGGAAGATTTCGGAGATTGTCAAATTATTACCCATTTTACAATAATATTAAAGTGAATAATTTGGAGTTTGCAGTGCAATGGCATAATTAATTTTCATTACAAAGGAGATCATTGTTATATTTTCAATAAATATTGTTGAATATTACAGATGATTATCTTAGTAATAATTCACGACTGAAAGGAATAAATTCAAACGAATCTTTAATTATTCCTATTATAGAATATCACATCGATTCAAACACAATTTATTTATCAACTTATTCTGAAACTCAGGGGAGGAATAAAATTTAAGGAAGATATCATGGTCTAGGATTGAAAAATTTCAATCATTCTATGATTGGATGGAAATTTCTATCTTCCTGTGTGATTCATCAAAAATAGTCTACTATTCCTCTTGCTTACTAGACCGGTCGCCAGCAGTAACAAAACATGGGCGTGGACCATAAACGTTTTAGAAGTTCATACTCCTTTTCCTATTCCACTCCTCCATAAAAGGAGTTCAACAACATTATATGGAGCTGTGAATTGTAGGATTGACTTGTTAGTTTTTATTTTTTTGGCAATAAAGTAAATTGAATTGAATTATTCCAGTCATAATAGTTTTATTGCTTCCATCATTATCCTTGAATAAAAACAATATCCGAGATTCAATCACAGTAATATTGTTGAAAGCTATTGAACAGCAAAAATCTCTTGCATTTCAGTTTAGATGATTACTTGACATTTTCCTTAAGAGCTATCCAATTTCAGTACGCCTGATTGATAGAACAGAGATTCAGTAATTGAATCTTTTGACATTCATTTGTTTTAATTGAACGGTTCACTTTTTCATAAGTGAATTCATCGACCCCAATAAAAGAGCACCAGTTTTTATCATTTCTCGGCTTTGATATTTCATACAGTCATAATATACATATAAAAGCGCCAACTGACAATAAATTATTAAGCTGATATAATCATTTTCAACCTACATAGAATCTCGAGAATATTTTTATCGAGATAGCATTAAGTTGTATAGCTTTTGTGATACAGTATTAGAAGTCAACTCCAAATGATGTTTTCCAATTCGGTACTTTGCTCACATAATTTTTTATCAATTATTTATTCAATCATTTACAAAGGAGAGTACAACAGGGTCATGCCAAAAACTGTTCCTCTTACAATTTATACAACCATATACAAACAGTCCAAATTCAGGTTATTTCATATCAACCTACTTAATCAACTGGACAATTTGTTCCAGAACAATATTTTATGGATTATTGGTAAGAAACTTGCAGTCATATTCCTCTGGAGAAATAACCCGATCCCATTACAAGTAGGCTATACGTCTCAAATGTCTCCCAAGTAGTTTCACATTTGAGTTATGGAGTTTACGTGCCCTTGGTACAATTGAATATCATAGAAGCCCAGTTCCCTTGGTCCTTGCGGCATAATTGAATACATAAGGAGCACACTATCCTTGTATCACTAAGCTTTGTCCATTATTCAGAACTATGATATAGTACCTCCAAGTTCCTGGACTGCTACTTTCTACTGTTGAAAAATAAATATTCGCCCATCTTTCTTCATGTACGTTTCTGCTCTCATGACAATTTTAGAGCAATTCTTGGACGGCACTCCAATTATTCACGCGTATTGTGAGGTGTGTTCTGTATGCAAAGTTGATTGCTCCAAAAAGGTCTTTGCGAAACTGCATAGTCTTCACTTAGATGGCCTCACATGTTTGAGTGATAGTCATGAGTATGATTGTAGTGGCTATATTCTAAAATTTTGCAGCTTCTCAAATTGGTTTAATGTTCAATTAAAATTTTATGAGTTACTCAATTTCTTGAATCATTTATCAACATGAACCATTTCATTCACTATAACTCAAAATAGATTCACTTTTCAAGAACTTCCTGTTCCTACCAGAGAAAAGTGCATTTCAAATTATTATCAACTATCAATAATATTGATAACAAATTACATAGAAACTGTAACGATGTAATTCATTGTCAGTGCAGGTGCCTTAGCAAAGTGAACGTACTGTACAGAAATCGTCAACAAAGCCGTCCACTGATATTGTTATTGTTATTAGAAGTTGTGTTATATTTGTAATATTTTTCGTTATGTAGTAGCAATTACGTGACCTGAAGGTCGAGCTTTTTTTGCAAATAGTTGCAGTTTTGTGCGACCAGAAATATCCTAGTATATTCAATATCTTGCTAGATATATTATTTGATATTGGATATAGTAGGATCGATTTAATCTCTGAAATCACATTCAAGGGGGATTTCAGTGAAATGATTACCAACTGCTGAGATGCTTTGGTTGGGATCGAGTGGAACGTGCTAACAATGTAGTGGGTTGTGAGCCCTGCAGCTTTTGCTGCGACGTGTGCATTCGAATAGATCTTGTTAGAAGGCGAAAATGGCAACTGGATAAATCTTCGCCGAAATGAAACGGTCGCATGCAACTGAGATGGTTGATACCATGCTCCAGTTTAACAAGCATTTTGGTCTGTAGGAGGGGGGATGAGAGAGGTCGTTGACATGAACCAATAAAGCAACGCCATGATGAGGCCAGCTTGATCTGAGAGCGAGATGAATCTCCTTTTTGGAGTGGTCCTAAATCCCCAGATTCCAACCCCTGTTGCAGATCAAGTTGACCTCATTTCAAATTTCTCTTGTGTCTGTCTCTCTCATCCACCATCTCATCCTCTTTCACATCCTCTCTCTCTCTTTTACACTCCATATCTATTTATCTCTCTTTCTCTCCTCTTGTTCTTCATCATATATTATACCACATCCTTCCTTGATCTTCTTCATAGACTGTTTCGTCTTTCCATGCCTGTTCATCTTCATCTCCTTCATCATTCATGTTCTCTCCCATTTATTTTCCTTTTTTCATCTGAATCCTTTCCCTCATTCATTCGCCTTTCTCTCTCCCCTCCATCCTCACTTATTAATCCTGTTCAAAATTATTAGTATTTCATTCCAGTGAATCTTTATCTTCTTTACATTAAACCTCTTTATGATTCACATTATTTCTGTTTGTCTCTAGTTTCTCCAAACATTTATAACCTAATTCATTTCTCATTTTTTTTTCACCTCTCAACTTCCAAATCCTCTTCAGTATGATTAGCTTTTCCATTCCAGTTAATCTTCATCTACTTTATATTTATCCTCTTTATTATTCAAGTTCTTCATTACTCTTCTTCCTCCTCTTTATACATTTTATTACCTTCCTCATGTTCATTAACATCTCTCTTTCCTCCTCTGTTGTAGTGGTGATTTGTTTTCTGATTTTTAATGCCCCAGTTATTTCACTTTTCTCCTCATCTTTCTTCTTTCCCTTTCTCTTCTTCTTTCTCTCTCTCTCCTCTTCTTCCTCTTCCTCCTCTTCCTCCCCTTCTTCATCATCCTCCTCTTCCTCCTTTTCCTCCCTTCCTCCTCTTCTTCTTCTTCCTCTTCTTCCTCTTCTCCTCTTCTTCCTCTTCTCCTTCCTCTCCATCCTCTTCTTCCTCCTCTAAATCCTCTTCCTCCTTTTCCTACTCCTCTCCGTTCTCCTTCCCTCTATTCCATCATTTCACTCCCCCCACTCCTTTTTCTCTTCTTCCTATTCTTCCTTCTCTTCCTACTTTTCCTCCTTTTCTTCCTCTTCCTGCTCTCCCTCCTAACCCTCCTGCTCTTCTCTTTCCATTCTCCTACTTCTTCCACTTCTTTCCCTTCTCTTCTTCTCTCCCTCCTTTTTCCAGTATTCTTCTTCCTCCTCCTTCTCACCCAGCCCCTCTTTTACCTCTCCTACTTTCCTTCTCCTCCTTTCTCTTTCCCTTCCTCTCACTCTCTCTGCCTTCCTCTCTTAGATCCCTTCCTCTCTCAGATCCCTTCCCTTCTATACTCCTCCTCTCTCTGTCCTCCGTAATCCCTCATCCACTCTCACCTCCCTTCCTTATATCCTTGAGACGTCCAGGAATCAGCAAGCGTCTCTCAGCTTCCTCCCACGTTAATCTAGAAGACTCGAGACTTGTGTAAGGATTATCATGGATGTCTAAACAGTGCGCTCGCCCCGTCTCATGAGATCTATTCTCAGCTTCTGCTTGTCTTGCTTCAATCACTCCCAGATGCCTCCGAAAATTCATCATAATCTTGATCATGCCACGCTAGATCATAATATTCACCAAGTAGTTTCAACTTCTCCGTTCGGAAGGGTATTGTCTATTACAATGCAAGACTTGTAATATGCTTGTTTCAACATTGTACTGCTGTTGTTGTTTCAAAGTGTTGTTCCACTTGAATATCTGGGTCAGAATCATTTTTTTTTTTTGGTGATGCCCACATGAGCTCTAGGCTTGTGCGTGGGTAATGAGAGGGGTGATGATGAGAAATGATGACTGTTTTTTAGGCAGTCGGGACCGACGGCTTTTCGTCTCCTCCGAAAGACGGGAGTGGCCGTCTCTGCCAAAATCCGTTCCGGCAACTGTATTCGAACTTGGAACCTTTGGATTATCAGACAGGCGCTTATCGCCCTCGGCTACGGACCACTCCAAAATACTATTGGATGGATTCCTTTTCCTCACTCTTCCTCTTCCTCTATAGCTTGATGCTTAGCTTGATGCTTCCATCTTTGGCTTAATGTTTATTGAACATTTTTACATGTGTCGTAAAAACGCCGGATAAAATTATGGTTAATCAACAAAATAAATCCAAGCACCGAAACTGAAATTTCGCTGTTCGGAAATGCCTACTCTGACTTAATACCTTCAACCAACATTTCATCACAATAGCTTATAATTCAACGACTTGATGTGCATCCATCTCCTTTCAAAGCGTCCATAACTCAGACTCTCCTATTAAAGTATCGCGTTTCAAAATTCAGCAGGCAAGATATAAAGCACACCGGGGATTTGTAAAAGGATATTCGCACATCCATTTCATCGTATTATTATGGCGCCTCTTTCACATGCGTTTACACGAGGAAATAAATACTTGAATAGCGCGTGTTGTGTATATCATTCCTCACAGGATGCTTTATGGTACAAATGCTTCCATTTATATGATAAAAGCACGCAGGACCTGTCTGTCCATCTTTGCACGATATTTCAGCCTTAGAGAAGAAGAGCTCGCATAAATGAGTGAGTAGTGGAATTTCTCGTCGTGTTTGAGCATGGGTGGAGTTGGAGGATATTTCCTGGGGGGTTACCGGGGGGGACTTCTGACATAAAGTTTTTGCTACAAACTATTATATAACTACATTTATAGCATTTATCACAATAGCTAAAATAATTTGAGGGGGCTTAGCACCCCCCAAGCTCCCCCTTCAATACGCCCATGTGTTTGAGAGGCCCGCATTCTGAGCGTCTCAACGAATTTTACTATTATTTTCTTACTACTCTATCTAAACACAGAATAGACATGAAGTTATCAATTTAGTTATACAAAGTATACAAAACACAGAGTATCAACCAAATACACAGGATGTTTTTGGATTTCTGCTTATTCTCACTAGATCTTGCAGTGAAACTTGTGATCATTCAGAAATCTATAGCCTCAGTTCGATTGCTTTTGAGGCTGTTAAGTGCTCTCGAGGTTAATCCTCTGATAGCTTTCTCTCACTGACCAATAGAGTGATGGCTAACATCTTATTCAGTACTCCATGTAGAATCGTAGTCGTAACCCGCAGCAGTTAATCCAACCCTTTCAGAGGCGGTGAACGAATGGCCACAACTCTTACATCATTCAGGAACGAATTGCTGAATGGCAAGCATTTGATCAGGAGAGATTGGAAAACAGGATCTATAAATAACTCGATGGATTCGGTTGAAAAGACTGTGAGTGGTACAAGCTGTTCGCTTGAACTATCGAATGTGTGCATTTATTATCGATTTTAATCAAGGTTTGAAGAAGCAGAGTTTTCCTTTTTGAATTCCTTTCAGGCTTATGACTTTAATAAAATTTTGGGAAACAGACTTTAAGTTGAAGAAACACACAAATCGACCTAAGAAATACTAGAAATTGTATAAATATAATGCTTTCATATCCGAAACAACCAAACTCAGTAACAATACGTTCTTGGAAATAAGCAACTTCATCTCACAACAGTATCTTCAACTGACTCCACCCTGTAACGTCACCTTCGGAGTACTTTCATGCCAAAAACCATTCACGTATTGTAGTTTTTCATGTACAAATTACTTTATTATCCCCTTATTCTACTAAATAAGCGATTGAGTTGAGTCAATGAGTTCTCATCTACTTAATACATTTGTTTCATGTAACTGCACCACATTTTTAAAGGGCTTCCATACCTTTCGAATAAGTTTTTTTGTGGGTCCATGCCAGTAAAAGGAAGATGAAGAAAAAATTACATGATTTTCGAACAATTATCAATTCATCCTCTTACGATGCCGCTCTTCGAAAAATTATAAATTTTTTCAATGGTTCCTTTCCAAAAATTCCAAGCCCACTTATTCCTATTAATCTGATCAAGATGATAAAATATTGAATATTCCCATTATGGAATCACGTGATTTTTAAATTCAATATCATAGACGTTGAATATACCTGCGCGATATTACCTCACCAATCAATTTAATGACGCTCATGAGAAGTTTAATACGTTTAACGCAAGTGATTCAAAACTTTTGAGACAATAGATCACAAGTTTAATGACGTTTTATACGTTTTTCCACATTGTTAGTTTCAAATACTGTATTTCCGTGGTGAAATCTATATGTAAGTACAAACCCTAACGTCAAACTATTTTTCAGCTCAGTCTGACTTTATCATCTCTGACCCTTACTTCACATATCTCTAGACTCCATGTTTCCTTTATGTTTCCCCAATTCATGATAAATTATCTGGATACATCTTTTTCAAAACTGAACTACCTTTGCACCATACAACCCTATCGATCCCACACGTAACAATCATCTCAATGATTGAAGCTATTTATAACTCCGTATCTGAGAGACTATGAAAAACTTTCGATCATCGCGGAAAATGACCGCGTTGTAAAATTTCTGAGATACGGCTTCGGAAGAGGCAGGAAATAAAGTGAGCTTGTGATGATCTGTTTGACCCAGAAAATAGTGGCTGAACTCCCCATTAGGGAACAGTGGAGATAAGCGGCTAAGAAAAACGACCTAGTCTTATTCTCCTGTTTTGTAGAAAAAACTGCACGAGTACCGTTTTCCAACTTGTTCATTTTTTCTGAACGAGCCATTCCAAGCTCACCATGAACACAATTGAGCTCATTCCATTACAATCTTTGCATGTTGAATAGAACTAAGCAACAGATCACAAGCTTTTTCTCCATTCAAACATCCCTCAAAAAAATTAAGAGAGAAAACTAGAGTTTTCCTAGTCTTGATAAAACTAGAAAAGGTCTTGGACTTTACAGACGTGATTTACTATCCACTTCAGAAGCAAGAACGTTGAGCAAGATATGAATGAAATAATATTCCATTCTAATTAAATTGTAGGATATCTTGAATGTGCAGTTGGAAAATAAAAATCTATTATGTATTTTTTCTACCTCCGCATAGAGAAGAGATGAAATGAAATGGTTATGAGATGAAATTATGAGCTCAATTTCCTTAATCAGGATACAGAAATTTCCGTTTGAAAGTAGAGTTGTAGTCTATGGTAAAACAGTATTTCACAGTATTATATAGGAAATATATTATAATATATAGGAAATATACCCGGCGATGACCAAATAAGTTCACCACGCTTCGCCACTAAGTATTATGCAGTATTATATCAGATTATAAATTATTATACAGTATAAAATAGTATCAGCCCAAAAATAACTCCGATGAATTGAATATGATGATGATGATGATTGAAAAAGGATAATGAGGTTGAAGATTCATGAAGCAATCAATAAAACATAAAAAGGCTGCCTTGAAAGCTGCAGCAATATGGAAAAATGCGGAATATTCGTGCCTATAAAATTCGAGAATATAAATATATCACCTATCTCAAAGCAGTCTGTAGAATTTTTCTAGGTATTTTTGAATATTCTCGTCCTGCTTCAAGAATATTAATCAATGATGTAATTGACTGATGAATGTGCGCTAGAAATGGACTAATCTCAATCCGATTGTATCAAAACATTGATTTAAGCCTATTTCTACATCCACTTTGTGTAAACAAGAAATAATTTGGATTTATCAATGTTTTAGTGAAGACTTCTCTCGATGCTCCCCAACTCTAACAAATCAAGGACGATTCAGACATTGACAATAATTCACTTTTCATTCCACATCACAATCTGTTCCTTTGTTTGAAGTGATAACTGTCACGTCAGCCTGTAATTGAAGTTGTCAATTCTATTCTATATACCGTGTAGTGTCGAGTTGAGGATGATGAAACTTGTTTAGCTTCATGATAAAACAAGGAGTGACACATTTTAAGCGACTTGGCGCAGCGGTAAACGACATGAAAAAGCAGCGTCACAAAAATTCAGTCCAGTATTTTCATTCAATTATCCCCTCAGTAATAGCCGGGCGATTCCTATTTTCCCTCTGCTTCACGCACTTTCATCCCGTTTCACATCCTTCGCAACGAATTAATGTAAGCTATATTGTACCCACACTGTTCTGTACACAAACGTAAAAGTGAGTTCCATTTTGGCTCACATCTTCATATGTTCAGTTTCATCCACAAAGCAACAGAAACAAATTCCTTGTTTTTCTGTACAATTTGTTTTGTTTGACAATGGAGCTTGTAACCGTTTTGGAAATATATCCCTGCTGGATCAGCATCGCAATTCAATATTGTAGCTTACAGAGAGAGATACGTTCCCAACAATAATATCACACACTCGGCTCTTGAAAATGATAGTTGCAACGTTGCTCACTGTGAGACAAAATGAATATTGATATATTCTAACACTGCAATAGGTTTTATTGTCTCTCATATTGGTTTGGAATGAATTCCGAATAAAAAATAAAGTATTGTTTTCCAAGGGATGAAGTTCTCCGGTTTTCACAGACTCAGTATTTTTGACTCAGTATTTTTATGTATCAAAATGAAATGCTTTCAAAATTCGAAATCATTCTGAAATATGGATAAAACTTCAACCTAAGTGGAATTAGGTTAAGCACGGCGAGGTGGAACAACCTTCGGGTCTCCCCACCGACAAAAGCCATACGCTAAATAAATAAGTACGCGAACACTCAAAAACAAAAATGATTATTTTATTGGGTTTTATGAAATTTTGTATAGCATATAAATACTATACCTTGAAGCTTGTTAGCTAGATAACTAGACTGCAAGTTCAACTATTTGTGTATCAATTGCTTGGATAGGACAACTACCACAAAAAAATTTAAAAAACTACTTATTTCCAGTACTTCTATTCCTCTTCAATATTACTGGAACTTCTCTCCTGTTATAATTTTTTTTATTCAAGCAAATGGAAACCCGTGTCAATAACTAAAAATTCAAAGTAGGCTTATGTACCTCTCAAAAAAAATATGAGGTGAGTCATTACAATACAGTGTCACATACAATTTAAAAAAACGAGGAACAAATAAAAAAAAGTCAGCAGTATTGTCTGCTTTTAGTAATCCATTATTAACATGCTAATTATCGCTTGCAGGAACAAGAGAAAACATTTTACAAGTGGAGTGCTCATTCTACTATTCATACATTTGTGATTATTCTGTGACTGTGACGCAGTCGCTACTCCCTTGGACGTGGCTCTAATTACAACAAGTGTCACGGCATCTATTATTCAGGAATCATGTCGTGAGCCATTGTCACGCTACAGTGTTGTAGTCTAGGAGGGTGACCTACATGACATACTGTGCTGATTGGCTATGCAACTGCAACTTTGTCAGCTCAGTTATCAACTACTTCTAATCAATTAAAATACGCTGATTTTCAATTCTGTCTAGTCTCATATTATTATCACCGTCCAATCCTCATACTAGAGACAGACAATCAAATGTATATTCACTGAGCTGCATATTATCATCGCCCAATTGATCCTCTAACGAGAGAGAATGTCACACAGACAATCAAATAAATTTTCAAATAAATGAGAGATAAATGCTACTGAATAACTTCAATGGACGATAATAATTATTAAGATTGTTAATTCACTAGAGTCACTGGTTTGTGGAAAACTGTATAGTAGACGAACATACGAACTAAACAAACAAATGGTGCCAGTTTTCGAAAATCCAATATGTGATGATGATGATGATGATGTCATGAGGCGTAAAATGATGTCATCTGACGGAACCCATGCAACAAGAGTTGACATGCAACATGAACTAACAATCTGAATTCAACTACGTCATTTTAGGCCCAATTCACACAGAAGAGACTTGAGGATCATTATCATAATGATCGTATACTTTAGACCTGGACAATCAAAATAGTCCAATGTACACCGAAACAGCACGATCATAATGATCCATGTCGTGCCAAGTCTCCGCCCTACGTCTCGTCTGTGTAAATCAAGACTTAGTAGATTGTGTAAATTGTGAATGGTTGCTTAGATTATTATAATTTACTCGTTTTTCAATTGAAGTACTGCTCAACTTCAGTAAGAATATGATAGTAACTGCATTCAATGCAAGCATTCTGTTCATACTCAAAAGTTCCCAAACAATAATCCATGATAAGGTGTCCAATACATTCGCTTGCATTGTGCAGTAGCATAATAAACATACTATATTGTCATAGTCACAAGTTAGATACGATTCTCTTCAGTCACGTATTCAGATACTGCGTAGATTCATGACTGTGTATTGTCATAGACATTGTCATAAGTAATACAGTCACATAGCTGCGTATCGCTATGTATCTGTCCTACATGTATAGTTATACAGGATTCATTCATCACAATATTGTATTGGATGGATGTTAGACATACAGACAAGGATCCTCAGGCTCCATCACATAATACAGCATCCGGCGTTTTGTATCCAGCGTGTATAGAAGTTGGATGTGTATTGAGTAAGTTCATGTATATGTGTACTCATTTGGCGAGTAGATATTGTAATGGGTGCACGTCCTATCTATCAGTTTTGAAAGGTCGCCTGTCATTGGTCCACAGCTAACATGACACAAAGGTGCAGATGGAAAGGGGACGTATCATTGGTCGAATGGGCTTTTCAAAATGTTGGCGCGCCAACTTCAAATCGGTTTCATTGGGAATTCAGGTGACCTTGCCGCTGTCGGAACGTGACTTTCAGGAAAACATTGCTGATGTAACCGAGATCGAACGAATGAATGTGTTCCAGTGAGACGTATGGAGAGAACGTGCACTACTCAAGAAGTGTCATGCCATGATAGGAAAAACCACAAGGGAATGTTTAGGATACATCAGTATATGAGACTCTTATAGCCTAGTATTTGAGGCAACTAACGGAGACTATATTGAGAATTATTATTGTTTTACACTTTGCATATCATGTAGTTTGACTTGATAACTGATTGTCACAAATATTGATTGGCTCAAATACTTGTTAATTGTTATTTTTTACTTAACAATCGTTAATGATATTCATTGTCTCAAATACTGATTGTCACAATATATATTTATTGCCTCAAATACTGACTCACAGTTATTATCGATTATCCCAATAATTAATGATTGTCACAGACAATAATTGGCTCAATTACTCATTTTAAAATAGTAACATTAAAAAACCAACGTACTTCTTCAATCATTCATCGATTTCCAGGTTATAGGATGAATCATGAGTAGGATGTTTTTAAAACATAATTAATTGAAACAAACTTTAAACATACCTAAATGATGTTTTAAAACATACTTAATTGCATTATGAAGAACAATGGAATGAAAACATCTCGATGTTTGTACAGTACTTTGAAAAAGTGTGTACAATTTAATCATTACAAGCTCCATCGAACAGAGCGTCTGAAAAAGACACATGTTCATTAGTGCCAACTATTACAACGTACTGTAATACAATATTGTTATAGTAAGATAGTAAACCAGTATAGTACCTACTATTATATCTTCTATATTAAAAGAGTTTCGTGTCCGACTTTGGAAAGTTCGTGGAGACGTTTGAGTGGACCGATTCTGATGCGGTTTGCACTAAAAGGAAGATGAAATATCGAAGGCTGGCAGTCTCTATTTGTTTTTCAAAAATAATAATTTCAAATGCGATAAATTTGCTGAAATATTGAATTAGCTCCCGGTGGCACCATCTGTTGGCATTAAAATGCACTAAACTTTAGTAAGTTTGTAAAATCCCCACCGTAGATAGCTTAGAGAGCTTAGAAGCTGAAAGTAGTACGTGACCAGTAATCAGTAGAATTTCATTGGTATGACTGAGCTGCTGTCAGCTGCTGAAAATCGAAATAGCAACTGTTTGAAACTAAACTGTTTAGAAAATTCGAATGAGCGTCGCTTTGCGCTGAACGGGGTGACCTCGTATCATATCATTTTACCTTTCATTTAGTATTATGTGTACATTACTGAATAAATAAATATCATGATTTTAACAATAGGTACTGGTTCAACACCCTCATCACATCCTTCAGTTGTGAGTTGAGATCTTCATCTCGGTATTCAAGATTGTCACAGAAGGTACATCAAGGACACCATAAAAAAGCATTAAACAAATAATGCTTTCTCTACTATTACACCATTCTATGATTCTGATAGTAGGTAAGTTACTCGTTCTACACCCACATCAAAATTCCAGTTTCATATGAGTCGAGCTTGTTTTAGTTTTCATAGTTTCAATCAACAACAATTTCGCTGATAGCCACCACTTACATACCATGTCGAGTCTTGACATGTTGAATTTTGTTGTTTAGCGGTTGAGAGCTGTCAGACAAGTAGCCAGTATAACCGCAAAACTTTACAACTATTCTCTAATGACCCAGAAATGTTGAGGACGTGATGCCACCCACTAAACAATGCAGATCAGCTGACAACCTATGAAATGTAAGTTACTTTTTCGGCTGTCCTGTCAGAATGTTGCCGGAGAGACCATGAAGAACATGAGTTTAATTTGTTGCTGAAAAACATACATTGGAGGAACTGCTCTAAGCAACGTACAACATAAATTTAAAATTTCAACATAAATTTATTTAGCTGGAAAACATACATTGTAAATGGTCTTAGTTGAACTGCTGCCAAACCGTTTCTTTTTTATTAATTGACAATATGATCCGCTATTCAGTCAACATTAATTAAAACTTGCTGAATAGTCAACTCTGTGATACATATTATTGCCGTATTTTCGCCTTGCCTCTCATTTGAACAGAATTTTGAAAAAAATGTAAGGTATAATATATTTTGAAACGGAAATTGCTGAATGGAAAGCATCAGATTCAACAGCGAGATAGAATTTTTAATCAATTTTATCAACATCACGTGCTGATCTGTTATCTCCTAGAATTTCATTACTGGCCATAATTAAAAACGGAAATGGTGATCGGAGTTTTGAAAGGAATTATGGAGTGAGCTAGAGAGGAAAAGAGAAAGGATAAAATAGAAGAAGAGAGTAAGTGTACTTGAGAGAGAGAAAGAGAGAGGGAGATGTTAGAGCGCAATAGGTGAGAGAAGAATTCTGAAAAATGAATCGTGGAGAGACCGGTTTGCAATTATTAAAAAATGGATCACCCTCGTGATATTTGCAAGAGAGTAAAAATTCTACTTGTGAACTGAACTTGTTCCTCGCTTATTGTTCGAGATTGATAGATTTCATTATATCGGCCTATCTAGGCCTATCGCCATATAAGGCCTATTTCAGGAGTGGCCGTAGCCCGTAGCGAAACTCGCGGCTAATTGCTGGTCTGATTAGTCTAAGGACCCTGGTTTGATCCCAGTTGACTGCAGCAGATTTTTTTTGGGCCACTCTCGTGTTTTGAAAGGACACGATAATCCGTCGGTCCCTGCTGCCAGAAAGTAATCATTGAATTCATTCCTCATCATTATCCCTCCCATTACTCACGCACAAGCCTGGAAGCTCACGTCATGTGAGCATCACCCTCGAAAAAAGGATAGAGATCAGAAGACTGGTTATTGTTCCATTAGGCTAGGCGTACACCGGTTAGTCAAGACAAGACAAAACGAGATTAGTCACGTTTAGGCTCAGTAATTCACATAGTTGCTTATGAAGCAGCACATACCGATGCAATGACTAATCGGTGTGAGTTGCTTCATAAGCAACTATGTGAAGTACTGTGACTAAACGTGACTAATCTCGTCTTGTCTTGACTAACCGGTGTACGCTAACCTTAGTTTATTCGCTAGATTACAGTTATCTCAGTATCTATCAGGTATCATCAATATCTATTGATGATTTTCTATGCATCGGAAACATAATTCAACACCTTTGTGAGAATAACTCCTCAGTCTGGTTTCGGTAACATAAATTATGCTCAGATTTTTTAACTGAATTTGTCCTATTGGTTTCTATGCTTCAACTTCAAAGCGTATTTAAAACTTTCACAATTTTAAAATGGTGACCAATGATTTATTGCTGATTATCCTAATATTTCAATTTTATTATTAAGCTTATGGCTTTTTCGGCGGAGAGACCCTTTCGGGTGTTCCGCATCGCCGAATCATCCAATTTTCCCTATTGGAAATATGGAAAGGAAAGGTTAAAAGAAGTCCAACACTTAATTTCAATTTATCAGCCCTGGAAAATCTTCAAAATCAAATTCTATTGATTAATAGATCCACAACACTACACAAAATTCACGAAAGCACAGTCATTTTGGATAGAAATTTGAATTTTACGAAAATTTAAAAACATTCTTATAAATGTTTAAAACATTTTCGATACTATTGTTGCGGATGTTTTGATTCAGACGTACTGCGAAATTAATACTATAATAATAATAATTTCTATATATAATATAGAATATATAATAATATACATAAAATATATAATGAACATATATATAATATATTATACGGTATATAATACTATATAATTCTCTCTAGAATAGCGACATGCAGTCAATTTTCATTGCGTGACTTCTCTTTTTGCTACTCATTATTATTTATCTGCTCAAGTTCTAATTTCGCCAGTATTGCAGCATCAACCGGGTTGAAATTCCAGAATTAAAAATTGGGTTGAATTTTATTAGCTTGATGTGCGTCTTGGGATCAAGTTGAAAAATTGCAAGCTTCAAATAAAATTAAAAAGAAAATAGAAGAGCTGGAACGACTTGGAAGAAGGATGAATAATTCTCAAAGGAATGTTTCATCGCTTTTTCAACAACACAAGAAACGCGTTTTTGTACCCGGAGTGTCTTGGAGACTCGAGGGAGCAGTATGGAGCAATCCAATGGCAGAATAAGGGTTCGCAAGATTTACTGTCGGCGATCGTTGTGTATGACAGTTGAGCGTGAGCGTCATCAAAGCATTAGCTGACTAGACTTCAAGCAGCTAAGATGGAATCCCTCCGGCAACTGGAACTTTTGTTATAAGATCACTGGAGTGGGTTAGTACTGATTAAACACTTGACTGCAGTTAGCTCAGGTAAGTTGTTACTGATTAAAACTTGATTGTGAGTCCCTTAACTTCGATCAAACATATAGGGCCGTATTTATGAACGTTCCTTGATGGTTCCTTTCCGAAAGGGACTCTTGAAAAGTGTTTCATGAATGAAATCAGCTGATTTTTCATTCATGAAACGCTTTTCAAGGCGCCCTTTCGGAAAGGAACCCTCAAGGAACGTTCATAAATACGGCTCATGATCATCAAACATAATATCAAACATATCCGTCATTTTCCGAAGTAAATTTATCAAGAAAGACTAAAAACCATTAACTTTCTGTGTAGTAGTGAAGGTGATGTTGTGGTAGTTATTCATACTGGATAAGAAGACTTGATGTTGTCAAAACCACATATTATTTAATTAGGACTTGGGACTAGACCGATTTTGAAGAGTTTATTTAGTTGTAGTAAAGACAAAACTGATATCTGGGATAAGAGTGGTGTATATGAACTTCAATGTGGTGATTGTAATGCTTGTTATGTAGGACAGACAGGTAGAAGTTTCAGAAGCTGGGTAAGAGAACATATTAGAGAATGTAATAAAAAGAATGGAGATTCTAATTTTGCTAAGAATTTGATCACAAACAATCATAAGATCAAGATTGAGGAGAATGTTGAGTTTCTGCATTTGAATATTAAAGGTACACAATTGAACATTCTAGAAGCTCTGGAAATAACCAGGGTAACTAGGAATGATCCAAATTACAGATTAAATGACCAGATTCATTTCAACCAGTACAATACTACAAATCTAGTTTTATCATAAGTATAATTTTTTTTGTCATTGAATTTTCTTGCTATTTTTATTTCACATTGTTCTCTTCAAGCATTCCTATTTATTTCATCTGTTATTGTAAATATCAATCACCTTTCTTTACTATGTTAATTGTTTCAACCGCCATTGCTGTGATGTTTGTAGAAACCGCCCATTGTGGGAGGAGCTTATCTAGGCCAATGGCAGTCGTTCACCTCGATAGGCCATTCAACTGCCAATCACAGCACACGGTCACCAGTATAAATTCTGCTACACTGTACTGTGTTTGTAATGCATTTACGGCTAAACGCATTGACAGATTTCAATAAGATTTGGCAGGAATGTTCATTTTGAAACTGTGCGACGATGTATATGTAAGGTTTTTTTAAATTTTGCATTTTGCATTTGGACGAAATAGGAGGAAAAGAGAATGGATACAATAGATACAGTTTGTAATTGTAGTTTATACAATACAAACATACAATACAAAAAATTCCCAACATACGGATTTTATAAAATAGAAAAATGTACATCCATCTACCAAATGATATTTTGTTTACAAAAAATATATAATGGAGGATTATTGAAATACTAAGAAGAAATCAGCATTTTCAAGGATGTTTTAAGTTTGTTTTAGCTTGCAAAATCAGCATCATCCCAAGGATTTTCCCCGTTTATCTTAGCTTGCAGAGTACCTACAGCTGTAGAGTTGTTGGAAGTCACAATTTTTTGATAAACACTAAATTTACTCTTGTTCCCCTGAAACTTCGTATTGAGTACGGTTTGAAGAAAATTCTTCATGCAATTAATATGTTGAAGAAGTAATTCTACTGATCATACCAAATCTTAATCCTATTCATGCCACCCACACACATACAATGTGTTTGGTAGCATACAACCAAAATCTATTTTTCGAATATGAATAAACATTGAATGAATGCTGACTGTGTACAAAGTGCTCCCGAAACCTTCTATTCATGTTGGCATTATTTTCTCACTATTCCAAAGCAATACATGCTAACTGAGAAATGGGAGAGAATAAGCTTTGTTGTTGTTGAAAGGGAGCGCAAGGGTTTTGTCGAGTCATAACGACTTGCGAGGAAACTGAATATTCAAATATTCCGCTGCAGAATGCTACAGAATTCGCTGGTAATTGGAGAAACTCGAATTTCATACGTGTGTGTTATTCCTTGTACAATAATACAGCAACATGAGAGAGAGAGGAAGATCGAGAGAGAGAGAAAAATTGAGCGATATACAGAGATTCATGAGACTCTTTATAGTGAAGACTGTTGTTTGTAATTGTTATAATATTGTTTACTAACTTCATTTTCTAGAATTTCTGCAGCAATGTTTTGTAGACTTGAGGTCTTGCTCAGAAAGTAATGCCACAAAGTAGGAAGAAACAGAGGACACATCTAGTGTTACACTAAATGGGGCTCTAACATCGTACGTTGGTGTCTAGATCTTAGTTCTCCGGCCGCCAAGAGATAGCAGCACCTTCGGCAGTTTCTTCCCGACGGCTCTCATATCCCCTCCACCACTGTTGTATTAATCCCTCCACAACTGACTGACTACCTCTGCTTATCATCCTCAACTTTCTGACGCGCGCACACACATGTACAAGGATACGCTCAGCTAGTGAGCGAACTGAAAATGCTTTCTTTCAGCAATCAGTGTCTTTCACTCTTCTAAAGTATTTCGAGCGCTGTACCGCTGATGCTCTCATCAAACTAATAAATTGTATTACATACTGTAAAATACTCTGAATACACTGACTTCATATAATAATAATATAATAATTTCATTTTGTTCTCCTTTGCTTGACTTGATAAGTTAATTATCAAATTTTACCATTCATTACACCGTATTTTAGACGATTAGACTATTAGAGTAATAGCATATACACACCTTATATTATAGTGATATCTGATATGGAATAATGATCGCAGTTAACTCCTACAATCATACTTTATTAAGGACCTGATAGGGTCTTGTGATTAATCTATTCTATAGAATTTATGCTATCAATCCCCTCCAGATTTATTTTTCATTATTGCTTGTATAAAGGTTCATACATTACTTTAATACATTTTACAATTCAATATAAAATTTCACATCAAGTGATCTATTCGCTCTTTTACGGTTTTCTGGATTAATTGATTCTAGAAATTAAAACAAGAATGCACAAAGAAAAACAAGAAATGCTATTTTCTTGTCAATAATAAAACTTGCTAGACAGCTAATGATAAACAGGCTATAACAGGAATAAATAAGTACCTAATGAAAATAATTATTAGTAAATAATAATAAATAACAGGAATAATAAAGTAGCAAGTAAAACACATTTATGTTGCAAATGAAATATTTTTAATCATAAAAAAGGACCGTTAACGGTAGGCAATAATTCCTGAGTTAAACAAAAACAATAATGTATAAGAAATTGACAACTACCGCATATAGATGTTATAACTTGTTAGTAGAAAATTATTACAGCCTTATAAGTGTTGAAAATTAGGTTTGAATGCATTTCAGATTATGTTTCAACTGAACATTTTTTCATCAAATTTCATTATCTACTAGTTTTAATAATGGAAAATTCACTACAATGCACTTTAAACCTGAGACATTTCCTAGGGATTCCCGGTCTATTCAAACAAAGATCCCCTCCACCGCTTCACCAACTAACATCCAACGGTGTCAAACTTTCTCTTTTTCATACATAAGCTGTTTAGTGGTTCCAGATTTCTGAAATCTGAATAGACCATGTGGCAACACGAAATTTATACAGTCAAAATACAGTACAATAAATTCTCATAGTCATAATTATAAATAAATAATTTTACTGAAGTAGGCCTACTGCTACGAATATTGTTGTTGCATCTTTTAAAATATATAAATATAAGAATACTACAAATTGATTAATAAGAGTAGCGGTCGAGACAAGCCAGACTATTGCGCTTATTGGAGCTCTCGTTCATAATAAATTTGGCAGAGTCTTGTATTGGAATGTGAGAATGGATATTATGCAGGGTATCTTGTGCTGGTCAATTATTTGAAGTGTCAATTGAAGTGTCCAATGTATCGTAGTAAGTTATTAGGACTTGGATGAATTTACAGCGAATATAATTTCAGATAATATAATGATGAAGTCATGGTACAATATTACTCTCGAACTTTACAGAACAGAAAATCAATCAATTATAGTTAAGTGTGTATACAATGGAAGCAATCGAAATACAGCTAACTCCCGGTTATCCGAGTTTCGATTAACAGAGCCTGTCATTCCCCAAATATTTCAGAAATTTTCCGGACTTTTCATGGGGGTATTCCACAAGGTATGTAGAGTTCCAAGGTAGGCCAATCATGTCGTTTTTGAGGTCGACCGGCCGTGACGAGTAAATACGTCATCGCGTGCCCACTAGTAATGCACTCTGCAGGGCAAAATATGAAACGTGTTTTTAAACTTATTCAGATGTTACCCAGTTGATTAAATAAAATGAATAAATAAATAAATGAAGCATTTATTTAGTTTCCAGTATTTTACAATACACGTTTCTCAATCAATATACAATTTACAAATCTTTCACTCTTATCCTTGAGTAATTTACATTAAATTGAATTTTCTCCTTTCACTTCAAGTACTTCTGAAAATAATTAAATTAACCATCAACCATTAAAAAAGAAATTTCCAAAACTCAAAACATTTCTTTAATTTTTTTTTCAAATATATAAGAATCTATGCATTGGAACAGTAGTTCTATTTCTTGTTATGAATGAATTTTCATCCAATATTAATATTAAATTGTTAAAATTATTCAGTTCCATATACATCATTAATTTTCTTCTTCAAATTAAATCTGATAATACTATAAAATTGTAAAGTGAAAATGTCTACTAAAATGAATTTCAATTGATAAGATGTATGCTAGGTGATAAAAGTTCCATCTTCATGATATCTGGAAACTAGGCCCGCTAGCGGACATAGGCCTCCCCTAGGTCTTTCCATCTCTGCCGGTTTTTCGCCACCTCCATCCAGTTTCTTCCTGCTGTCTTCACAATAGCGTCTTTCCATCTGGCCTTCTGTCTTCCTACTCTTCTTGTTCACCACGTTGGCTCCCAGCTGGTGACTCTCCTCGTCCATCTCCCGTCCTCTATTCTCGCAATGTGACCAGCCCACTTCCATTTCAGCAATTTAATTGTTTTTGTCACATCCTCTAGGTTTGTTTTACTTCTTATAAACGAGTTTCTGATTCTCTGTTGTCTTCTTATATTCAAAATGCTTCTCTCCATAGCTGTTTGAGTGACTTGAACCTTTTTCAACAACGTTTCCTTACAAGCCCAGGTCTGAGCTCCATATATAAGTGCTGGTATTATACACGATTTCAGCACTTTTGCCTTTGTTTTTACATTAAGCTCCTTATTTTTCATTATACACTTTAAAGACCAGTACTTCTTCCATGCTATGTTGCATCTTCTCTTCACTTCTGTTTCTTCTCTTGCTGTGAATGAAAAGCTTTGACCAAGGTAGAGCACTTCGTTTGTCAAATTCAAAGTTTTACCGCTAACCTCTATTTCACAATTTTCTCTATTGGACATTATGTAGGTTTTATCGGGATTAATGATGAGTCCGGCTTTTGCACTGGCGTTTGCAAGACCTTCCAACATAACTTGCAGTTCCTGATTCGACTTCGCAATAATCACAATATCGTCCGCAAACCGAAGATGATTGAGATATTCTCCATTCATCTTTATACCAAATCACTCCCATTTCAGGAGCTTGAAAACTTCTTGAAGAGCTGCGTTAAATAATATTGGTGAGGCTGGGTCGCCTTGCTTTACTCCTCTTTCCAACATGAAGTATTTACCTGGCTTCTCAAGAATTATCCTCGCGGTGCTGTTTTCGTAATAATGCTCCAGTATCGTGACGTAGATCTCTGGTACCCCTTGATTTCGGAGAGCTGTGAACACGAATGCATGACTTATACTATCAAATGCTTTCCGGTAATCGACGAATGCCAGGTGAAGACTGATTTGATATTCTGAACATTTTCAATTAGTTGATTGACGACTTGTATATTATCAAGAGTTGAAAATCCTTTCCGGAATCCGGCTTGTTCAACAGGTTGCTGTGTTTCAGTACCGGTTGTATGCGTTTTGTTGACAGTCTCATAAATACTTTTCCGATGGATGACCTGATACTGATGGGACGAAAATTATTTATATCATAAATGTCTCCTTTTTTATACAGAAGTATTATATCGGCTGATTTCCACTGTTGAGGGACTTGCTGTTCTCTTAATACTCTATTAAATATGTTCACTAATAAGACTATATACACTGGTGCAAGGGTTTGAATCATTTCATTTGTGATTTTATCGTTACCAGCCATTTTGTTTTCTTCAGTGATTTAATGCAATCCATCACTTCTTGAACACTGAAATCCAAAATTTCTGTGACTGCGACAACATTTGAAATTTCGAACATTATATTTCCAGAGCTTCTGAACAAATCTTTATAAAATAGTGTTGCTTTATCAATTATACCGTGTCTATTCCTATCTATTTTTCCACGTTTATCTTTCAGCCCTGTGTTCCATTGCGTACCATATGATAGATTTTTCTTGATTTGTTTAATTGAGCCAGTTGAATCCAAAGCTTCTGATATGATTCGGTTCTCATAAAGTTTCAGGTCATTCCTAATATGGTATCTCGCCACTTTGCATAGCAGGTTGTACTCAATTTTTCTTCAATAGTTTTAGGATTCTTCCTCTTCATGGTCTCTCTCAAGCATATTAATTCTCTCGTGTTCTGGGAAATTTTAGTTAGTTTTATTGATGTTAACTGGTTGAAAGAACTTACAAGAAGAGATTCCATTAAATTGTAGGTTTCCTGCAATGACAAGTTTGATTCATTCTCACTGATGTTTCGTACATTCGTTTCTAGCTCTTGTATCTTTGTTTCATCGAATGTCTGCATTCTAACAACACTTCTGTTCCATGTACGCCTAGGTCTCATTGAATTCCATTCTTTAGACAATGTAATAATTATCAATCTGTGGTCTGTAGCGAATTTGATTTTCCAGTTACTTCGAATTGTCTTATGAGTCCTCTGTATGCTGTTAGAACGTAATCGATTTCAGTTTTTGTTTGCTGATTCGGTGAGATCCATGTCCATTTTCTTCCCATTCTTTTTTTAAAAAATGCATTTATCACCTTCAACCCTTATTGGAAACAAAATCAACTAACATTTGTCCTGCCTCGTTTCTCCTTCCGTATCCGTATTTTCCCACAAAATTTGCCTCGTTGTTTTCCTGTCCACCAACTTGTGCATTGAAATCTCCTAATATTATTGTCGAGTTTTTCCAATTATTGTTCTTATCTCGAGATAAAATTGTAGTAAGAGACTCATAGAAGATTTCCCGGTCGACCACATCCCACTCAGCTGTAGGAGACTATACTTGATAAATATTTAACGTTTTGAGCTTCCAACTCTCAATCTCAATACAGCAATTCTTTCCGAGAAACCCTTGAGTTCAATTATTTTGCTTTTAAGTGTTTCCTGATTATGAATCCAACTCCTTTATGACCCTGTGTCTCACCGAAATGATAAAAATGAAGTCGCTCTTTCTGTATATAATCTTTTCTGAATTTCTCCTCACTTCCGCCAATCCAAGAATATCTATATTTGTCTCCAGCAATGCCTCCTCTAGTTCACAAAGTCTGTCCTCTGTGCGCAGAGTTCTTACATTCAGTGTCCCTATCACTAATTCTGGGGGTTACGGTCACAATTCCCTCGGTGACCAGCCTTTCTGGGAAAACCCAGTTGATTAGCAAAACAAAATAATACTTCACTAATTGTGTCTTGTAATTGATTATCTCTTTTTGATGAATTGTATCATAATTAAAATTTACAAACAATTTCGATTACTGATATGTTGGCTATTTTGGTTCAGAGCTTTCATATTAGGCCTACCATTTAAAGTATTTGAAATTCCTTTAGTGTTTTCTTTGTGAAAAATGTCTCATAACCTAGATTTGGATTGTTTTCATAGCTAATGAAAATTTAAAAAGGTACAGTTTTCGGCGTAAGCCTGTTGTACCTTCCGTTAAATATCAATTATTGTAAAATACTAAATAAATAATTACTGTAGTTATATAATTACTTTAGGTTAAATTTAGTAAAATCGAATCAAATTAGAATTTATCGAAAATCAACATCAACTTTACTAGAATTTCCATGTTGAGCTAGAGATTTGTGATAATTTCAAATTCTTAGAAATCAGCTGGGAAATCTGAATAGTTGTAGTTGACTGTTTGCAAAGCGTGATATTACAAATATATTAAATGATTTCTTATTATTATTGTAGATATTTGATCACAGTAATTATTTTTATTGCATTATTTTAATTTATTATTGTTATCTGACAATCTATAAGATAGAAATTTGAAAATTTTCATTTTTCCAAAAACCATCTGGAAAGATTTGAATACTAGATATAGCAGGATCCTTTTAACTTGTCAGAAAACATATGTTTTTACAAGCAATATCACAATACTTAACCTACAAATGCTGAATCTCGCAGATTATTGAAAAGGTCTTTTAAAAAGTTATTCTTTGAAAGGTCTTCTTTAAAAAGGTCATTTAAAGACTTTGAAGGTCTTTAAGATTTTTAAGCCTTTCGATTATTGTGTCGAAATCACTGTTTAATTATTACCGAAACAGCTGATTTCTGACACGTTAAATGGATCCTGCTATACGTGATGAGTCTTGAATATAGATATAGGGCATATGTTAACAGGGCACTGATTGACGTCATTATAGCAAGACTAATCGGGAAAAATTGGACTGCTGGGCTCTTATGGGGATTGGCCAACCTTAGGTCTCTACAAACCTCGGTATTCCATACCCTCACCCCATATAGCCCCTGGGGCCCGTTTCACGAAAGTCACTATTCAAAAGTTACCATTCTATTATTAAAATGCCAAGCTCTTCAGTTATTGAATTAAAAAATTGTATTGTGAATTAGATTAAATCGAATTGCACTCAATTATTGAAATTATTAAATTGCAGTGATGTAGGTAAAGTTTGAATATTGCGGTATGTTCATTTTTATAATGAACAATAGTTTATTGACTTATTCTTGTTTATTCATATTGTACTCTTGTTCCTTGATTGATCTTATATGGTATGCCATAATATGTTTTATGAATGATGTATGAATTTTAACTCCTTTGTATGCGCCTGCCCTCGAACAAATAATGAATTGATTTATTTAGCCCAATTAATAAGTATTAAACGTATTTATTTCTACTTTTGTATGAGTAAACATGATTATCATATTATATACTTAATTATTTCTTTGTCTCATAGATGCTATATTAGTAGTGTGGGGACGTGTCGATGAGGAACAGTGATGAAATGAAACAAATCAAAGATAATTATAATAATGACTTTGTCATTTGCTTGGCTATAGAGTCTCTAGCTGCCGGCTGGTGAGTTGTGAGTTGTGTTGTGGTGGTAGGCAAGCACTTTGGGTGGGGGGGGGGGGTTTCCGGTTGGAGGATTAGAGAGAGATTCACTAGTGTGGAATGCATCTCCCCACTACCACGACAACTACTGTAGTTGCTGCATAAATACGCATTTGCAGACACAAGCGCTGGCTACCGGCATTTTTTGCAACTATTCGTAGGCGTTACAAGTCTCTCATAAGAAAGTTACCTCTGTTTCTTCCTACTTTGTGGTAATGCCTTAATACTTGTGTAATGAATCCTTAGTCTTTTATTTTTATTATTTTTTAATCTCAGAGTGTTGCCCAAATGAGCTCTGGGCTTGTGCATGAGTAATGAAAATAGTGATGACTATAGATGAATATAACAACTGCTAAGTAATCATTAACACCTTCGTGTTAAAGTTCGTCTCTTCATTTTCTGAAACTCTGTCTAGAAAGGACAGTTATTTGTAATTATTGATTTAATATTGTTTGTTATTGTTGAATTGCTGTTATTGATTGTGGAAATTTTCATACAAACCGACCACGTTTACTCAATCAATCAAATCAAATCAAATCAAAATTCCGTTTATTCCTCAATTAAACCAAAGACGATTAGAATTCTTTATTAGAATACTTTAAAAGTTTCTTATCGTCTTTGATAAAACATAGTACATACAAATATAATTAAAAGCATAATACAGTGATACAAATTATATAGAAACATTACTAGAAATAGAACTACTAGAGAACTACTAGAAATACTAGAACTAGAGGAATGAGCCTACATGGGCAACTGCGGCCTGTGCTTGGACTGAAATCCATCAAACGAAAGCCAATCAATTTGAAATTGAAACACTGGAATTTATTTGTCTCGTAGCACGAACAATGGGGATTATTGTAAACGAGACTCCCATCTTACAGAGTTCAAAGGAACGATAGAATCGAACATGTTTGTTCAATAGTCTGCGGCGGAACGGTCTTTGAATTGAATACGGGCGGTCTTGAGAGAAATTTGACATCAGTGAACCTATTCATAGTTCACTATGACGATAATAGTTTCTGTTCAATAAGAGCATTGAGGATAAATTGCCTTTGAAGATGAAGTAAACAGTCCGGAGTTTCATCACCAGACCAGCGAGCACATAATACAAAATACTTGTATTATGTGGTCGCTGCACCAGACCTCTTATTCAGTACTTGAATTGACTAATGGAATTTGGACGTCATTACCATTCCAGTAACAAAGTGTTCCAATGAATATAGTGTATAGACTACTGGTACATCTTTGGGGGAGTGGAATCGAATAACAATAATAATCATTTTTATTAGTATCCACTCACTAGAACAGTAGCAGTAAAATTACAACAAATCAATTTTATTTGTCATAGAATTACACATAGTGCAAGCAAAGTTCATAATACAGTAATGTATGATAGACTATACATTATTATGAACATAGTGCATGCAAAGTTCATAATAATGTATAGTCTATACATTACTGCACTATGTGTAATTCTATGACAAATAAAATTGATTTGTTGTGATTTTACTACTACAAAAATAGAAAAAATATTGAAATAGTCTAAAATGATGATTCTCATCAGGCATAATATCATCATCAAGTCCTATGCAAGTGGAACTGTGTAAAAATATGTGATAATCATAACGAAGCTCTACTACCAATGAGTGAAAACTTTCTTACTATAATGTGTGTGTGTTGTTCACAGAAAAATACAAGAAGATTGATAAATGAATATTAATATTCAATTCATTTTATTGCCAAAAAAACAAACAATATAAACTTGAATTTGAGTACAAAATTTCTATGTTCAGAATAGAAGAAGAATATTTATCTATAAAGCAGAATTGAAAAGATACAATCAATTTAAAAACAATGATATTAAAAACGAAGCTCTACTACCAATGAGTGAAAACTTTCTTACTATAATGTGTGTGTGTTGTTCACAGAAAAATACAAGAAGATTGATAAATGAATATTAATATTCAATTCAATTTATTGCCAAAAAACAAACAATATAAACTTGAATATGAGTACAAAATTTCTATGTTCAGAATAGAAGAAGAATATTCATCTATAAAGCAAAATAATTGAAAAGATACAATCGTTTTTTACGTAATGATTTATTATATGCTGTGATTGGCAGTTGAGTGGCCCATCAGGTGAATTTCATTTGTTTTTGTAAATATCAATTACCTTTCTTCGCTATGTTAGTTGTTTGAACCTCCATTGCTGTGATGTTTGTAGAAACCGCCCATTGTGGGAGGAGCTTATCTAGGCCAATGGCAGTCGTTCAACTGATAGGCCATTCAACTGCCAATCACAGCGCTCGGTCACAAGTAAAAAATATTCTGCTGCACTGTACTTTAGTTTTGATCTACCAGAGATTGATAATGGTGTAACAACCGAAGCTGCAGTATCTCGTTGTTTTATTGAAAATGCGGTTTTGACAATTTCAATATTCTTCTTATTCATTTCATACTAATAACATCATGCTTATATTCCTAGAAGTAAAGTTCAATCTGATTTTTTGGTTCTCCAAACCACGGGTCTGTCATAAATATTAAAACATAAAATATTTTGTCTGTCATATTTTATCTGTCATAAAACCTTGTAAAACAGAGAGAAAGCGATCACACACTAGACTTATAAGTTCATCGCACAGTACGCCATGCTATTGATTTCTAGTATTTATTCACATTTTTTTGCGTATGACATGACTAACATTCTTTCTTAATCTGGCCCCATGAGTAGTGAACAAAATTTCCAAAAATCACAGACTCAAGTTCATGCAATATTGGTATCAATAGGTATGAATTTGAATGAGCCTGCAATACGGAATAATACAGATTTATTCGGAACACGTTCGCGCTTCAACTTGACAGAAAAATGTACCCGAAGTTGAATTCTATATCAACAAGTGCGCGGTGTTTGACAAACATGACTAATGCTGGGTCAACATACGTGATACAGCGGTACGTGACGAGAGTCACACGAAGTTTATCGAGTCAAATAATTGGAAAACTGAGTTGAAAATTCAGCACAGGACTCGCCCGAGAGTAATCAAATATCACTTTCGAACTCGGGCTAACCGCGAAATTACGTTTCGATTTACAACTAAACATCCACGGCAAGCCGCACAAAACTCCAGGTTGGGCAAACAGACGAAATCAATGCCCTGCATTTTGATTGAAGCCTGCCCATAAATTATGCATGAGATGGCGGCAAGGTCCATCGTCGTTCAACCCTTTGTAAGCTGACTAAACTATCCGGCTGCTAGTGCATCTGATTACACGGCATTTGGAAGTCGGCCCTTTTATTGGAAACTCAAGCCGAACACATAATAGATTGACCCTTCGACCATGTATAGAATGTATACATGGTCGAAGGATTGACCCGTGGTGCATCTTCTCTCCAAGTAGTAGAGGTTATGTTTTTCTAAACAATACCAGGGTTACTTGTACACTGAATTAGAATCTATTGTCTACCAAATTATTTAATTCAACTGTACTATACAACAATAATACTATTAAATACCGAGACTGTGTAATAACGCACTGTTGCTCAGTTATAGGATAACATTTATAGTATCCGATTCCCATTTGAAGCATTTCAACATCTCACTATTCTGTCGTCTACATTCTTGAAAATATATAGTATTATAATATTATTTGAATTAAACCACCCAATATTACTACGGAGAGTGTATAGTAACAGTGTGGACATTACATGTCTAACAAAGTACGGTTTCAATTATAGCAAAGACAATTCGATCTATAGACAATCTATATAAGTAGTAGAATCGTCTTTGATTAGATTTAACTATTACACAAATATGAAGTGTAAATAATAGAAGGCTCTCAATTGTCAGCTCCACTATTATATTTTATTGATACTTGGCTGGTTTCATGACTCCAATAGTCGATATTTCGGATCAGATACTCCTCTATTTTTAAGTACTTGATTCTAAAAATTGGAATTTTCTTAACAGCTTCTCAGATTATCTTCAACTAGATTCAAATTCCTCCCAATAAATTCCTGTGAGTAGTCATGGAATATATTGAGGCTCTCAAAACTTCCAATTTCAATTCATTTATACTGGAGAATTTCAAATTTCCACCTCTATTAATTTAAATCTTCGAAAACCCGACAAAATTAACCTTAAAAGCAGTGTGACTCCTAAAATACTTTAATGCTTTTGAAGCTACCAAGAAGAGTTTTGTTTGAGTATTGTTGTGATCAAGCCAGAGAAAATTATCACTGTAGGTGATGAAACGCTTTTATTGTTGTTTGACAGAGGGGACGAAAGCCTTTTTACCCCGATAAAAACCTGGTTTAATGATGTGAATATTCATAACTCCTTGACATTTCAATCTGGAACTTCCCCTGAAAAATAAAATATAGGCCACTGTGAGCCCTGATGTTTATTCATAGACTTTTCATGGAGTTAGAGATGAACGATCACGGTTGCTTGTGAGTGTGCGTGTGAGAAAACAGAATAATTTGATGGGTGATTTTTAAAAGATAAGAAGAAAAAAATTCGATTCTGTTTCCAGTCACCTCAAGTTCTCGTATCTCGTATCACTCATATCTTGAGATTTCAAATAGATAAATTTGGCACCTAGTTGTTACAAATCATCAGAATTCGACTGGATCAAGGTGGAAATATTTGAAATTAACCAATAATCAACATTTTAATTGCGAGTTAAACTCTTATAAGGGTATTCCAATGAACATAGAAATTACTAAAAGTAATTACATATAAGAAATAATATATAGCAATTAATAAAAAATTACAGTAATTTCTGTATTCATTGGCTAAACTACTACAAACGAAACTACTACTGAAATCGAGATTTTTCGAAAGTTGGTAATTTGTAATTAATTTCAATACTATGTTCTTAGTTTTATCCATCTGATACTTCAGTCTTCGTTGGATTTAGTGAATGCTATCATAATAATTACTAAATATTGATAAATGAATGAATGAATAAATAAATATTGCCCATTAATTCAGTACAAATAGCAGATAAAACTGGTCACAGTAATTGAAAGGATAAATAGCCTACATAGAATGTATAGAGATAATTGAAATAGTAGAGGATAGACCACTTCAGTCAGTATTTGAACGTTACCATTGAACATGCTGTATTTTTAATTTCTGTTGATCTCCCAAGCGAGATCAATTCCAATCCATGATCAGTACAATGCTAGCTGACATGATTAGCTGATTCGAAATAGTTGATCCCAGTTGGTGCAACCGAGCATTAATTAAATGAGAAAATTGTATGATTACACCTAGGCTGTCTGGATCAGTTGAATCCGGCGAACAAATTCAATTTGGCAACAAAATAACATCATGAAATCCTCTGTAACTCCTCTCATTGCTCTCGTGATGAACATTCGTGGAACTATCGTGTTACAATTCCCGTTTACATTGCTTTTGTGTTCCATTAACCCAATGGAATTTTGTGATAAAAAAAAACTTAGACTTCTTGAAAATTAAAAATGAGAGAGATATATAGTCTTGAGTGTTTTCAATAAGTATCGCATTCAAATTCCACACTCGAACAGAATAATGATGAGCTGATATAATGGATGGTACCGTAGGGTCAAGCGCCCACTGAGGTGGTGTGGCGATGGCGTGGCAATAAACATATTGTATTATGTAACCAAAGAAACGGCGCACATCGTGTGAACTTACAGCATTTTATTAAAGACCAGTTGCACGAAAATCCGATTGAATTCATTTACTGTGGCAAATTTATAACAGCTCTTGATCATTTTATTCGGTTTTTGGTGATTATCGAAGATATGCTGCCGATTTAAAAATATTTGAATACAATAAGATCGGAGATGAGCATCATTGGGAATTTAGTATAACATGTTACGAAAACATGAAAAACATAAGTATAACATGAAAAAAAATAAATAATATACTTGAAATTATTTTGAAATCGGAATTAGAGAATTTATCATTTTTGATTTTTGGTTACAGAATTATATTTAACTTGATTTGTGAAAAGTCTTTAATTTCAAATTCAATTTTCTGTTGAAATGATTTCTCTTAGAATTTCAGCGAATTATAATCGAAAATGTGTGGAATCCACTCTTTATGGATCCTTTCCAAGTAATCTCTCTAAAGAGTCATATATAATTAGAAAGAATGAATAAATTGGAGTGAATAGTAATGAATATCAGTATCCATCCACATGAATGCTCCAATATAATATTAACTGGTTGAATAAGCAGACAATAATTTATCTCAACTGAAGACTTTTTTCCCATCTACTCTCTGACTGGGAGCGCCCAGGTCAGAACTCTGAAAAGCAAATTTATCGGGGAAAATCCAATCAATGCTTGGTAAATGGATCACTTGAATAAATAAAAATGACAACATAGCACCTTTTTTGCGATCCAATCAACATCTATACGCTCAACTCGTGAAAAAATAAAGTCTTTCAAAGCTTGCTGACCTAAACCCATTACCTTGTTCAGTGTTTTCGCCCCCATTTTCCCCAATTCGCTCCATATTTGGGTCGATGGATACTGCATGGAGCTGGAAAATTCTATTCGATAATTCGTTGAGAGTATTCGTAAACGTAGACATCAGAGGTTACACACCGTTTAGTCAAGACAAGACAAGACGAGATTAGTCACGTTTAGTCACAGTAATTCACATAGTTGCTTATGAAGCAGCACACACCGATGCAATGACTAATCGGTGTGTGTTGCTTCATAAGCAACTATGTGAAGTACTGTGACTAAACGTCACTAATCTCGTCTTGTCTTGTCTTGACTAACCGGTGTCCGCCTAGCCTTAGTATGTAATCTGTTGGAGCCGATAACATAATCGAATTGAGTACTGGAGATGTTCTACAATAATCCTTTGGTAATCATTCTACAGGAAACGAATGATGTAATACGTAGCTTGAAGGGATTTCCCAGATTACTAAATTACGAAAATTTAGTAGGGATTTCAACACAAAAATTATTCAGAATAATGTGCGAATAAAAAAAATATTTTCATAACAATTTAGCAGAAACAGAACAAGTCAAGCAATGAAAAATGAGTCTATTATTTTGTATTATGTCTTATTGGACGAATCAATATTGGGAAAGTCAATAATAATTATTGTTGAGTATAGTTTGTGTTATGGTATTTGAATAACACAGTGCAAGAATCACTCCTTATTATCTCAATTGGTTGTTATTGAATTTATAGGGCCCTCTAATTCAAAAAGATATATATAAAGGAAAAAATACTGTGCGTTAACAAAAACACTTCCTAGTTATAAAACTCAACTACAGTATAATAACGAACTCCCACTCATGTGCACTTCTTCTCACAAGATTCTTTCATCAACAGCCTATCAACTTATAGACATATTTGAAAGTGATTTAGCGACTGATGTTGGGGGAAGCCAGAAAATATGTGAGGAATCTATCAAGCACTGATTTCCCGGGTGGCGAGAAAAATATTGCCTCTCGGTAGGCGAGAAAAATGTATTAGTTTTTGTTTTCCTTCAGCTGACACAAGACTAACGAACTTTTCCTCAAGGGGAATTTCTTCATTTCCCTCATTTTCCTGCTCCCTTTTAAACCTAAGAAAGTATTTAGGTGCATTCTCAATTTTACAAGATAAATAATAAAAAAGGACATCTGAAACAACATGGTCTTAACTAGTCTTACAGTGGGTGTTCTGACGATGAACAAACAGCAGTCCGAAATAGCTATTAACGCTAAACTGTGATTCTAAGATAATACAGTATTTTTCAAGTATAGTTGTTATTTCGAACAAGTGAAAAAAGGAGATGGATCCACATCAAGTGGTAGTCTTACAAGTAAGCTGGTCTTGATTAGTCTCAGGCTAGGCGTACACCGGTTAGACAAGACAAGACAAGACGAGATTAGTCACAATACTTCACATAGTTGCTTATGAAGCAACACACACCGATTAGTCATTGCATCGGTGTCTGCTGCTTCATAAGCAGCTATGTGAATTAATGTGACTAAACGTGACTAATGTCATCTTGTCTTGTCTTGACTAACCGGTGTACACCTAGCCTTAGGCTACAAGTTAGTAACCTGGTCTACACTTAATAACAAGGCGAATAAAACATTCAGATCAGAATCTTATAGAGATTTTTTGACTAATTAAAATATAATGGATACTATATTATACCATATATCTGCTGGAAGTAATACCAAAGCATATTGATAGTGTTTAATACTGATTGTGAATGGTGCCACCAAATAATTGAATAGTACAGTATTGATGTAATTCAAGTTTCAAGTTTGAAGGTTTATGATAAAACTTTTATTGTTCACATCAGTATATCATTTCAACAGAATAATAATTCTATATGATGTCAATTGAAAACCCAGACTAATCGAGGAGGTGAAGAATGCCAGAATAACCTGATAGGTGAAATCAAAAATAAAAAGGGAAAAATATTAAATTCAAGATTTGTTCATTGATCCTCGTTACATTGGTTCTGTTTTGAAGCCATCATAATACGGCGGTTTAATTTAATTGGATTTTTGTGCAACAGTCATTTCAAGTTTATAATATTACTGGCAAGGTTGGTCCAATTCTTTGAAGAGTTTACCCTTCAGGATTAGTGTCACAAGATAGCTTACTGAAGAGATTTACTAGAGAAATATCTTTCCAACCAGAGCTTGTGCTGCAAAACTATTTGAACTTTGATTCAACTTTCTAATCCTGGTTTTAAAGAGAATCTTCACTATCCTCTCTACCAAGAGGTCTTACTTGAGAATGATTTCATCCGTTTTACTGGAAGAATAATATTCAATTATATCAATCCGATTCCTGTTGAATGGATCACAATAGTAAAGTTTGCATTGAAATCAATTAAACATTGAACATCACTAAAATCATATTAATTCAATAATCATTGGAACATCTCATAACAAACATTTTACCTACAATTACGTAGATTTGAACATTTTTTTTTGATGAAAATGATGTGTTTGCATTCTTTGTGTTTATTTATTGATTAACTTCTGATTTATCAATAGTTATTGAGTTATTGAGACACATATTATGGGAATACGACTATAAGCAGAAAATTTGATAGCTCAATACGATATTACGCTCTTAATCCATACCATAGAGAAAGCATAGCGCCAAGAAAACATAAAAATAAGCATAATAAAGCATAACGCTTGACGCTATGCTTTCTCTATATCCGTACTTCCCCAATATGATGCAAGAAAATATTATTCTGTTTAATGAACAAGTAGTTAATTCGTACTCTTCATAGAACCACAATGAACTATCGCTTATATCATAGGTTCCTTTAAACTACAGGAGTATTAGTTCAAAGGGGTTCAAACTACTGGAGTAGTAGTTTAAAGATGGTAATTTAAGGGGGAGGGGGGTTTAAGTAGTTTATAGGGTTTGTAGTTTAAAGGGGGCTATGCTTATATTCAATGGCGAGTTTTTTTTTAAATACGCTCATATTTGATAGCGTAATTCCTGAATACACATTACATGGTTGTATACACTGTTGAATGTATAAATTTGACGACATATTATAGATGGATGAATCTCTTAGTTACACTCACTACAGAGAAGTAGTTAAACACGCATATAAGAACAGATACGTCAGTGGATTTTCTCGCTCGCGCTTAGAGTAAAACTGCCACTCCACACTTTTTTCCCTGGTCTCACAGGAGAAGACAGCAGTTGAGACAAAATTTACTGCCGCGAGCTGAAGCGTTATCCGTACATAAAACGTTTTACGCAACTCAGTTGCCGCCCGCATGATATACGCCTTTTTTATCATTCTATTATTCATTGTTGCTGACAAATTATATCATGTCCGCAGTTCACGAGATAGGAAAGTTTCATAAAGATAGGACTGAACAGAAAAAAGTGTAGTCGTGAGAATTGGACAGCATAATACACGGTGTTTTGCTGCCTTTTTACCCTTCTTTGTTTGAGAATCTTGTTGGAAAAAAGTACTGTATGCCGAGTGAGATGAATACAGAAATAACGTCATGTCATTGAGTAAGACATGAATAGTCCCGTTAACAACGCTGATGTACATCATATTATTCTAGAGTCAATAACCACTCAATAGTAGAAGTCAGTTTAATATTATAATTGTACTGTATAATAATATTTCAAGTTGTTTTTATTGAAATATCACTAAAATACCAAGGGTAGGCGTACGTCTCATAAGTGAGAAATAAATCATTTTCTTCCAAAAATGCAAAATATTAGAAAATTGTTTTATTGTTCCCTAAAAAGAAAGTACCATTGGTGATAGGTTTCTCCTGAGAATGAGCAAATTATTCAAGTATGAACTTTCAATATGGAGTCATACTTTTAATCTACGATCAAGTTCGAATGCAATAGTCTACTATAGAAAATACGGAAGAATAACTAAATTAAGTGAAGTCTCACATCCAAATTTTCCCTGCACTGGGGTTTTCTGATGTTGCTGGATAACTATTTTCAAAGTAGTTACACACTGAATTAGGAAGTTTCTACAAGACAATCACGGAGTTATCCAATGTAGGGTGGTGTCTTTGGTTTGGAAATTGGTTGGTTGCCGTGTAATACTCCAGGTTCTGTAATAATAAATTCTGCTCCACTCAAGCCATTACACCAGCTCTAGACTGAGCGACCCGTAATCTTGAACTCAATTGAACAGAACTCTAAGTTAATTTAGGTTTGGAATTACGTGGGAGCACTGTGATTCAACTTTAATTTATTTTTATTACAGTATTATCACTGCACTATTTTCCACTCCTATAGGCAAAAAATTAATTTTCCAAATGCTCGTTCAACTCAAGCACCTCAGTTGCAATGTGCATCGTCCGGTGTGAATAATATGTAACCTATGTAATATGTAACCCTGTGATGCTGTTATATGTAAAAATATGGACATTGCTTTCAAAAGACTTTTTAATAATTTTTGAAAGTACATCACCATGTGTGATTTATCTATTTGCTAGTATCTAATTATTGATTGACTCAAATTGAACTTCATCAATTTTATTCTCAAATGATTTTTTGGTAATAACATTTTCATGAGAATGATGAGCGATTGGGTTTTGCAAATAGATCCTTCAACTAAACGTTTTGCACATACTGAACACATACTATTGCTCTAGTTCGAATTACTCATCTAGTAAGTCGTTGGTCCACTATGTTTCTGTCATAATATAATTTATCTCCTGATTGAAGTACCATCTCATCAACCGATAACTCCGAAACTGGCCAAGAGTCTAATCATAGACTTCTTGAATCATAAACTTCTAAGGTTGATAGACTTAGTCCACCTTGTTTTCCATGAAAAAACTAGATCAAATCTCTTATTTGTGGTTCAATGTACTCAATTTTGTACTAACTGACAATGGTCTATCTATTGACTGATCGTATCATATGAAATATTCTCCAAATTGGAGAAGATTAATAAAAACAATTAAGGAAATATTAACGTACACTGCGCAGGCCCAATTTCATAATTCTGTCAACAGAATAATGTAACCAGTTTATCAAGTTGTTTCTCTTCTCTCATACTTCTGGCAATGGGGTAGCAAAAGCAAGATGTTTTTTCCCAAAGGAAATCAGCAGCGCTTGCCTTCTTGGAAAACCACCTTCAATCAACCAAAAATTCAGTTTCCGCCTAGGTTGAAAGTACTAATAAACATAAGTGATGAGTTTAATCTCCAATCTTAAAGTTTTGGAGCAAAAACTGTTGATTCAATGACATCAAAAAACTTCCAAGTAGAAACACTAGAACGAATACGATCGTCTCTAGGATTCAAGTCAATTTATTTTCTACTTACAAGTTTTTTAAAGTAAGTGATGAAGAGAAGGATATACAACACCATTTTTGATACCTATGCAAATAGGAGTAATTATACGCGCAAGCAGAACGTTTTCCTAGCAGAATTTTTGTGATTGCATAGCATAAAATTAATAGCAGAGGTACAAAGCACTATTGTAATTAGTTATTGGATTGAGCTTTTCTAGAATAATTTACAATAATAATAATAAAACAAGAACGTAGACTGATGAAGAGATTATGGGAAACCTAAATTAGATTATAAGGTTAAAGAATGATAATGGAGTAAAGAAAAATTCCTTAATTTGTTACAAAACATACGTGAATTCTATAAAAATAGCTCATGAACATGAATCAATCTGTACTAATAAAATAATGTAATGTTTGAAAAAAAGTCACGGCCATTGACAAATTAAATTCTCGAAGGCTCACGCATTGAATGGAGAAAGTGATAACAGATTATTTCTTACTGAGAAACGATATTGACAGTAATTAATTTCAACAGGAATAATAAACGAATGAAACAAATCTCAGAGATGAATTCCACGAGTCAATTCCACATTTTTGAAATTTATAATAATATTACTAGTCTCATTTACTAATCTTAGGAATGTTTCCTGCCAAGAGAATCTATTATAAATTTTTTCGATCAATGTTAGTTTTTTAAGACTTAGATACTATGGAGGAATTCCTCAAAACTTTGTGATGACAGATTCAAATGAAACTAACGTTTTTGTTAAATTCCAGTCTTTTTATTAATTACGTTTAACACCAACCAATAATTATTGATAACTACCAACATATCACCTTCAATATAACACAAAAAATGTTGAATGAAGTGTAGAAACATTCCGTTATCTAGAATATCTAAGATTATTAATAATCATGATTAAATAAATTGGAATATGAGAAAGAACTGTCTGCAATGGTGTTACATAGAACAGAATCTGATTTTTCACATTCAAAACTTAGCGGGAAATACGTTTTGAAGGGAAGAAGAGCCTTCATATCGTAAATATGAAGCCAGCGCGCCTGTTCTATAAAGCATTCTGGAACATGAAATCTGGTCGGCCTAGAAGCCGCAGCCTGATAAACCTCATTCACCACTGAGCTTTCAAACCTGATAAGACAGGATTAATGATGAAGTATAAATTCCGCTCCAAGGAGCTTGGGCCCAACCGACGGCTACGGCTTTTTTCAAGCTAAGTCCTTCTTTTGTCACAAATAATTCGCTGGCTCTGGACGTCGGACATTATTCACTTGACTCGACCAGAAATGACGCCCAGAATTGCTGCTAATCACGTTTATTTTTCTTTGGATGCATCCCTTCTGATAGAAAAGTCCGCTGACAATATTGTTGAAAGTTATTGTGATTGCTTCAATAGCTGAATCATTGTTTTACTAAGTATTCTATAATTATTGTGATAATCATAATATTATTATCATTTGATCATTATTAGAACTTAATGATTAGAAGTGATTGAAATTATAAGAAATGTATTCTAACAAAAAAGAGTATAATAAACAGGTTTCATTTTCTATATGATAATAATTGGTGGGAAGATACCACAGAGGTTCATTTTTTTCGCTCCAACCCTGTCCCTAACAATATTGTCGAAGTATGTTGCAAGGTATCTAGCTAGAAAGATCCGATAATAATAAAATTAATCAGTTGAGACCATGATTCAGCTTGATAAATTCAATTTCAGATTTTATTCTCTCTTTGAATCAATAATTTTAAATTCCAATTTCATATTCAATAATAATTGTTGTGTATACTTGTTGAAGCATAAGAATTCACTTGGAAAGACCACCCACCATTCATCAGCCATACATCACCAAAAAGCATCATTGAGAAACTGATTTTAATATCTCAACGTCCTTACCTCACTCGAAGTATTTACATTTACAAAATTTGTAAATTTTACTGAAAATGTTTTAGGCTACATTTCACATTAATTTGTATATTTGACGATACTTTTACATTAAGAAAGATTTTAAAAAAAGATATTAACCAGCACAACGTTGAAAATGGAAGACAAATTTTCATGAACCGTATTGTGTCATAAGCTTTTTGATATTCAGTGCTGGAAATGTACTTTGAATAGAATGAATGAAGTGTATCACTGCAATACTGCCAAGTTTCTCGATCATTTCATTTCTGGTATGCAGACGCAATCCACGTGAACTGAAGGTATTCAGATTATTGATGTAGAAATGCGAATGAGGAATTTGCATAGTGAGTAATTGCACCTCACTGGCACGCATGACATTCTCAGACGATACCAGGAATGACGTCACGACTGGATTTGCCACACAGGGGATGTCATTAGTCTAATCACCCCTTTCTTCGAAACTAATGAGACTTGATTATTGACTAATATGGTGGGCTCTAATCTGCATAATTATTTAGTGGAAGTTAGCTGAGTAGAAGTTCAACGTTATGTGAGGTGAATGGGTTCAAAACTTTACATCCTTAGTAGAATATTAGTATTAATATTGACAGTATTTAAGGAGAATAGAATAGAATAAGAATAGGAATAGGAATAGGGAATAGGAATAGGGAATAGGAATAGGGAATAGGAATAGGAATAGGAATAGGAATAGGAATAGAACAGGAATAGGAATAGGAATAGGAATATAGGAATAGGAATAGAATAGAAAGGAATAGAATCGAAAGTTGTGCTTTGTTTCAATGTTTTCCTCCTATGAGTACTTTACTGCATTCCTTCTATTCTACTTTCCTGAATAAACGAATAAACATTGACGGCACCTCATTCTTCTTGATCAAAAGTAATAGCCTATGTTGAATCTTGCAGAACCTTGTTTTACCATGGAAGCATATTAATTTTCATCTTCTTCATAATATTTTTTGATCCATACAGCTCTTGTATTGCTATAAATATATCCTACAATCTTATATTGTTGTGAATCTGTCTGATAATCATCATCTTCGATTTTAGATAGATAAATCAGTGACTTTATTATTCACTAATCATTTTCCACTAGTTTTCATAATAATTATCAATACAACACGGCCACAACCATATTCTAAATACGAAAATTCATATCAATGCAAAAAGATAGGACCACTTGGCTCTTCACTTGGCTCAATAAAGTTACCACACACCGTACTCATAGCCTTCACCGTCACCGACAGACTCGCGAATCGACTGACGCGTGGGCCAAGCTAGATGTGGCTGCGGCTTACGTTTCGGCCCCGACTGAAAACTAAAACTTACGCCCAACTGAAAACTGAATGCGATAAGCTGTCAACTCGCTGAACAAAGACAACAAGCGCAAAGTTCGATTGCTAGCTCCTGGAAGTTAAGTCAGAAATAAACTTAGAGCAGCTGCAGCAACAAGTATGGATTGGAAAGTTGAGAGTAGGAGAATAGAGAAAGAGAGTAAAGTCGGAAAGTGGAGAAGGAGTGGGTGAAAGAGTAGAGTAGGAGAGTAGAGCAGAAGAGTAATAGAGTGCTTGATGAACGTCAAACTTGTTCATTTGTCGATATATCTTTCATCGCGGAAGGAAATGCTTGTTGGAAAGTTGGTTTGATACAAATCTATTCTTCTTCTCGTTGAAAAGCTGTTCAAACTTTGCGAATTACCTTCACCACTTGTCAAGTTGACCATCAAATATGAGTGTTTGTTAACTATAGTTCGAAATAAGGCGCCAGAGAGGTTTCTCAGTCGCCTTATTTCATGACCGCGACTATAGACAATATTTGGTATGGTTCAAATAACGTTCACTCATGTTGTTGCTGGGGATGGTAATAGAAATGGTACTATTTACAATGTGCTTTCTTTCTAATCTATGTTATCTACTGGTTAAATAAAACATTCAAAGAAATGTATATTAAAACCAATACTCATTCCTTCTCCATATCATTTTGATTGATATACGATCAACATTAATGTAAGACTTTAGTATTGATGACAAATTAATTTTTACCTGAGAAGCAAATCATAATATTCTGTTATATGGATATTCAAATAAATTAATAAGAATATGAATATGGTTTGAGGGAGAAACAACAGGCTCAGTCAAATACTGTTTCTCTTACTTTGTTTACTTTGTTTTAACCTTGCTTCAATGTCTACTGTATACTGTTAGTATTCTGATAATATACTGATAGGACATCACGTATCAAAATTGAGAGGATTCCCAAGAACTGATGTAATGTGATTAAGATGAATGAATAAATAAAGATAAATAAATTGAAGCCTGATGATGGATTTTATAGATTTATGATTATAGCTACAATTAAGTGATGGATATTATAGATTATTAATTTGTAGATTAATTTATAGATTATTTTATTTTGTTTTCCCTCAACTTTCTTGTAAGAGCGAAATTAAAAAAATTCCTTTTCTATCAAAATATTTCTCCCTCATCCTTCCTCTATTCCCTTTCCTCACCCCTTTATCCTCTTCCTAACCCCACATCATTTTTCTTATTCCTCTCCTTTTCATTTCCACCCTTCAACTCAAAGCCTTCTGATCCTTGAGACTTCTTAGCCTTTCACTCCTACCCCGTTACTCTATCCATCCTCTTCTATTCATCAATCATTCTCTATCATTCCTATAATTCTCTCTCTTATTTCTCTTTTTAATTCTTCTCATTCACATCTTCAACACCCTGATCCTCTTAGTTCTGAAATGAATTTGATTTCCTCAATGAATCAAAGAAGAGTTCCTCTAAATTTATTGATCATATTATACTAGGTATTTGTTCAATAAGAATAATTTTATTCCCAATCGAATTAGGTTATTTTTTTTCAAATAAACATGAAAACTTCAGTTACAGAATACTGTAATAATAATAACTGACAGAATTGACATTTCACTTGGAAATTATATTATTTTTTCTCACAGAAGCAATTTTTAAATTAGAAATACTAATGAGAGTTGAAAGCAATAGACACAGTAAAAGAGCTCAATGAGATCAATAACACAGTAGTCTTGAACATTTGAGGTGATTGGGGCTCATAATAATATATACGGTCTCTGTTTGTACTGTGTAATATTATATTGTTTTTGGGAGATAATTTTCAAATTTCAAATTCGAAAACTGGGATTACGGAAAATTCGATTCACAAAGCAAAAATTATTTGGTCGTAATTCTAGTCAAATTTATTAGAAAATTGTTATTTAAGATAAATCAATGTTCATCAATTATTACACAAATATATAATGGCAGTTTGAAACTGTAGTGTAACGGCATCCTCATAAAGTAGAAACCTTTGACTGCTTTACTTTTAATGATTGTTTAGGCACCTCAGACTACATGAGATATCGGCTTGGATTATCGAGGCACTAAACTCTACTTCTTAGAAAATTGCAGCATCATGAGACATTAAAGGTAGGCCTACAAAATCTTGAACTAGCGAGGGCGTCTTCCTTTTTACATCAAATAGGAGAAGAATAATGATAGGCTCTCATAAGCAGCTGGTTGGGGGATCATTTACCTTCATTTCAGAAATGGGAATTCCGAGTCTACTTGCAGCTCAACGACGACAAATCAAATTTCAGCAGCGCGCAAGATGAGTCTGAATGATAAAAGAATTCGGATTAAGATTAATAGCGTTGCCAAGACGTTCAAGATTCACAGCGCACTGCCACTATACCGCGAGATTTACGTGGCTTTGCACTTGGTGCCTGTCAGTCATTCGGATGCATTCATCATTCAAGATTGATTCAGACTGCCTACACAGGTAGAAGGTGCAAAATATTAAACGTCGAAAATATTTCATGGCAAATTTTGAATAATGTTTCCGGTGTAATCTGGGTATCGAATATTTTAGATTGGAGGGATGCTGTGATTGAATATTGATACTGGAACAACGGAGCAGTTATTGGCGATTTGTGTCTTTCTAAGGATTAATAATCTTTAATATCCATCACTTAATTGTAGCTATAATCATAAATCTATAAAATCCATCATCAGGCTTCAATTTATTTATTTTTATTTATTCATTCATCTTAATCACATTACATCAGTTTTTGGGAATCCTCTCAATTTTGATACGTGATGTCCTATCAGTATATTATCAGAATACTAACAGTAAACAGTAGACATTAGAGCAAGGTTAAAACAAAGTAAGAGAAATAGTATTTGACTGAGCCTGATAAAATATATTATGGGGAACGTGTACTTAAACATGGAATTGAAAAAGGGTTGAATTTATCAGGAAAACAATAGAAAAATATAACTAAGAAAATATGTTTTCATTTTTGTTATCTTCATTACAAAAATTTGTGATTTTTTATTACTCTTGATCACGTCATCTTCCATTATTCGCACGCAAAAAATGAACAATTTTGTTTCTTTTTTTTCAACAGATGACCACGACAGACAACTGTATAGTTAGTCTATGACATGACTCACAAAAAACACTTCAACAACACTAAAATTATGTTGAAAACACTATACACAAACAGGACACGGAAAGTATGGATGGTACCTTAGTAATTATTTGTATTCAGAGGTGAGCCTATCACTATCACGACAAGTCTCATAAGAGACTGGCTACTGATATAGGCCATAAGGAAAGCTTCTGCAATTAAATTAGCATGCGGCAAAGCCCTATGGGGTTTGCTTACAACGTAGCCTATCCTGTCATTCACTGTCATCATAATTATTATTTCATGCAAAAATATCGTGTTGGCTGAATAAAAATGATGTAATAAAAATTATAGGCATATTTCAGAACTGCGTGGGTTCGTTCTTCGTGAATAGTATTAAAGCAGGAACGTGCGTTCCCTTTGTGGGGAAATATGATATCCTCTGTATATAGATCATACATGCATCAATATTTGATAGTTTTTCACAATAATTTCATATCCATCATTAGTATTTTCAGGGAAAACTTAAGTTAACAGGGGTTCTTATTTTTCATCTCAAATAAGTTTTACATTTCATCATGTTTTCAAAGAATGTTGTCATTTCCATTTTCTTACAATATTTTCCGGGAAAACATTAAATACTGATTTGATATTCGTTTCTCAATATATTTTTCAATGGCTTCCCCATTTGATCATTACTAACAAAAGGGAATACGAATACCCTAGCTGGTTTATGAGAAATCGATTTTCAGAGATTGTGGCTTCTGAAATAATTATTACTCCTGATGCAGTTCTATTGTATTATTCTATAGTATACAACCAGGGGCAAACCCAGAAACATTTTTGGAGAGGGATATCCTCTGTAATTCAAAATATAATATATCATATAAGTATATTATTCCACTTTGTTCTATAATCTCGGGGGGATATGAGCTTGATAAATTCCAGAGCAATATTCTTGCTTAGAGATGTATCTTCATTGAACTCAAACATTCTCACAAACGTTCATACAAAACTTTGAAGTGCAGCAAAGCAAGTTCAACCATGCCTCCAGCAAATCAGAGCTACTAGAGAATTCAAAGTGCTTTGAATAGAACAATGTGGGAAGATGGTAATGTATTGTCTGATGCCTTGTAGCTGTGTGGCAGGATGTTGTGCTCAGAAACACAGAAACATGACTTTGGGTGATGTCATGAGATGACTGACATAAGTCATGAAAATCATGTAGCCCATATATGAGAGTGTAATGTATCATAATAATTATCTTATTGCATTAAACCCGGTCTAGATGCAACGACAACCCGTCCGATATCGTCGGCAGATAATAGTCCTAACCGAAGATGAACCAAGATGGAAGATGGACGCGATAAGAATCGCGTCTACATGATTACGGTTTTTTATAAAGTCATCCCTTTTTTTCATACGATATGTTTCCATTTTTATATATGTTTTCATTATTTCCATATGTTTCCTCAAATTCCATGCGGTTTATAGGTTGAAAAGGGACGACAAGGTATACATCTAGCTTAAGCCTCATTCGGAGAATAGGAAAAGTATAGAAAAAAATATTGAGCATCAGCTGTTGCGCTTAAAAGCAGCGTTGGGGAAAGCGGGCCTGAGGCTAGGCGTACACCGGTTAGTCAAGACAAGACAAGACGAGATTAGTCACGTTTAGTCACAGTTATTCACAAACTTGCTTATGAAGCAACACACACCGATGCAATGACTAATCGGTGTGTGTTGCTTCATAAGCATCTATGTGAAGTACTGTTACTAATCTCGTCTTGTCTTGTATTGACTAACCAGTGTACGCCTAGCCTAAGTGATAAAAAAGAATATATGGCACACCTGTAAAAAAAATGTTTCAGGCTCACTAAGCTCAATTAAACTTGACCGATTCAAACCCGACACTCACCTAAGCTAATAAGAATAAGCCATGTTAGAACCGAAGGTTTTAAAAAATCATGATCATAAGCTTCCAAAAATTTTTCTATGCTTTTTTTAGGCTTTCCAAACTAAAGTAAACTTGAATGACGATTTAATCACGACACTCACCTGAGCCCATGAATATTTTGAAAAATCATTATCATAATTAAAGCTTCCAAAACTTTTTCTCATGCAGGTCCACTCTAATCTCTGATGTAATGGTCTCGAAAAAATACGAGATTCTTGTCATCAGTTGGGCTAATAACAAGCAAAACCACATAAAGCACAAAATATTCATGCCGTTTCTGCAGCAAGACATGTAATGGAAGTGCAGACATGAGATCAAGAATATTAAGGTCGCTGCTGACAGCAACAGGTTTGCTACTCTGGAGGCTACTAATTGACATCTTGATGCCAGCCTATTAAGGTCTATCAAGTCTCGTCTCGCCCTCGCCAGCAACCCTACAAAAAGCGTTGCTCTCACGTTGAGTGGAATGCTGTGTTGAATATGCTGACACCATCTGAATGCATGAAAAGGTCGATATCACTCCTGGTTTACAAATGCCAAATGTATGACCGAGTGTGAATGTGTCCCAAAATGGTATAAAATCAAAGAACAGTCAATACAACCACGACTCATGTTAAGACATACTTATTCAATTTACTTATAATTTTCGAATGAACATAAAAGTCAATATTACTCTTGGTTTACAAATGTTGCTTTTGACCGAGTGTAAATGTGTTCCAAAATGGTATCAAATCAAAATACAACCAGTGTAACTACGAACCAACATAAATGGAGAAGGCATACCTGTTTGATATACTTATCATTTTCCATCATACGTGTCATCAAGTATGATAATTATTAATTAGAATTTGAACTGTCTGAATTAGAACTTGTCTGCTTGATATTGAGTTTATTTCTGTTATACACCTTTGGCTTGACCACAATGTGATACCAGTTTGATTCAGTAATGATTCTACATCAGTCAAAACATTATTATCAATGAAACTGAGCTCAGCAAAGTGATATTTAGAGCTAGAACCGAACTACCCGACTTTGTGATGGTTTTCCATAATTCAGTTGACATTTCATTCACTCATGATTAAATCATAAATTAATACCATTCTGAAACTGAAACTTGATGGTTTGAAACAGTGCAGACTCTATTGATAATGAACTCAAGAGGATTATAATATATTCAGAACTGAAACTGACCTACCCAATATTGTGTTAATTTCTAATCATGTATTTGTGAAATTTGTGTTTTTTTTTGTGAAATAACCATATCAATAACTCTTCTCATCTATTCAATTATTATAACTTGTGTTATATAAAACCCACACTAATGTGATATTGTAATAGATGAAATTTTATCCTTATCCATGAAATCTGTAATTTGATTCTCATGGTAAGCTAATAATTTTCTAATCCTAACTTAATGTTTCATGGCAACATGAGCTGATGAAAAAGCAACAAAGCTTCATGCCTGCAGCCATTCAAGGATGAGAAGCTAGCAAGACTGTTATTTACGCGTTAAAGCTTTGTATCCAATTAATTACGCTTGGATAAACATAGATGATTGCAATGAAGTGACATTTCACGGTTCAAAATGAGGGGAGTTCAACCGTTGACAGTTTCAGAAGTCCATTTCTTTCCCTAGGCAAGATGAAGGATGCTTGCTTATGAAATTCTCTTGAAATATCTTGAGATTCGTACTGGAGAGAAAATGGAGAGAGATGGAGTGTATTGTGCCATTTTAAAGGATCTTTCGAGAGCTAGCTCGTGCATGGCGATTTGTTGGGATTTTCTTTCCGAGAAATATGTAAATGCACCTGAAACTCACACTTTACCAGTGGATTTGTAGCTGTTTTTCCCATTGACTGAGCACCACCAAGGACGAATGCTCACTTTTCTAGCCCCACTTTCTGAAGCACGAGGACAATAATATTGTAAGATGTTAGTGAATGGAAAAGGCCGATACTGGGACACCTCAAGGTCACCACATGAAGTCACACCACACTCTCTCTCTCTCTTCTCTCCTCTTGGATTGTGGGGGGGAAAGGAGGAAGAGAGTGAGAGGGGTGAGAGAGAGAGGGAGTGGGGGCGTGACGTCCTGTGGTGACTTTGAGGTGTCCCAGAATCGGCCTTTTCCATCTACTGATGTTGGATGAAGAAAATTCCAATCTCAGACCAGAAATAATCATTCTTTCTTAATAGACGAATGAAAAATACTAGCCTATTGCTTACATAACAATAGTATAGGAGTACTTTGACAGCTTATAGTAGTGACTGAGCACTATGATTAGGAGTTGAATATAACCTATCAAGGTGAACGAATGCCATTGGCTTAGATGCCCGAGATAAACCACTCCCACATTGGGCGGTTCATACAAATGTCACAGCAATAGTGGTTCCAACAGCTAATATAGCAAAAAATGCAATAGTAAAAAAATACAAGTTTGAGGGATAAATAGATTTTATAGATAAATAGAAATTATCTATTTCCTCAAATTGAAGAAATAGATAAACTCAGAAAAAAACATAGCGGTATAAAAAGAGCAAGAAGATACATATAAGGTTGTTGCCTATCAACCTCTGTTTATTATTTTGTTATGTTCATTTGCACTTATCAGTTCGACTTTGTCTTTACTATTGTAAATACGTGTAATTTCTGTCTTTAATGAATTAATCACGTTCAAACGATCTCACATAGGCTGGCATTAACAATAACTCATTTATTCATTATGGATAACGACCACTATCACCTCACTACTATTTTTTTTTTTTTTTTTTTTTTTTTTTTTTTTGGAAATGACACAGTCATTTGAGAGTGTATGGGTGGAGGAGCGAGTATTTCAATGTTAATAACAATATGTTGCTCTGCTCTCTACAATCATAAATCATGTTACTCAGCCTATGACGAACAATGACAGAGCACAATAAACTGAGTCCCCTGCTAACAGCCCATAGGGATGAGGTGCTGTTACACCAAAGCTGATAATGACCTTGTTATTGATAAGATGATGTGTGTTGAATCCCCAGTGATAGAAAGGTAATAAGATTTGTTGAGGGAGAATACCATTGAGTTATAAACACTCAAGAACACATATAGATAACACACTATTCGAACTAGTATAGAATATTATATTACACATTGACTGCAACTTCTATTTTTATTGTTATTCATTTAATCATTGATTTTTTTTTTTCTGAAGTTAAAATTGAAAGATAAGTTTGATCCAGCGTAGGTACGAGAAGGATATTGATTTAGATTTATCACTTATTCGTCGACAAAATATGGCGGCTTAAACTTGATCGTATTAGTAGATTTACAAATTAATTATTCGTTGAATGTTATTAGGCTTATAAACAAGGAAATGAGGAAGATATGTGCCAAAAAGATACTTGATATATAATTAATTTTGAAGTTATTCGCTTGTAAAATATGAAGTTATTATTAAGGAATGTCCATTCTTGAAAAGGACATGTAAAACTTATCAACACTTGACCTTGGTGAGAGATAAATGGTAATAAATTGATGAGATATAAATGGTCAAAAATTCTTTAAAATTTGAAGCTTTAAAGATTTATAGCTCAAAGGTTTTTTCAGCTTTCAAATTGAAGCTTTCATGTGATCTTCGAATCACCGGGAAAGGAGTTTGTTGCTAATAAATAAATCATATTTAGTGGAGCAGGCCTAGAATTATCATTTTCTCTTCTTTTCATTTTCTAGAAATTCCTCCTTTATAATTCAGCTCTTGATCTATACCTTTCTACGGTCATTCGACAACAACCCGCGTCGTGTGGCCTCATTGCATTCTTTTAAAGGTAAAACCGCTAATTTCATTAATTATTCGTCTAACCCTAGGTACTCTGGTTAGTAGAAATTATTTCACATTCACTGCACCGCTCAACAGTCATAATGGATTCAATCAAGAGTAGAGGGATTTTCGAATAATATTTGAAATCCAGATTTCAATCATTTTCAATACCTAGTTTATTCTAAGGAGAGCACCACCAAGGGAATTCATATTTTAACTTTCTGATCAGTAGAATATAATTATCAGCCGAGGCAGTATACTTATTTGGTGATTGCCGGGTATATTATTTCTATAGAAAATATTCCCGGCGATGACCAAATAAGTATACCACGCTTCGCCACTAAGTGTTGATCAGGATATAATCTTTGCAATCTTAGTACTGCACGATTCCAGAGAATTGATAGACGTATAAGATTGATAAAACCAAGAATTTTGTAAGAAACTTTCTTTCCAGTAGAATAATCCATAAATTAGCTTCTTTATAGCGAAATGCATCTATCATTTTGCAACTCCAAGACTGTAAGAAATCGATCAATGTATTCAATTTCAGAAGAATAATTGAGCCTATAATAATCTTTCTATAATAATCTACTGTTAATAATCTTTCTATAATAATCTACTGTTCAAGTAATTACTGAATAGAGTTGATTTTCCAAAATAATGATCGTAGATTGAAATCAATTTTCTTCTTTCAATGGAGAAATGGAGAATCAGAATTTCTGGAAGAATGGCTCTAAGCATCAAGCTGCAAGTGGATTAGCTCACTTCGTAAAGCTCTTTTATAATACGTTTGAGATTGAATTTACCCGAAATCGATGAAGAGAGAGCAATCTTCCTCTCTTTGTTCGACGTATTCCAAGTGGTGACAGATCTATTAAAACGACGATATTGTCCTTCAAACGTCTCCGGGAGAGCATTTCATTACTGGAAAGCCCCAGAAAATAAATGTTTGTACACTTCGTGAGTGCGCAAAAAATGAGAAAACTCGGTTACTCGGTCGTTTAAATAGATTCTTGCCATTCAATTACCAAAGTAAACAAACTGGATATTTTTCAGTACAAACATTCTCACCCAATTGAAAACGAAAATCGATTCTGATTCACTTATCTAAGTTCAAGGCTGAAAAGCGAATTGTAACAAAAGTGTCATGAGACTTGTTTTCAGCTCTCTTCATAATAACTTTCTCTCTCTCAATCTCTCTTTCTCTGACTCTCTTCTCTTGTCTTCTCTTCTCTCGTGATTTGAATAAAAATGTCTTTAAGAGCTTTCACTCTCTTCCCCAAGCAAACCTTGAATCTAAAAATTCCTCACAGAAATTCAGCTCTTCCAGATCGAGTCAAGTATGGGGCTCCTAGTAAGTTGAATTAAAGATGGAGATTCATGTTCAATTAAATTTATACTCAAGAGGTATGATTCATCATATTTAAATTTCTTCTTTCACTACTTGTTCTCACGTTTGAATAATCGTTCCTTTTTCGTCCATTCATTTCCACGGTTGATTATAGTGGTTTAGAAGTATATATATAACTATATATATATCAACGCTCAGATCCTCATTTCATGAGAGAATGAATTCCAATAACAATATCTTACATTTTTCTTTCAAATTTCAATAAAGTTAAAGACTTCACTCCATATAATCACTCATTCAATTCATATTAATTTATAATAATAATCACTCGCGTGAAGTATTTCACTCCTGATGAGAAGTGGAAAGTGAGTATGTAGTGAGTTGAGTATTGAGCCAGACTAGATTGAGTAAGTTCAATTATTCAACGTAAAATACTTGTCAATAGAAGAAATTTGAACAAGGATTCCATCATAAAAAACAGCATCGAAGTTTGACAACAATCCACTAGAATTATTATAAATCCAGAATTTGCTGCATTACTCTATCATCATAATATATATGGTATGCACACAAAAATCATTATATATTATAAAACCATCAATCAATAAGTGACGTTTAATTATAACAAAAAATTGATAAACTTCAGAAAAGATGGAACATCTTTCATCGTACAAATTGCAGCCATTATTCTGTAATCTTTCATCGCAGTTGTGTAGTGTTGTAGACTATCTAGGGCTCTCACCTGATCCAATATTATCTTCTGTTGTAAAGCGCTTTATTACAACAGACCCAAACTTTGGCCTGTCAGGATAAAGGGGAAATTAATTTCGCGTAGAACATTTCCTCTTCCCCCCTCCGTTCCCTTTGGAAAATTCGAGGTGTACCACCCTGAACGACAGGTCAGCCTGTTACATCCCCATTGATCGATATTGATCATTCGCCAGCCTAACACTGTGTTTGCTTTCAGGAGGGGTCCTAGGCTGTTAATAGACCAAATTTGATCACGTACTCTCCCTCCCTCCCTCCCTCCCACCAACATCTCACTGTCTCCCTTTATCCCTTCACATAATCTTTTGATACTTCTCCATCTCATTCTCATTTCATTAGTGTTTGAAAATATTATATTAGTGTAGAAGTATTTCTCAAATCTCCTTTAGAGTGAATTCTCTTATTATTAAGGCAGAACTAAACTTTTCATCAGTCAATATGCTAGATTGCAGTCAAACCTCATTGCAGAGATCAACAGGTCTGTAATTCTCTTTGTGAATATAAATGAAAATAAATAAATAATTTATTTTCCAATCAAAACAAAACAATATAAAAACAGTATCAATATCTGTTACAAAGTCTAAAAAAGGCTTAGCATTGACAGAGACACCCTGATAATGATAAATATAGATTACATTGATGCTGGCAGCTAATAAATATAAATAATCGTTATTGGATAATGAAGGTTATAGCAACCTTCAATATTGAAGGATATAGGTTTATGGCAAAAGGCGCTGAGAGGCAACTCATGATCAATCCTTACTTGAATTTGGGATTTAAAAATTGATTTTTCAATTCAAACTTTGATATTCCTGGAAATGTATAATTTCACAACTTTGTTTCAAGTTGAGGGATCGAAGAAGTAATCCAAATCTCAATGTTTTCTTCCGGTCCAATCATCTTATTTCTCCCTTCTGTCTATCAAGAAGAATTTCTATAATCAGATTCATTCAATTTGACGCTAGAATTAGAAACATAGATAATTATTACGTTGATCTTGACGTTGCTGACGACCGTAGAGCAGGGCTACCCAACCTACGGCCCGCGAGCCGATTTTATGTGGCCCGCCATGTTGCCATAAACAAAACTGAAAAGTAAAACATTAACATGGTGTTTCAGCTAAAACCGAAAAGGAAAATTCACATTACAGGAAGCATTAAAATTGTGTTTTATGGGGGTAAAAATTACAAAATTTCCTGGTAAGCAACCCCACCGACACCCCCCCACGGCTTTCTTTCCCCCACGGCCCGCCATGTCTTTGAATGTTGACAATGTGGCCCTTGATTAATAAAGGTTGGGCATCCCTGTCGTAGAGTACGATGGCAAAGAAATAATAACTCTCTATCTATCTATCTATCTATCTGATGCCAACCGTCAAATTAAATGAATCTAATTATACATAATTGAAATTGCTAATTATACATAATTTATAATTCGCATTACAGGCAAATCAGCAGTTAACGTAATTGTTTGTCGTTAGTTGAGCGACGTGACGTAGTCACAACGAAATCACTTCCAAGATAATTGGAAGCAACTAGTAAAGGTGAATTAATTTTTGCCTGAGGGGCGGAAGCTCTCAACCCACCCTCCGCGTTACACTTTACAACTCATTTACAACCACCCCTTTGATCGGAAGGCAGTGAACAGTAGCAGTACCTATTAAGGTCAATGTGACGTCCTTGAAAATTCATCACCAAGTCCTTGAAGGTAGTGTCGAGCTCAAACCAACTAGAACACTCTTGCTTTGCCAGACTCTTGACACTAGTCAGGTATTGGAGAATAGGGTACTCAATTATCGACAGGAACATGGCAACTTATATCACTATTGACTGCAATAGATGTTTGAGCGCCTATACTTGATTGTAGGCTAGTACCTACTCAAGCAGAGATCAACATTGAATGGAGAGACTCAATCAAGTTTAATTACATGAGACCAGAATAAAGGTCAGTCAGAATACATTCAAAGTTGAAACAGAGGTTTCAAACTCAGCTCTAAATTATAGACTATTATAAATTGGCGGAATAAATTCCAATACATTTTCAACTCTAATTAAGTCCCTAGTAAGGATCTTCGAAAAAAATGTGTTTGTATAAATTGAAGATCAAATCACATTGAATGATGTAGACTTGATTTGATCAAGTATTAATTAGGATTCATACTCATAGTAAGGGGCCTGTTCCACGAACACTAATATTGGGCTTTCCCTATACTAGTGCGGATCGATTAGGATTTTTTCATATTTTAGTTATCAAAGGAGATCTCTTATCTCATTACCTTATATGGAGTAATGTACTGTAAAATGTGAAAAGTTCACTGGGATGTGTGTTACTTCATTCAATAGAGCTCGAATAATAATGTTATAATAATGATGATTGGTATCCTTCGTATTTATTTCAGTTTTCTCAAGCATAAATATTCCCAGGATGACGCTGCCTTTGCTAAATAATGTGCCGTCTCTAGTAAACATACTTCTCACTTCTGAAAACACAGTACTCCCGATTAAATAGGAAGATTAAATTGCCACATTTAAATTTGAAATGAAGGAATTTAGCACTTACCTTTATTTCAATGATTCCTTGAGTAAGTAGAACTATAGGAAATCATGATTCATTACATGACGAGTTTCCAGTAGCTTACTGAATGAATCAAAGACCTGTAAAATATTGGGAAATATGTTAGAGATAATATAAGAGACTTATTACAGGAATACTATTAACAAATATTGAATGAAATCCATGATTCCTTGGAACAGAAAACGTATTATCCGCCGATAAAATATTTGAAGATTTTCATTCGATTCTTTAAGTCGGTACTGGGGATAACACTACACAGTTTTAACGCTGATCCTCTAACTCACTTCAGTCTAGTACTTATATTCAGTGAAAATCTTTATCTACTTGATGTCTCTATGTGAGTCATATCTGACATCCAAGCGCTACAGAAATACAACAAACGCTGCTATACTAAATCCTGGTTGGATTGCGAACCAATCCAAACATAAATCCCTTGGAGAGAAACCATTAAACTTGGATAAACCAACTCGTATTACAACATGGTTCAAACTTTAATACAGATCGATGACCATATCCTCGTAGTCTATTACATCCCAGTATAACGGAAAAAGATATATTTAATATTATTGGAAAAAGCTTCCCATATCAAGTTGATGATAATATAATACAAGTATGAATATATAATAGTACAATTATTATAGAAGTAGAAGGCAGTTTAATTAAAATATTATAATACTAGATATTGTCTAGATTGAAGACATGTATTTGACAGTGAAATTTTGAGAATTAAATTGAAAAGCTTCGAATGACACTCGGGCAAATGGTATCCTATAACCGTTATACAGTAGAAATTGATATGCTTAAGTATTGGAAAGACGTAACAGAATTGGAGCAGATGGAAACGTTCCTCATGAATAAAATTATTTTATTTACACATCAATGTTGCATATTATGCACTTTGCATTTCACCATTGATGAAGCATATTAATTTATCTTTCTGTGTAGTAGTCAACAACAAACATCACAACAAGTGCAGCAAGAGATTCTTTAGAAACCGCCCATTGTGGGAGGAGCTTATCTAGGCCATGGCAGTCGTTCACCTTGATAGGCTATTCAACTGCCAATCACAGCGCTCGATCACGAGTATAAATTCTGCTACACTGTACTTTAGTTTCAGAGATTGATAATGGTGTTACAACCGAAACTGCAGTATCTCGTTGTTATATTAAATATGTTGCTCTGACAACATCAAGTATTCTTATTCAGTAAGCATATTTATCACAAAAAAAGTTTATTCATAATACAGTACTTGTATTAATGCTGACAAAAAACATTTTCAGTATAGTAAAGTTGCTAATTCAATTTTTAAACATTTCTCATAATGTTTTACCAAGTCATCAAAAGTAGAGTGAAGTTACAATTGATGCTAATTTTAATCACTATTTATAGAATGTACATGTTAACTCATTGTAGGGAAAAATGTATAGAATTCATGTTGAATGAAAAAATAGATAAAAATATGATTCATCACTCAAATCAATTTTTTTGTTTCAAATGGATTTGTTCCAGGAGAGAAAGAAAGAAAAAGTTACAAAACTTGGTTTTTTCTAATATTTTTTCTATATTTTTCTAATGAAATCATCAGCGTGTATTAGGCACCTTTAGAAAATTTATTTCATCAAGAGTCAGTTGAAAATAATACTTACTTTTCGTGTCCCGAGCAAGCACACTAAATAATCTACACTTAACACTACATAATTATTAATACTACATTAATTCACAATGACTAGACAGTGTTCTTCCAAAAAATAGCTGCCAATTTGGCATTGTCATTTGCCATGATAACATCCTCAGTTGAAAATAATGTAAACAATTTTAATTAAACGCATTTACTCATCAATATTCATCCACTGAGCTAATAACTCGGGGCGTCTCAATTTGTTATTGAAATCAACAATTCATCCAGAATACTAGGAATTATCCAATTTAATAATAGGTGGGGTGGAACATTTGTTCGCAAGCTTCACACCGAAAAACAAACATCAAACTACAGGTATGTACAAGCACACAAATTACATGAAAATGGAGGGATTGGTTTATGTTGACAATGGCTTGTGAATATTCGATGATGGGATTAATACTGAGAATTGTAACGTTGAATCAATGCAATAGGAGATCAATTAGAACCTGATCAAACATTTCGTGTGTATCGTATAATCGAGTGCAATATTTGTGTTTTTCAGGTATTTCGATTACATGTGATTGCATTCATTGTGACTTTCACGAATGTGAATGATCACTGTTGATGAAAGATTTATAGTAATTCTCTTTTCAAGTCTTACTGCCTTCTGAACATTCTACATAATAATATTATTTTAATTAAGAATCTCTCTCCTCTAAGAGATAAAGAATCTCTCTTGATTTTTAGAGGAATTGATTCAATGTAGGCTATAGAAATGATACTAGTCAACTGATGAAAATAAATAATACTTGATAACTAGATACAATGAAACTTATTTTTAACACGATTTCCAAGTAAGCTCTACAAGCATTGTTTAAATCACTCCTCAAATTTTAATATTATCAAATTGAGAAAGAAGGAGAAGAAGAAGAGGGAGAAGAAGAAGAAGAAGAAGAAGAAAGAAGAAGAAGAAGAAGAAGAAAGAAGAAGAAGAAGAAGAAAAAGAAGAAGAAAAAGATAAAGAAGGCATAAATTGAGAAGAAATAGAAGAAGACTGGCGTCCAATCGCTGACAAGCAATCATTGCTATTACGATAGCATTCAATAACTATTATAAATCTATGATATGAGAACTTTTATTGGACCGATTCTGATGAAATGTAATGTAAGAGATGTAAAAGATTGAATTTCTGCAGGCTCTATTTATTTTCAAAAATAATAAAATGGGAGAAAAATGATTAAAACCAAAAACCATATGTTTCCATTGAAATGTACCATGTTATAAATATTATACTGAGTTGAGTTTGTCAAATCCCCCATAGATAGAGCTTAGAATCTAAGAGTAGAAGAGTGACTATATAATATACCGGGTGTCCCACGAAGAGGTTTAAATGTTTGATTTTATATTACGTGCCCATTCATACCGAACTTTTAAACTTCACACAGTTTACAAAAGTAGGTTCTAAAATATTCTGGAAAATTTCAGCTCCTAACATTGTAGAAACAAAATGGCAAACATTGAAGAACGATACTTCGAAAACATTGTAAAAAAGGTTTCTGGTTTTATAAAATATGTTTATTTACATTCTTGGACAATATGACAATATGACTTGAATAAAGAAAACTAGAACATAGCCTAATAAAAAACCTTGAAGTCCAAAATTAGTCAAACTGTAACATTCACAGCAACACACTGATAATAGCGCTTAACAAAATAATGATTCGTAAGCTCTTACAAAGAAAACTACGCGGTATCCGGAGAAGTTCCTCTTCTATTGATCGTTTTAGTTCCTCATCATTATTGAAGATATAGATATAAACTTGTTTTTCAAGTAACCCCATAAAAAGTTATAAACAGTTAAATCTTGTGATCAGGGTGGCTAATCTAAAAAAATAACTCTCCACGACCAATCCAACAGCAATGAAGGTTGTCATTTTAGTAATTGTTTGACATCAGTGTGTTGCTGTGGATGGGTTACAGTTTGAATTATTTCGGACTTTAATGTTTTTCATTAGGCTATGTCCTAGTTTTTTTCTTATTTAAAAATCATTTTGCCCTAGGATGTAACAATAAAAATATTTCATAAAACCAAAACCACATTTTTTAATGTTTTTTTAAGTATCGTCTTTCAATATGCCGCCATTTTGTTTCTAAAAAAGGTTAGGAAGCTGAAATTTTTCCAAAATATTTTTAGAACCTACTTTGTAAACTGTGTAAAGTTTGAAAAAGTTCGGTGCATGAATGGGCACGTAATATAAAATCAAACATTTAAACCTCTTCGTGGACACCCGGTATATAGTATAATATATATATTATACTATATAATATAGTATATATACTATATATATATATATATAGTATAATATATATACTATATATATATTATACTATAATAATAGGCATTTTTACAAGGTAGAATTTCATTGGTATGACCAAAGATGGAAGGAAACCACGAGTAATTGTCTTTGGTATGACTAAGCTGCTGTCAGCTGGAGATAGTCAGAATAAAAACGATTTAAAACTGAGAATTTTAAAAAAATCAAGTGAGATGTGATTTGCGCTGCACGGGTGAACTCGTAAGTTTATAAAATTTTAATATCTAGTTTCAATAGTAACACCGTAGAGGAAGTACAAATTAGTAGTTTGTAGTTCCTCTATGATAACATCGAGCTTAAAACTAGCTGATGGGAAGAAACTTACTTCAAATGAAGAAAAAATCAATTCGGTCTTGATAACAAAACTTCGAATGAAATGTCAATGCGACTCATTCAACATTCCTATCAAAAAATGCTATTGTTGAAGTCTGCGACCACCGGGTTTTTCTTGGGGTTCAATCTACGCAGCCGATCATTATCGAAAGAATAACAAAGTTGAATGAGGAGAAAGAATCACCACAATTTTAGAATTGTGAAAACGCCTCACGGTACAATAGTTGTGTTGAAAAAGCGGTTCGGAGATCAACTCTTGAAACGTCGTTCGTTCTCGGAGATTTATCTCGATTTTTCGTGTCAGATTGAAGGCTGAACTCTCTCGTTGTGGCAACAAGAATAGAGGATTCACAGAACTGTAAACCGCCGCAGGTCACTCGGGTCAAGTAATTTGGGTTTTGCCAAAGATTTCCTCTTGAGTTCCACAATAAAATACGAGTGAGGGAGCAGGCAAGGAGAGGGAAAAAGAGGGGGAGGAAATTGAGGGGGGAAGGGGTGATGAAGACCCAGTGAGTGTACGTGAGTAAGATAGATTTGGGTTAGTAGAGAGGAAATAAATGGGAGAGAAATACCATCCACCACAGTTGGTTCAGCTCTATCAATACACGGTGTACAGAGTAAGTGAGATTTCTGGGTAAACCAATAATGTTGATACTTTGTGATGAAATATATTTTTCCTCTTGAATTCTCACTATTAAACCTATCATTCTGCCCATGAGATTCTGTGATATATAGCCCATGAATTATGAATACTGGGTATACACTGTTTGTGTATACTGTACTTAAAGTACAATATGATACGTACTTATTATGGGGTAGAACTGTTCTGTACAATATTGTGTAGTAGGCAAATATTAGCTTCTAAAAAAAGTTTTAACATTCCAACTGAACATGCATCTGAAAGATGAACATCCATCCTGGCTAAACATTCAGCCTTCAAGATATTCTTCGCCTATTAAAACTGGATATTTAAATACCAGAAAGTTATATAGTCTGTACACCGGTTAATCAAGACAAAGACAAAGACGTGATTAGTCACGTTTAGTCAAATTTACATAGTTGTTATGAAGCAGCACACACTGCAATGACTAATCGGTGTGTGTTGCTTTATAAAACGTGACTATATGTGACTAACTGTACTTGCGTACTAACGTGACTAGAATTGTCGTGTCTTGTGTAGTAGACTAGTATTCTGCTACCGGTGTACGCCTAGCCTAACTGTCTACTTACCTATAAACCAGTAACCTGCCTCCAGTAACCAGAACGTCTACTAGAATCGTGAAAACCAGTCATAATAGTGATTCATTATATCCATCATCCCCCCTTGTAAATGAATAATGTTAACAAGAGTATCATTTTTTCTATCAAAGATTGTGAAAAGTGAAACAGGTACATTCTGAACATAGTATGATCTTGAACTCATGAGATTAGATTTTGTCTGGGTGATTTCCATCCTGTTGTGATTCTAGAATTGTGAACCAAGGGAACATAGAATTTTTTCATAGTCATTCAAAGTAGTATCTAAAAAAATTCTCTTTGCAAAATAAACTCCTTTTAAAATAACGTGATAACAATATTACATATAATATTAATTTCATTTCAAATTCTAAGTATCTAATGCTTTTCCGTTCTAGGATAAAATTCTCCCATAAGAAGATATTTCAAATAAGTTTTTGTTAGTGAAATTATTTCTTGAGAAAGAATTTACTAGAATATAGTAGTGCAGGAAAGAATCCCAGCTCACATTTTCATGGGATTAACAAGAATTAAGTATGAAATATTAAAACTAAAATTTATGGTGGAAAGAGTGGTGTTAGTTGTGTATTTGCATAAAAATTTTAAATCATGACACAAATTTACATGTACTCTAACTTGACCTTTCTGGCACTGAGTGTTTGCTACGAAGTTTTTTTAGAAAGGTTTCATGATAATAAATGTTTTATTATGTATGTTTTTATCATAAAGTTGAGGAAAAATTCTAAGGGTGCAGAGAGATTATAGTATACTCCCACACCAAATCCTTGAGAAAAACATAAACTAAGTTTGTTCCTTGATAAAACGTTGAACTGGATTAGACTTCATTAAAATACTAGCTGTTATCACATCTCACTTCATCAAGCTGAGCATATACAGGTTTATAACTCGACTATAAAAATATTTCTATTCCTGATTGCTTATTTATTTATTTAAGAAAGAAAGAATAAATTAACTTGTAGGATGAAAACACAGACACAAAATCATTAGCAAGTCATTACAAAGACATACATCAGCTCCTATTTATTTTGTAATGCTTTTATCATTAAAATAATATCTTCATGATTATAAATGATAATTATTCCAAAGTTCAGCTCCAAAGACGATCCACTTCCTTGTAATTGGGTGATACATAAAAATAATTGTGAATCAGGATTAAAATTAGTACTTGGAATTTTCTTCAAATATATATGAATAGTTTGTTCATTATATTAGAGCCACGCGTAAAAAATATTAGTGTTGAAGCGTAATGTAATAAGTGTTAGAACTGTCTCCAATATATTTTATCCTGAATTCTTAACCAGTGATGACAATCTTTGAAGATTATGGTTCGGAAATCAACTAAAATAACGTTGGCTTCTTCATTTCATATATCATCATCCTAATATCCACGCACAAGTCTTATGTGTGCATAAAGATGCATACTTATATGTGCATCTCCATCAGTTGAAATAGAAGAGTTTCATCTCCTCAATAATGGCTTAATATATACGAAAAATTGTACGAATTTTTCGATTTCAAGTTATCTGACTATGAGTTATGAGAGTTATATGGTTATAACCATAACCATAGAGTTAGAGGAGAGTTATTATGGTTGACTTGACTCGATCTAATCAACCGTGGAGCAGAAATTAAAGAACAAGAAGTGTAGAGTTACATTAATACAGGAAAAAAGAAACACTACGGTATTGATGAACTTCGTAATGGAGGAGCTAGCATTCTTGTTACATTTTTTCAATTATGGCCACAAAATTAAAAATCTCCTTTCAAAGTCTCTCGACCGCTTTCCAGGTTCTTCGAGAAAGAGAATGGTTCCCTTCATCACGCCTTCTCAGAAAACCCATTTTTCATGTTACAAGAGAAAAGTTTCGAAATTGAATTATCTAACTTCTTGATTGTACCTGAACCATCCATTACACTCACACCTCTTATGAAAATGTTGAAGAATGTATTATATTTTCTCACAATGTAGGTATGTCAGAACAGTGATAATATGGCAAGAGTTTCGAATAAGGATATCCATTCTCATTTATTTTTATGTAATATCCAGCTTATTTTTTATCCTCCAGCTGTTCTCCATTCATGATAATAATGAAGGAACTATTCATATTCCATATTATCCATATAATAATACCAATATCAGTATTTATTCATTTTTACTCCTCTCGTTTCTCTAAGACAATAATAAAAAACGAATCTTTCAACTCATTCATAATACTGAAGAATTATCAGATCAATCAACCCCCTAATTTGCTCTCATTGTTTCAAAGCAGATAACATGTTTAATAATCGACTTCAATCATCAACAATAAACTATAATGAATGAAAAGACTTGAAGTTGTCAAAACCACATATTTGATAAAACAACGAGATACCGGTTTCGGTTGTTACACCATTATTAATCTCTGGTAAACTCTAAAACTAAAATACGGTGCAGCAGAATTTATACTCGTGACCGAGCGCTGTGATTGGGAGTTGAACGGCCTATCAAGGTGAACGCCTGCCATTGGCCTAGATATAAGCTCCTCCCACAATGGGCGGTTTCTACAAACGTCATAGCAATAACGATATGATATAGTCAGATTAGATATAGTTATAAACTATAACTAAAAAGTTACAAATATTGTGAAAATTGTTCACACTTTTCACATTGAAAGCCCTATTTCACAACGGATGAAATGCATTCCCTTTGTCGTGTATTTATTATTCAGTAGCATAGCATATAAACTGTATTTCAAAATAACAAGTAAGTTAGATTATCTACAACAAAATTTAGTGAGTATTTTGTCACCTTCTATTAATCTCAATCTATGAAACTTTCAAATAAAAATACAGTATATGTAACACCTCTGTCATACAGTAGACTACTTAGCAACATTATAACGCTATAATCTCTTGTCAAAGAGAATTTACATCTATGATGTAAATCATATATGTATATAGCTTTACTTATCCAAAGCTATAAATAAAGCACTATGATGACAGGTTAAGCGGTTTTGGCTGCAATCTTCATGTTCTAAAATGATACAAACACAGTATTAGAAACGTAAAATGTTATGACAAATTTTGAACTCTAATTTACAGCATGAAGCAATAAACATACACGTTGAAACTTATGAGCGATGATGATTAAAGCTTGAATTACAGTTTGTAAATGTTCATAACTCAAGGATTATAACCCAGTTGACGGTGTAATGGATTTGTTAATCCATTATCGGGGTAGTTTGTGGAGGAAGCTTGGCTTTCCATGATGTATATTATGAATATGATTGTTGCACATGAATAATGCATAGCTATCATTGTTAGATGTCCCTTCACTGCCTAATTGAATTCTGGAGAACAATACTTCCCTCAGTATTTGATAACCAACAATCTGTAGGCTAGGCTATTACAGTTTATGAATTATACTTGAATTATCGTCACTTCTGAAACACTTAAGATAGAAGTAATTTTTTCAAATTGAATGGATTCATAAATAAGTAGAGAATATGGAATATTCCACAAGCTTTTTCAGCATTGGCCGCATGCTGTGCAGCACACAAAAATAGACCAATGGTGGACGTAGAGGTTAAGCATCGCACCATAACAAAAAATATTTTCGTTTTACATTTGACATTATCGTTATACTTTTGGGAAAAATTTCATTTGTTCAGTTTTAGTGATACTTGTTTAAAGAAATTCTCAATAATTGGAAGGTAATACAATTGACATAATAGCTAATAAATTTAAAAAAATATTCTCAAAATAACCAATTATCGAAAATAAAAATAATTTCATTTAAATGAAAATTTGTTAGTTGATATTTCAAGAAACATAGAGAGATTTCATTTGACTGTACTTATATTTTTCCAAAAAATGTCATCGAGCAATTAGCTAGAAACCTCATTCACATGGTAATAGGTTAGATAGGCGCTGGCGATTTTCCAATTGAATTCGCTGCGTTGTAATGGTTATCGGTGTAGTGTTGGGTAAAGACAGCTTTCGGCAAAGCTCTTTGATAGCGCATTCCATGGTCTCTTTCGCAAGCGAAGCGCAACTAATTTGATAAGGGCGTTTCACTGTACCTTGGTTGAACTGCAACCACTGAACCCACTCGAATTTGAATGGAAACTCGCTACTTTATATTCGCCGCCCCGGGAATATTGAATCATTGACTAAGGCTATGCCGCCAGAAATCCCATAACGTGGTGGGAAAGGTAGGCTAGTCTGCATGTTGATGTGGACTATAAAGGGTAGGCTATCTGGGATTAGGCAACTGGTGTTGTTAGTGGAATCAGCCCTAAAAGCTTTCCATATCCCACGTCTTGAAGACAGGCATCTTTCCTTAAACTCGAATATTCAGCAATTATTGATTTTTAAAGTATCCCCCTCATACAATAATATATTATTTGTACCATATTGGAAATGGTTTTAGATCCATGCCTTCTAGTAAACTACAGTTGAGAGGGAAAATTTTTATTATAATTCGAGGAGTGATATCAAAAAACATGTTTCCAGTGAGAAAGTCTAAATACGAGTAGATTCTGTTTCTTAATGTCATTGATCCATTAGATAATTAGATAATATTAATAAAAATAGATGATAATGCGTTGAAAATAAGAGAAATGGAAAGTAGTAGCATATTTCCCTTATGTTTTAAGATGTTGTATCAATTATAATAAATTCTGACTTTGAATTATAAATAACATCTTTTTATTTGAAACGTGTACAATGCAAGATAACTAGTGAATGAATTGGTAACATAATATTCAGTGTTTGTTTATGTGGTTGCTATGGCAATCTTAGCAATATGTGATCCCATAACATCCCCTTCTTTTTATTAATATAAATGATAATCATTTAATCTGGTAGGAATTTTTCTTGTTCTCTGTGGTCTTAGAAATACTTCATTCCTTCGTAGTACAGCTCCTTCTTCTGTTTCAATATTGAATGATCTGTTCCCTGTGTCCTCTATTATTTTACCTTTTGACCATTCATCACTTTGGGAAGCTTTCTGTACCAAATTTCTTGTCCTACTTGAAGTTCGTTTCTTTTAACAGAGCCTTTGTAATAATAAATTTTAGTTCTATTCTTGTAATCATCAATCATTTTTTCCATCTCTCCTGGTTCTAGAATTTTGCATTTATCCCTGTTTGGCAGGTCACCTCTGAACCACCGTCCCATCATCCTTTTGAAGGACTGAAACCAATTTTATTTGGTGTATTTCTGTAAACCAGTAGCATTTTGTAAAAATCTTCACCTTCTTCCATACACTTTTTTATCATCTTCTTCATTATTTTGACTGATGCTTCTGCTTTTCCATTGCTTTGAGGATAGTGTGGACTGCTTGTTATATGGTTGAAGCACCAATTTTTACTGAATTCTTTAAATTCTTTTGATGCAAAATTTGAACCATTATCCGATATCACTGTTTTAGGAATTCCATATCTGCTAAAATGCCTTTTACAGATTAAAATCAAGTTTCTTGATGTCATGTCTTTTAGTTCATCAATCTCAATAAAATCTGAAAAATGATCTACTGTTATTAGGAATTTTCTTTTTCCATGCATATTTATTTCAAATACATCCATACTGATTGTTTCGAAAGGTGCATTTGGGGTTTCATGAGATTTCATTTCCAATTTCTTTTGTTTACTAGAAAACTTTGCACATGTCTCACATGATCCAATTAGCTCCCTGATTTCTGTGGTTATATTTGGCCAAAATACAGATTGTCTTGCTAGTCTTTGTGTCAATTCTGTACCCATATGGCCCATATGAAGTTTTTTTAAATACTCCTTTCTCAGTGATCTTGGAATAAGTATTTGGTTCTGTTTCAGAATGATGTCTTCTTCCATTGTTAATTCACAACGGTAATTCCAATAGCATTTTATATCATCAGGTACTTCTTTTCTTGTTTGTGGCCAGCCATCACGAATTTGTTTTTTAAGTAGTTGTAGTTGGTCATCATTTCTTGTTTCTTCAGCAATTTTTTGAATAGACTTATCTGCAAAATCTACTGTATATATACAATCATACTCAATACCCGTTTTAAGTAGTTCTATTGTACTTATTTCGTCATATTCTTCAATGTTCTCACTTGTTACTTTGTAAATGTCCATTTGCTTTTCGTTGTTTTGGATACTCTCTGGAGCTCTTGATAATGTATCTGCCAAATACATACTTTTTCCTTGTCTATATTTTATCATAATATTGTACCGCTGGAGTGATAGGATCATATTTTGTAATCTTTTTGGTGTTTTCAATAGTGGTTTCTTGAATATGGACACCAAAGGACTGTGGTCAGTTTCAATTATGACATCTGATTTCCCACAAATATATTGATCGAAGCGTTGACATGCAAATAATATAGCTAGCATTTCTTTTTCTATTTGTGCATAATTCCTTTGAGTGGTTGTAAGTGTTTTTGATGCATAGGCAACGGGGAACCCTTCTTGCATCAGAGCACATCCAACAGCAAAAGATGATGAGTCAGTTTGTATTACAACCGGTTTTTGTATCAAAAAATCTTAGAAGTGTTGCTTCAGATACAATTTTCTTTATTTCATTGTATGCATCTTCTTGAGTTTTTGTCCATATAAATGACTCTTCTTTTCTCACTAACTTCCTCAGTGGTTCTGTGACATTAGATAGGTTGGGAATATATCTTGATAAATATGTAACCATTCCTAAGAAACGTTGTACTGCTTCTTTATCACAAGGAACAGGCATATTTATTATAGCTGTTATTTTACTTTTGTCTGGTTTGACTCCTTCTGATGTTAATACATGGCCATAAAATTTTATTTCTTTTTGCATAAATTTGTTTTTCTTCATTCAGTTTCACATTTTCTTTTCTTAGTCTATCAAGTAATTTTTCTAAATTTTCATCATGATTTTTCTGTGCATCGTCTTCATTATCACCATATCCAACTACTAGTATGTCATCAGCAAGAACATGTACTCCTTTCAATCCGTTAGTAATTTCCAGCATTTTCTTTTGAAAAATTTCCATTGCTGTAGACAATCCAAAAGGAAGTCTCAGATATCTGAATTTTCCAAATGGTGTCCAGAATGCTGTTAGTTTGCTGCTTTTTTCAGTTAGTTCCACTTGCCAAAATCCTTTTTTTGCGTCTATAGTAGAAAATATTTTTGCTTTATTTAGTTCAGGAATAATTTCATCGAGTGTTGGAAGTTGTTGTTTTGTGTCTTTTATTGCTTGGTTTAGAAATGTTGGGTCTAAACACACTCTTAGTTTATTATTTTTCTTAACGATTGTGACATTGCTGATCCAGTCTGTATAACCAGGTTCTTCTGTTATGATATTTTGTTGAATCATGTCTTCGATTTCTTTTTTTAAATCTTCCTTTAATGCTATAGGAATTCTCCTTGGACTTTGCTTTACTGGAGGCCTATCATTAATTATTTCAATTTCTGCTAAACCTTTCATTCTTCCTAATCCTTGGAAAACATCATTGTATTTCTCAATTATTTGTTTTGTTGAATTTGGAACATTTCTCAATTTTTCGAGTGATTTATTTTCATTCAATGCATCTACTTTCTTTATAGTTGTAACATCCTTACTATATGTGATAAGTTTCAAATTAGCACATTCCTTATAGGACAGAATAGGCATATGATCATAATCAACTATGATGAAACAAATATCATGTATTTTCTCATCTTTTCTTACTTTTATGTAGCATTTTCCTTTGACACCTAGTCTGGTTCCGTTAATTGCTGTTAATATCGATGTACATGGTGATAACTCTATATTTTTCTATTAAATATTTTATTCAAAGCTTTTCACCCATAACATTGCAACAGGCGCCTGTATCGAGTTGGAAATACACATTTTTTCACATCATCTTTCAAAATTACTTTAAGTGATACAAAACACCCTTTTCACTCATAACTTTATTATTAATTTTAAATTGATTATGTTTTATAACGTCGATTGAATTTTCATCAGTTATACTGTTGTCATTGTCCTGTATTTCTTTCATTTTCTTCCTCCTACATACAGATGCAAAATGTCCTTTAATTTTACAGTTATGACATGTAGCTAACCTAGCAGGACATTTCTATTCAATTTCTGATGCCATTTTTGTCCACAATAAGAACAAAGTCTGGATTCTTTAGATTGGTTCTTACTATTTTTAAACTCTACCTTTCTAATTTCATTCTCTTTCTGACTTTCTATAATTTCTAACTGCTTTTTTGTTTCTTCGCTTGATTTACAAATTTCAATTGCCTTTTCCAATTTCAAATCCTTTTCTAACCATAATTTTTCTCTTAATTTTATATCTTTGACTGAAGATATTATTTTGTCTACCAATAGTTCATCTTCCATGTCTTTATATGCACATAGTTTGATTTGTGTTTTCAATTTCATCAGGTATTGTTGAAATGATTCATCATTCGACTGTTCTAAATTATTGAAAATGTATCTTTCATACCTTACATTTAGTTCCGGGGCAAGTTTCTTCTCCAGAGTAGTTAGTATCTCGTCCACTGAGTTTGATTCTGGATTATCCATAATCTTGTATATGATTTTACAAGCTCCATCGCCGATTATAGTCATCATTTGTGCGACTTTTGTTTTCATCTTCCACTGTGAGTCCGCTTGCTAAAACATAATTCTTCCACATCCGTGTGAAAAATTTATATTTTCTCTCATATTACCCTCCATTTCAAGTGGGCTGGGCGTTGGTGCGTACCTCGTCATTTTTGTACGTCTTCTTTCTTCTGTTTCCAAGTTTTGTTCTTGATATATTTTTTCATCCATGATTCACTTCATAATGTTATTTGTACACCTGACACCATGTTTTAAGATGTTGTATCAATTATAATAAATTCTGACTTTGAATTATAAATAACATCTTTTTATTTGAAACGTGTACAATGCAAGATAACTAGTGAATGAATTGGTAACATAATATTCAGTGTTTGTTTATGTGGTTGCTATGGCAATCTTAGCAATATGTGATCCCATAACACCTTATCTGAGGGATTTAAAAGATACTTGAAGGAAGGAAATTGACTACACTAATAGTGGTGAAGCGTGGTATACTTATTTGGTCATCGCCGGGTATACTTCCCATAGGAAATATAAGTTTCCTATACAAAATGAGTTGAATGAGAAGAGATTACTGGGAAAGCATAGAAAAATTATAATACAGTAACGTTTTCAGTAGAGAAATGGGAATATCAATGAAGTAATTTAAAGTGGCACAAGTACAACAAACTTACGAAATTTTAATATAACTATATGAATGATTAATGCATTCCTGATCCTTCTGCTGGGTTGGTAATGGATAAAGCTTTCAATAATCCAAGGAATTTCAAATTTTGATTCAAGCTCATTTCAATTCTGATACACAAAACTGAAGACAAACCATTTATCCCACAAAAATTATAAGATGTTTGATGCATTTAAATACAGATTTTCCAATACTTCAATGATTGTATTTAATAGTTTGAAGTCCGTGGCGAAGCGTGGTATACTTAACCGGTCATCGCCGGATATATTTCCTATAGGATATATACCCGGCGATGACCGGTTAAGTATACCACGCTTCGCCACGGTTTAAAGTCTATTTTCAGTTTCTTGGAATACTTGATTTTTGAGAATAATATTGATCAATGAAAGCTCGTGATACATTGATAGTAATCCGCTCTTCAGCTGACAACCACAGCAAAATAGAAAATAGTTCTCATAGTTTGAAGCGTATCCATTGAGATGTAATATGATTTCGTCGTTTATAATGGGTTTAAAGTGACAATAATTTATCTTTCAAAATGAGCCGTATGAACCACGTATGAAACTTGATCAATAATAGGTGTAGGAAGAGGAAAATAATAGGTGGGAAAAGATGTCACAGTGGGACGTCGATCTCGCCAGCATTTTAGTATCATCAATCACCTCAAATATTGATCACAGCTTCTGGAGCCAGATTGAAGAGTTTCTAACTTGGCTGCTTCCTGTCACCAATCAGGGGATCTCTGATACGTAAGCTAGGTAACGTTTTTTCGTCTTCAATCTTCCATCAAGCATCAAATGACATTTTAAACGAGACAGATTCTAGAGAGTAGACATTCTGTCCCGACTGGGTCAGTTGATACGTGATTCTCAAGGATTTTCATGTAACTTGAAATCGTATCATTTACCCATGAATTCCGTATTATGTATTATGTATTATGTACTACAGAGATAGTAGGAGAGTTCCGTATTATGTTTTTTGATCAATCTCTAAACCTCAAACTTTTATGATGTTTTGAACTTCACTTAGTTATCTAACTAATTATATCAACTGAGACTAATTCCAAAGAGACAAACAACCTCATAAAGGGAATATCAGAGTCAAACTTTACCTTTTCTAACAAAATTGAGTAATAATCAATCCATCAATCATTCAATCAATCGTTCACAAAGGAGATTACAGGCTTATCCCCAAAACTGTTCCTCTTCCAATATAATAGATAATAATTATAAAATGGATAGAAAATTAAATTATTCGCCAATGACTCAATCTCATTCTTCATTGAGCTTCCAAACTCTATCATAGACACAATGATTATCCAAATTAATAAATAATAAATTGTTTGTATGAAGATTACAAAAAACGTCATCTGATCTATATATTTATTGTGTTGAGAGTATAGCAATGAAGGGATAAGAGTGAATTTGTGATGCAATATCTATTTTTACACCCAGTGATAAAGGGCCAAGTAACAGGTTATTAGGTAACCTTCAATATTATTAGGTAACTGGTACTGTTTCTAGTAACTGTTGTATCAGTTACTAGAGCTGTTACTAACTGTTATAACAGTTACTGTTGTAACTGTTACAATCCGAAACTGTTGTAACAGTTACTATAGAGGTCCCCGGATTGGTATGCAAGAACGTAACTCGCTAGATAACGAAGATTGACTTTATTGTTGTAACTCTTCATTCATGTCCTAGAAAGTCCGTATATCTTCGCAGCAGAATAGAATTGGGTTTGGATTCAACGAATCTTAAATCTTCAAACATTTCATTCTTTGAGCCTCAAAACATTATTTTCCTTCAGACATTTTTGAAGGGTCTTCTTCTTCTAGAATTCAGAACTAGCTGCGTTGTGCATTGCCGACCAATCAGGGGATAGAGGCGGAGCAGCAGCAGCAGCAGCAGCAGAAGTAACAGCAGCAGCAGAATAAGAAGAAGTGACCCAGTAACTGCTGCCATCTTACGACAGAATTCAGAACTAGCTGCGCTGTACATTGCCCACTGATCGCTGTACAATCAGGGGAGAGAGGCGGAGCCTGGAGGCGTGTCTGTAAAAATTGAAGCTGTACATCACCCAGTAACTGGAGCCATCTACCGGTCAAATTCGGAACCAGCTGAGTCATTCATTGATCTTCTTCTTCTCTTCTTCTTCTTTTTCTTCTTCTTCTTCTTCTTCTTCTTCTTTCTTCTTCTTCTTCTTCTTCTTCTTCTTCTTCTTCTTCTTCTTCTTCTTCTTCTTCTTCTTCTTCTTTAAATTTCATCTAATAAACTATTTAAATTTCATATTAACGTTTTCTCTATTGCCATCTTTTCCGAGGTCTACCAATATCTATTTTCCTGTCGGGTGATAGTTTAAAAAATTTTCAAAGGAATTCTTTCTGTTGAAGGAATTATTTTTTGAAGGGTGTAAATAATTTATTGTATATCATTTATGTTTAAAATTTTATCGAATAATTCAAGTGTCTAATTTGAAAAAAAAAACCATATAAAACCGTATAAATCTTTATAGGAAAATATGGATATAGTGTGATAAGTTTACACCTGAGCAATGATCACTTTGTAAGTGAATCAGAGCCATCCAGGATCTACTGGGAATCTATCCCATCAACCAAGTTTGAGTTCTAGAAATTTCGAATATGACAGATTAGGAACGAAGCTATCAGCAGCCTTCGGATTGACCAGCCCGACTGGATCTCATCAGTGATCTTGATTGGAGCCTCAAATTGGCCCGGCTGTCTATTTGGAATTGCTCAGCTGTGAATGAGTGTTAATTACAAGGTAGGATGACGTCACCACCAAGAAGAAGGGATCCAAAGACGTGGGAGTTATCTGCTAGCTTGCCCGTCTTTGATCATACCTGATCGGATCAGGCTAAGCATGGCCGTAATTGGCTGATAGATTGCGATTTGGGGAACTCGATGATCAGGAATGTTCTGGATGACCTAGGAAATATTTATATTATTCAATTTGTAATTTGTATCATGATGTCTCAACACATTCTTCTATGGCGTCACCCGACAACCGTTTCTTATTGTATTGTATTCATTATTTCTTCCTATAATATAATTCTAATATAAGCAATTAGATAGGATTGGACTTTCAAAACTAACATACAGCATGCTTGATTGAAAATTTAAAGTGATATCTATCTGCTCTCCAATCTTTTGTGTACAGTGACATTTATTTAATTTGACGCTTGGCATTCGATAGATAGATATCATTTCTTGATGTTGCTGATGACCTTAGAGTACGATGGCACAGAAAAATTATCTCTCTATCTATCTAATGCCAAGCGTCAAATTGAATGAATATCACTGTACATTGATGACTTTTAAAATCATTATTCACATGTTCAATTGAAAATTCACAATAATATGAATTTATTTCTCTTCAATTTTTTGTGTAGATTGATGAATTTCAAAAGAGCTATTATTCATATTATGTTCAATTAAATGTTCATTTGCTCTCAAAAATTTGAAAATTTTGTGGTTAGATGTATTCGCTCTTATATCTTTTGTATGCATTGATGACTTTTGAAACTATCATTCATGCGTTTATAGTTGAATATTCACAATGATATCCATTTGCTCTTCAATCTTCAGTGTACATTGCTGATGTGAACCAGCTTCCTTGTAAGTTTTGAAATAGCAAAAGTAATGAAATACTCTATTCCATTATTTGTATGTTTCAAATTGTGTGTCAATAAAATGAGAACTTGAATCAGTTTTGAAATTTGAAATACTATGGAACATTAGTAGAAAAGCTATTGAAATATATTAGAATATGATGTTGATAATATGATGATGTTGTCAGATATGGAGAGGCCAATGAATCCATGAGTGCAGTTGAACATATTTCTATTCCAAGCAAAACCGATTGAACTCTGATGAATGGATGTCTCACCCACTTGTTTCTGAGTTGAAAAGAGGAATAAAGATACCACTTATAAGAAACTTGTTAATTTCTTGAGATTCAGCAGACTGAATATCAAGAGTACCTCAAGTCGAATAGCACAAAAAGTTCATGTTCTACGGAAACGTAATCAGCTTAAAACAGTCTGAACTCAAAGAAGAATAAATTCTCGAGTTGAATAACTTGATAATTCGTCTATTCATAGGTGCTCGCTCATGCTTCGTTCTTCATGCATACGCAGAGAAAATGTTATTCCCAAGTTGAATTGATTCCAAGAGCGCATGAAATAGAGGATTATTTTCGTGGCAGTCCCCATTATTTGATATTTCGTATTCCCATTGTGCTTTTAAGGGACTGCGGTATAACTTACGCCTTCTTGAAGGATTGTTTAAATGATCTCATAAATTAATGTCATGTAATATTTCAATCAGGATAATTATAAAAGTGAATATTTGAAGTTTTCTTCTACAGAGAAAAATTTATGATAAGAGGGTGACAAGATACAGTTAGAGCCGGTTCATGAGCTCGGGATTTAGCCAAGACCTAGACCCTAGACAAAATCGGGTGGTCACCGTAGCATCAACAAACGTTAGCCTCGACACTATGTACTAAAAGCTCTCTATGCTGCTAACCCACTAACCTGTCGAGACAAACGTTTGTCGATGCTACGATAGCCACCCGTTTTAGTCTAGGACTTGGCTAAATCCCGAGCTCATGAACCGGCCCTTAAAATATTACTACTGTAAAAAACTATTCATTTGGGGTACCCTCCCGAGTAGGTACCACCTCACATTCTTATTTTTGTGCCGGTCATCCGTACAAGAGCAGTCTTGAGTGCTCGCGACGTAACCTCATGATCACTCAGCAACCGATCTCACCGAGTGGTTACATAATTGTTTATGAGATCTATTCTCATAAAACCTATCCTATTCATCATCCAGTGTTTCAAATTCAAATACTGTACTGTGTTAGAAAAATAGAATCATTTTCACTGAGAGAATAAGAGAGATCTATCATAAATAACTTTTTTCAATGTTTAAAATATTACGGAGTTTCAAAACCATTATTGACTTATTAAACAACTTGCAACATATTTTTCATGAGAACGCATTACATTTTATCTTTAATGAAAAATCTTGGTTCAGAGAATATTTGTGTCACTGAGAATAATTTCAAAGAATACTTGGAACCTCTTGCAATAGTAATGAGATCTGAATAATGAAAATCACGTAAAACATTGGAGTCTCGAGAGGCATCTCGTAGTTGGTAAACTTTTGAACTTTTTAAATCTGCGAACTGTAAAATTCATACGCCGATGGTAACAATTCTGCAAATTTAAAATGCAGAATATCTGGAGAAACCTTTTTTCATATTTAGGCTATGTGACGAAAAACCGACTTGACATTGCATGAATTGTACATAGCAGTCATGTTTTGAAACGTTGAACAACATATTAAATTAATAATAAAATATCTAAAACGATATTACTGTATCAAGTTTTGATCTGCGAACGTGATTTCTAGGAGAAACCAGCTTTGTCAGAATATTTTGTAATTAGAAGTTATGAAAAGTCGTAATGTAGCCGGATTATGAAGTTTAGTAGCTGTAATACGCGAGGGAATATGAAGTATTTAGAAAAGTAATATTCTCAGCAGAAGTTTCTTGATTAGAGTTGAGGTGGAAGTTATTCACTTATTGACTTTCTTTTGCTGGATATATGCATAAAAAACCTTGTGCTTGCGATGATGGCAGAGTGGAAATGATTAAAGTATTGGAGAACGCAAAGTATTCTCGATTCTTTCCATCATTGTGGTGGAAGGGAGACGCCTAATTGAATTCCGGGCTCTATTACTGGAAAAAAGGAATAATGAGGCTAGGGATGGAGGGAGGATCAATAAGATAGGATAAGGCGCATAGAAGAGAAAGGAAAAAATAGGAAGAGATAGAAAACTAGACAGAATTATTACTGAATGAGAACAATTGAGGAAACAAGATAGTAAGAATATAGAAAGATAGATAGTATATAGAAACAAGATAAGATGCATGGAAAGAAGAGGACAAGTGGAAACGAAAGAACAAAAATGTAAATAAGTGTAAAGATTTAGGTGGAAATACGTTGAAGAAAAAGAAAAGAAGAGGATGTAGTAATGAATAAGAAGAAGTAGAAAGGTACAGAAAGGATGTAAGAAGAAGAATTTGAGAGAAAAAACAAGGTCAGATCTCATAAAGTAAGAAGAATGAGAGACGGAAAAAGTGAAAGAATACTGTTATATAAGGAATAAATACTAAAATCTAAGGAATAAAATGAGAAAAATAATTAATTGGGTACACAATGATTATTATTCATACTAAAAATAAAAATATAAAAATATAGAGATGAGAGTAATATAATCTTGAGAAATTTTAGAATTTTAATATCTGGAATTGAATAACATGATTATGTGAATAATTTATTATTATTCCTGTATAGAAAATTCCATGTATAATTTTCTATGTTAACAAAAGATACTGGCTGATTGGAATTCTACCTAGCGAGTAGAATAGAATCTATTTCAATTTAATTCAATTTATTTCAAACGAAGTTTCACTATATTCAATCTTCCAAAACTTTGCTTTCAATTATCTTGTCTTTCAAAGCATTGCAGTATTACAAACATACATTCGGACACATAATACAGTTTATTATCAAGCTTATCATGATTTATATCCTTTCTCCCATAACGCTCCTTCTAATTTTCATGATGCTTGGCCGTGCATATCTGCATAAATCTCTTTTTGAGATCTTGCACAAGGGAAATATCACATTAATGCATATTTTAAAAGAGTATATGCAGATTGGGATATTCAGGAATATTAGCATTCTGGCTTGCAGTAATATTTCTTCCATTTGATTCCACATTTCCAGTTTGAAAAATCATTTTAAATACGAGTCCTCTCCAATAATCTGACGAGTAAGTTTGTCTGCCTACAAGGTTATTATTCTAAATGTCGAATTTCAAAGGATTTGGATATTTCCCACCTACTTTGAAAAAGAGTTATCCAGGAGTTCGAATCACTTGAATTTAGATCAGATGAATGATTGCATACATCCTCCCTTATTTTTACTTCCCCAATTCTGCTCATATTTCTGACTCCTATGAAAAAACGACACATATATTATATTATCACGGAGGAGAGAGTCATTTCTCTCTACTCACAGAGTAATCTCTCTCTTCTGTCATATCATCAACAGATTGGTATCACAATTTTCTCATCAATCTACATGAATGATCACAATACCATGAACAGAATTTTCATTTTCTCAGATTCTGTAACTGCGTATTTGAAATTGTGTTTTAAAAACTACACACTCTTCATAGCTATGATAAGAGGACAATGCTACCATATATTTCAGTTTCAAGACTGGGCATCACCCTCAAAAAAAAAGACCACACTCAGTCTTGCAGCAATAAATTCTTTCCTTTGCGAGTGTCATCAGTTGTACTTATTCTGACAGTATTCTGAGCCGGTGGGTAACTCAAAGAATCCCTTGCCAGTCTAACAAAGAAATGTATTATTATTTGAAATGCTGGACTCAACATAGTTCCGTATCAAGAGGGATGAACTCAAAAAAGTTTTATACTTTCTATTGTTGGTGTATACAACTCTATATGCCTGTTTGGAATTTAGAAGTGTTGTAATACAGGGAAAAGGCGCACAAAGACCAGATTGTATTACATTAAAGTCTAGTATAAGTCCGCATTCTTTCTATTACAGGACTTTCAGGTGTTATTACAGTTTTGAAGAAACAGGCCCACATCCTAAGACAGAACCTACTAGCAATAACGATTATTAAAAGAACGATAAAATACACCACTGATAAATTCATAAATATGAATCAAAAATTCACAGCTGAATCTCTGAACTCTGCTCTCCTAACAATTGAATTCCATTATGAAAGTCATTATAGAAGAGAAACGACCTGACAAAAATTAATGGTTTCTCGCCTACCATTTTCAAATTAACTATACCTCCATTCTTCTTCTGACTCGTTTCACTGCACCATCCTTCAATTTTGGCTATTCCACTCTTCTTAGTAACTCCCCTACTATTTTCGTCACTTATCAGATTTTTTAAATCATATTAATGGTACGAGTATTTGTAAAAGATTTTTCAAGATATCAAATCAACGTTGATTTAATAATACTTGCAAAAAGGCTCATTGATAAATGTTTAAAAAGTTATAATCAGATTCATTCAATTTGACGTTTGGCATTGGATAGATAGATAGATAGATAGATAAATAGAAAGGTATTATTTCTTCGCTGTTGTACTCTACGGTCATTAGCAATGTCAAGAAAATAATAATAGCTCTCTATCTATCTACTACCAAGCGTCAAATTAAATTAATATGATTATATCTACAGATATGCTTTAACAAGAAATGAAGGACTATAATGAACTAAATCGTAATTTTTTCACCCAAATAGGTTTGGAAGAAACAAGGATGTGAAGGATGTGAACAAGCTTGAAAAAAAAAAGTAAGACAATTATTATTATTAATAGGCTTATGGCTTTTTTTGGCGGGGAGACCCTTTCGGGTGTTCCGCCTCGCCGAATCCAGTTTTCCCTAATGTAAAATATGGATTAAATAAAAGTAAGACAATAAATTAATATTATTACCGAATGGCTGATTCATTTTTATGGAATTCAAGTTCAAGAAAATGAATTAGTTCAAGGAAAATAGGGTGAATAAGGAAATAATCAAGTTTGTGATATTCGTGATTGAATGAATAGGGTACTGTAAATAAATGTAATGAAACAAACTTTCAATCGAAGGAGAGTAACTCTATAAAGCTCTTCCAACTCCATACCTATGTTTCTCATTCACTATAGATAGGTCTATCCATTGTATTTCAAGTCATTCAATATTGTATTCATGTAGGATTTTTTTACAAAATACAACTCAATTCCAAAATAATATAAGAAAAATCCATGAACATCATCAATCCTACTCTCTTTTCTTATCGTTTATCAGGCTTCACCCTTCTATTTCACTATAGATAAGAACAGAAAGAGCTTCTGATCTTGAAAAGTCTATTATTGAAAAAAACAACAACATATTTTTAATAATGGTTAAAATTATAAAATCCCCAATATAAAATTATGCTTGTATTTTATGACCATTGTTGACTGGAATATGATCTTGAGCTACTGTTGAAATTATCATGATCGGCAATAAAGTATTTTGATTAGTTTTACGCTCATAAAATGTGTGTACGGAACACTTGAATTTCAACGATGTCACTTACAACTCAATAACATGAGTAATCAGTCGAGTTCATGTTGATAACTTGTATAGATATAATATCCACATAGCCCTATATTTTGTTTTTTCAAGAGCTTTATAGACGAACAAGTGCGACTTGGAAACTAATGATTATAAACTGTATCCAATATCATGGTGAGCCTATTATTATTTCTGAACAAGCTGGAATAATTAATTCTATAAGCTGCGAAAAATCATAATTCATTGTACTTGATACTGTTCAGAATGGTTTTAAAAATATTGTTGTTGGACGATAAGTTTTAATTTGTTTCATTTTTTTATGTATAATCTATCTAATTTACGTTTCCAACCTCACTGTCGGTGTTTCGAGTATGCTCATAAAATTGAGAATTCAAAAACATGGATCATTGTTATAAAATTATTATACAAATAGGGTCACTCGGTGAGAGCGGTTGCTAAGTAATCATGTGGTTGAGTAACAAACATTCAAGACCGCTCTCGGATGGGTGACCGACACAAAAAGATACAAAAAATTGTGCAATGAGGCGAGGTGGGACCTACCCGTAAGGGTCTCCCCACCAATAATAGCCATACGATAAAAAAAAAAAAAAACAAATAGGGTGATCTCATAGTTGAGAATAATCCAGTCCTTATAAAGCAGCTCTAAATTGAGCAGCTATAGGCTGTGCTATACACAGCTATAAAGCTGTGATCAAATTGTTTTGGATGAAATATGAAAAAAGTTGATTTATTAGAACATAAGCAAAACATACATTGTACAGAGAAAGTTTGTCAAACAGTTTCAAGAAAAAATCAGTAACAAGAAAAATCAGTAATCTATCAACTCGTTTTCAGGGGCTTCTGAACAAAGTCTTGGAAACAGTCATATATCTGCTTCATCACCTATTTCCTTTCACACTTTTTCTTCAAACCAAGACTTTCTTGGTATCCAAGTAATACATAGAACAATAGCTTTATTTTCAGATTCCTTTGCATATCAACAATAGAAAAGTGAGTGGAAATAATGATTCTCAAGATTCAGCTACTTCTGATCCGAAGTTATTGTTAACTTAGGCTAGGCGTACACCGGTTAGTCGACACAAGACAAGACGAGATTAGTCACTTTTAGTCACAGTAATTCACATAGTTGCCTATGAAGCAGCACATATCGACGCAATGACTAATCGGTATGTGTTGCTTCATAAGCAACTATGTGAATTACTATGACTAAACGTGACTAATCTCGTCTTGTCTTGACTAACCGGTGTACGCCTAGCCTAAGACTTTCTTGGTATCCAAGTAATACATAGAACAATTGATTATTTTATTCCCGATTATTCCGCTTTATTTTCCGATTCCTTTGCATATCAACAACTGAACAGTGAGTGGAAATGATGATTCTCAAGATTCAGCTACTTCTGGTCCGAAGTTATTGTTTCAACTTAAACATGAGTGTTGTTTCCGTATAGTGCGATTCACGTCAAGAAGTCAGCATTGCTTAGATGGGAGTTTGCTATCCTTGTTCAGCACAAGGCAGTTGCTGATGTCTCTATCTCATTCGCACTGTGCATAGTTGCCGCACTGTGCATTGCTGTCGCACACAGTCCCAAAAAACACGTTTGGTGCAGTTTTCTCTTTCTCTCTCAGTGAAACTTGGCATCAATGCTCCTCATATAAACAATGTTGACTTCTTGACGTGAATAGGACTATAGCTGATCTGGTAATGACACATCCAATTAAGTTTTCTGTTTTTCATAGAACGAGTTTGGAGATACGACCAAGAATCTGTGTGGGACAGACATTCTGAGCGAGAAATATAAAAATGAACAGAATATCGTCGGTGAAGAAGGCGATGTCGATAGCCAGCATTTGAATAAATACGTTTCGGTCAATACTCGATCTGAAATGCTGCATGAGATGGTCTGACAATATGCAGGGCCTTTCTTCTCTTTGCCGGAGATGTTTGCTCGCGTATGGGGAGAATTTCCATGGCAAGGCCTCAAGTCACATCTGTGAGAGGCCGTGCACTGGAGATGTCTCTTCAGTATAAATGGAGGAAATGTGTGCTGGATGAGGAAAAAAATAAGGCAGAGGGAGAAAATGGAAGAGTAGATAAAAAAAGAGTTGGTTGGGGGAGTAGTAACAGCGAGAGTGGAAGAGAATGAGGATTGGAAGGAGTTGAAGAGAAGAAGAGAGAAGAGGTGAAGAGAAGAGGAAGAGGAGAGGAAGAGGAGAGAGGAGAAGAGGAGAGAAGAGGAGAGAAGAGAGAGAGAGAGAGAGAGAAGAGGAGAGAAGAGGAGAGAAGAGGAGAGAAGAGGAGAAGTGAAGAGAGAGAGAGAGGGAGAGAGAGAGAGAGGGGAGAGAAGGAGAGGAGAGGAGGGAGAGAAGAGGACTGGAAGAGGAGAAGAGAGAGGAGAGAAGAGGAGAGAAGAGGTGAGAGAAGAGGAGAGAAGAGGAGAGAGGAGAAAGAGAGAGAAGAGGAGAGAAGAGGAGAGAGAGGAGAGGAGAAGAGAAAGAAGAGAGGAGAAAGAGGAGAGGAGAGAGGAGGAAGTAGAGGAGAGAAGAGAAGAGGAGAGAGAGAGGAGAGAAGAGAAGAGAGGAGAAGAGGAAGAGGAGGAGGAGAGAAGAGGAGAGAAGAGAGAGAGAGAGAGGAGAGAAGAGAGAGAGAGAGAGAGAGAGGGAGGATAATTAATGACCGCACCTGTGGCTTCAAGGGTTAAAAATTAAAATACTACAGAATTTTCCGTGAATAGAACTTAATAAGTGAAGGAGTTGTGGGCGAGTAATTGCAAAACGTTGGTTAAAAAGAGGAATGACTATAAGTGAGATTACAAAATCAAAATTGTTTGATGGAATTACAAGAGAAATTTAAGCATGTTTACATCAAGCCACATTCAAGAAATTATTGGAGAAGATTGAGTCAATTGAATAAATGACGTACTCGGTGGAGGAAAGACGGTTCTTACAATAATTTTTGGAAATATTATCAAAATATTTCAGAAATTTTGTTAGAGAAGATTGAATGCACAAAAAAATGATTGAGAAGTGTAATGAAGAGAGAAACTGAGAAAGAAAAGTAAGTTGACAAAGAGGAAGATGATGGGAAGAAGAGGTTTGTAGAGGAAAAAGTGGATTTAGTGGACGGAAAATACTGATAAGAGAAGTCTAAAAAAAGTAGTTGCCGGCTTTGAGGAGGTAGCACAGATTGCGTAGAGGAAATTTTGGGTGTGAAAACAGAAAACGGAGGAGAAAGAGAGAAAGTAGAAGATTTATTCCTCTCCCCCTTAAAGCGGCTCACGCGCTTTTCTCATTCTCTAGGTATGAGAAAAGATGAAAGGGAAAAGGAAGTGATAAAATAGGAGATTATAAAAGGAAATGGAGAGAAGGAAGTGTGGGAGAGAACACGAGAGAAAGGGGAAGAGAGGGAATAGATGATTTACTCCTCTCTACCCCCCTTGAAAACTTCTATCTCTCTCTCTCTCAACCTACTCGGCATTGAAAAAGATCGAATGTTAGAGAAAACATGGGAGGAAAAAGGAAGTGAGAGAATAGGAGATTGTAAGGGAAGAGCAATTGTGGGATGGAACACGAGAGAAAGAAAAAGACAGGGAATAGATGATTTACTCCTCTTCCCCCTCCCTTGAAACCTTCTCACTCTATCAACCTACTAGGGATGGAAAAATGATAAAAGATCGGAAGTTAGTGAAAGGGAGGAAGAAGATAGAGTAAAGGAAAAGTGAAAGTGAGAGAGAGAAATAAGAGATTAGACAAGGAAATGACAAAGATGAAATGTGTGAGAGAACACGAGATTCTTCCAATAGAGACGCAGATAAACAGCAGACGGTACGTTCTGAGAAAAGAGATTCGTTCAGACAGTTTTTATCTCTTCTCCTCACTCGAGTAAGCCTGCCTTTGATATCTCTATGACGGCTCTTTATCAAATTTCCGCACTGCGCATGGTGTACTCGTATTTATCACTGGTTCGACTTGTCCGAATGGCTTCTCATCATAGATTTGCATAGATTGCATTTTGTCGTGCGAACGGTCGTATTCCACATTTCATTCCGTTTTCTAAGGATCCCTGCGGAGTCGAGGTGTTGAGGGAAACCTGGCGAGCTCTGAATAGGAAGTAAATTAGCTATTTGAAAGGAACGCCAGATGCATACGTACTTATTTTACTGTAGATTCGAATGAGGAAAACTGGATCGCATGGAATGTGTTTTACATTTCTATTTTCAAGTTTCAGGCACATTTGTTGAGTCTAATTTGCAGTCCAGGATAGACCAATCCTGAGTGTGGTTGAATTAGGCTGATTGAAAACTATTGATAAGGGAATTTAGAGAATAACACATTTTTCAACACAGAGTTAGAGATAGTCTACACGTGAGATAAGTTTGGCACTTGGATCAATTTTTGTTGCTTTCACATCACATCAAAAGATTACATCTCCAGTGCAAGTCTTTAAAAATAATTTATTCGAATACATAAGAAACAATTGGTTGTTCAATCAAGATCATCCACTTCGGAAATATCATTCAAATATATAAAATACAATTGAAACTGTGTGCATGTAGGTTTTATAACAGAAATGATCAACCTCTTCTGTATTATTCACTAAAGCAACAAAACTTCCTGACTCATATTGAAAGGAAGACTCAACTTGACACCAGCAGTGCACGTCTTTTTATGACGCCAATTTCTAACTTAGTTGCTGCTGACTTCTACCTGCTTCTACCTGAATCATCTGGAATACAATGATGGATACGTTGTCATTCCCGAGGGAGAATTGAAGAGTTCAAAGTTGTGACACAACTTGTGTTAGTGGAGCAGAGTTAAAAGAGTAATCCAGATCGGTCGACATGAAGAAGACAGCTTTCACGCCGCTAAAGTTGTTCTTTCAAACTGACATAAAAAAGTGGCTGAAAAGTTCAACTTTGCCGCTGCAGTCAAGCTTGAAAACTTGAGTTTTTCTAAGCTTGGAATCGGATTCCAATACTTTTCGTCACCGGCCATCTCTAATCTTCTAAAACAATTTCTCACTTCCTTCTTTTTCATTGTCCACCAACAACTTGCTCGCTAACTGAAAACGTGACCCGGTTACAATGGACCGTAATTTCTCAACAATACCGGTATCAGATGGTCACTGATCGGAAATATTATACAGATCACAATAGAGGAAGGATAATAATAGAAGAATAGAGACGTATTGGTTGTCTTATTTTCTCACTTTGAAGTTATTTTTGAGGAGTTTGAGGTTTCTCATTCGATAGAAATCAATAAAGCAAAAATAGAGCACACAAAATTCAGGGAAAATAAAACATTTTTGTGAAATTTTTATTTTAATTTCTTGAGAAATTCTGAATAGTATTGGTTGCAGCATGAAGAGCTATGGAAGACAAACTATGGGAGAATTGAAAGAACTGATTGAAGAAGTCATGAATTTTGCAATATTGTTCAAATAATAAATGCCACTGAATGTCCTTTCAATTTATTATCGTAATACACATTACATTGCAATTACTCCATAGCATCGACATAGTTTTATTCTTGGTAATGAAAGATATCCCTGCAAATGTAATAACTCAGAGCAGGGGTGAGTCGCTTTGAATATATGATTTTAAATATTTAATTTTGTTTATTCTATTTTGTTTAACATATACTGTATTTAATTTTTTTATCATATTATGAAGTCATAATGCTAGAAGATAGTCATAGTCTCCTTTGAAATAAATACAAATCCTTTGAAAATTCATCCTCTCTATTTTCAACCCTGTTGCTAAATAAGATACGGTAGTGAATAACTCCTTTGTCTGAACCGTTGTAAGGGAACCAATACACACTGGTGAAGTGGTTTCATCACTAGGTAGAAGGTGAGAAATAACGATTCCTCAGGTCCACATGCTTGTTCAACCAGTGCAATTTCCTTCTAAGAGTCTTTGAGAAGTGGAAATATCCCCTGGTATCCGTGCAGAAAATGTGTAGTCAGTTGGTTTCTTCTCAGCTTCCAATAATCGCAGCGGTTCTCGTCTCTAGGTGAAAAGAATGACGCCAGAATTGCTTCTCTGATTCACAGAGAAGTTTTCTCGGCTTATAATCCGGGTCACGTATGGATTTAAGGTTCTCCCTTCATCTATACTGTTGTACCTAACACGGACATAGATATATTTTTGCACCAACAATATAGTCATTCACAGCTATCCCTATTGAAGTTATATATATATATAGACTTACGTACTTCCACGACGGCAATAAAGACGTCCATGGCTACGCCTATTACAGATATAGATATAGTTCTAAGGTGGCAATGTAGTTCTCTACAGCTTTTCCCACCACTGATATAGATATACTCTTGCAATGGTAAAACTCCCCTTCAAAAGCTCACAGCCAGGAGCCATGGACTCAATAACATGGGTTTCATTCTTGTCTGTATATGATTGCAGGTTGAGCGGACTATTTATGTCGAACTAGTGTGGTGTGGATGCACCTTCCTCACACACAGACTTCTTTCAGGTAAGGAGTATATTCATGTATTGTCTCATTTCTTTCAAATGTATGTATTTTGTTATTTGAGAATAAATTATATAAGATCAAAAGTGGTAGCTGTATTTTATCATATTTCCACATGACTGAAATTGAACTGAGTTGGATTGAATCAATTCATGAATAATCAGATTCATTTAATTTGACGCTTGGCATTAGATAGATAGAGAGATATTTTTCTTTTGCCATCGTACACTACGGTCATCAGCAACGTCAAAAATGATATCTCTCTATCTATCTAATGCAAAGCGTCGAATTAAATGAATGTCACTTTAAAGAATTTTCTGAGTATTTATCAATTTATTAGTCTATTGATGAAGTCTATTTTCAGTAACTTCTGAATATTATTTTTCTTTAATTAATTTTTTGAAGCAATTGTATTGTGATTATTAAGTAAATATTACTTTCTATGTACTCAATTTTCTAATAGCATAATTATTGAATAAATGCAATAATAAGCTATTCCTAGTTATTTCAGAAACAAAATGTTAAATGACCACCATTTTGTTTTATGAATTTGGAAAATTGTGATAATTTATTGTAGCATTGTCTAGTTGTCAAGAATGTTGGTACAAAGTTTCAATTTCATATGTTCAACCATTATTTAGAAAAAAATAATAGGTGAAAAAACAAAATGGCAGCTGTGTGAGAAACTAAGGACTTCCAGACAATTTCAATATGATATTGATATATGTTTCTCACCCAGGAACAATCCCCAAAATATATAAGTAGTTCTGATATATATATATATATGAATTGATACAATATCATATAATTATCTGATAGATATTCTATATGTCTAGTCTGATACTACCGTTTTTCATTGCCTCTTAATTTTTATGAAACAGTCTACAGCTTTTAATTCTCACGGAGAAAATATTTCAGAGGGAAAATAATATCCAATCAGAAGTCTTTCAACTACTTTCAAAAGCTCGCTAGTCATCAATTAAACGCAGACCAGGAAGTAATTAACCTTACTGAGAACGAATATTTTCAGAAGTATATTTCCTTCAAAACAGAATACAACTTTTGGGTGAATGAAATTTGTTAGATACATTTCCGGAAATTCTTTAATTAGTTAACGAGTCGTGCAATAATTTCAAACGAATCTTATCTGAAATTGAACGTCTCAAGAAAACCAATAACATTTCAGACAGCCCACTCTCGAAATTATATCTCGAGATATAGGCGAAAATAAGGCACTCGCTGTCGTTCCTTTTCACGAACGATGAAGTTACGTCGCTATTATATTAACAAGATTGAAAACGTCTGCGAGATTCTCTCTTTCGTGATATTTGATTACTTCTCGTGACAATACTTCTCGACTCTTAAATGTCAACAGAATTCTCCCGCTGCTGATACATTCCAGCGGAAAACATATAATACATAAGTCGAACAACTCTTCCAGCGCGGAGAATTCGCGTTTTGATTGAATTTCAGACGGATGTTGCCTTGAAAGTACGTACCACTCTTATGAGATTCGTGAAAGCTTCATGCGAGCGAATGCTGATTTCACTCAGTAAGTGATAAAACGAGAGAGCGATATTTCTCTCCTAGTAGGATGAGTGATGTTGTGAATAATTATGCAAATTTTTCACTGTCAAAAAAGGGCTACTTCATATAAATGGAGTTACTTCGTAGGAATTCTATCATGGAGTCGTAAATGATTTAGGAGCGGTGTTTGAAAGTGAGCAGATGGATGTGACTTTTGACTTTTTGGGTGGGAAATCTTGTTTTTTCAACACTTGCTGGAAAATGCATCAACGCAATCTTATTCTGATGATATTGGCTGATAGAAAGTTATTGAGATGAAAGTTAAAGAGATAATGAGATGACGAAAATGCATCAACGCAATCTTATTCTGATGATATTGGCTGATAAAAAGTTATTGAGATGAAAGCTATTGAGATATCATCAAAATGAGATTGCGTTGATGCATTTCCCAGTCATGCATTTTCGTCATCTCATCATCTCTTTAAAAAATTTTTATTAAATTACTTCAGCCTCTAATTCTACTTATCTCTTCTATTCGTACTCACTATACACTATCTGTAGTAGGAAACCTAATACTTACCAACCTAATACTCCAAACCTAATTCTTCTACTACACTAATTTATTCATTTATTATTATTATAACGAATTTATTATAACTTGGAATTTATTATTATAGCTAATTTATTATAATAACGAATATTCAGAAATCAATATGAATGCATTTATGAATAATATGAAATCAATTTGAGTACGTTCGAATGGAATACAATCATATAGCCTACATATACGGAATATATGGATGAAGGGTAAACATGATCTTCGATTTTCAAAAGGATGCCTTCTGGTTTTCTCAACTTGGAGTCCATTCCTTTTCATCTACGGTAGCCTACTTTGCCGGCAAAAAGCATTGGCATATGCCCTCTAGGCATTGCATTTCATCTAAGAAGACTGATGGGGAAACTTGTTATAGGCCTTGAGAGGCCGCTCTACAGAGGCCTAATCCGAAGAAACGGAATTACCTTTAGCGAGGCTTTCCCTCTTGGGAACCAAAACGTTTGCAGGCCTCTCTAGAAAATTGTGGTCTGAAAAATTCAAAGAATCCGCTGAGGAAGTGAACATGCATCGAGCAACTCATTTTTCAAAAATGATGTCAATATTCCAATGGAAATCATTAAACTATATCTAGAAGCTCCATGAAGAATAATTTCATTTGGTACAATTTTTAATACTTTCCAATATTGAATTATTTTTCAATTAGTTTCCAACATGAACACTTCTTTGAGGATTTCATCACTCTTTCCATTCTATCAAGAATTATTAATAATTATATAGATAATAATTATATCTTATATAATTAATATCTATAAATAGATTAATAATAATAATAATTTCGTGTAACCTGGCTGGATCAGGTCAGGTGTCGGAGTTTTCAGGTCACTCCTGATCAGTTCAGGGTCTCTGACGTGACTTATCGACTGTTTTCTAGGCATCCGGGACCGACGGCTTAGCGTGTCCTCCAAATAAATAATTTTATTAATTAATAATGAAAGAAAGAAGAAAAAAATTACTGTTCTCACCTCTTCAAGTCAAAGATCCGCTAACATATTTTTTTTTCTTTTTTTTTTCTCAAATTGGGTTGGGCTTTTTTAACCCTTAGCCACCGCGACCGCTATTCGATCTTTTGTGGCATCCCCTCTTTGGCTTATGCCATGTTCCATAATCCAAGGCCAGAGCAGAATTTACTCAGGGCCTTGAAGTCCAGTTCTCTTGCCTCCTCTGGTAGGAGTGTTGCCTTTCCAAGAAGTCTCCTCCTCATTTGCAAGAGTGCTGGACATTCCAGCAGCAAATGTGCTGCTGATTTCAGCTATGGGCCCACCCTTCCGAAGCTGTTCAACTTCTATCAGAGATGGGTCTGCACACTCCTCAGATTCCATTGCGGAATCTTCAGTTGTAGTGCCTTCCTCTGCATGTACCGTTTCCCGGCAGGTTTGAGTCAGCAATAACTCTGAAACCTGTTCCCACGAGTAGCTGGAGACTTATTCAGTCACCCTGGGCAGAGCTCCGCGTTCACCCAGGGAAGGCTTCTTGAAACTGGAGGTCGCCTGGTATCCAGAGTTCGCATACTCATGTCAGGCACTCCCCTGACCATGCAGCCGTCGGCGTATGCTGTTCCACCATATGTTGGCTTGGCTTGCGCAGTTGATGCTTCAGGTGTTCCTACTTGAACACCCTACTTAAGCTGGGACGCAACGGTGTTAGTTGCCAACCAGCCTGCATCTACCACTTGCATCAGGAACCCGGAGGATTGCCACACCCCGGACAGAATGAATTCTGCCCCCCTGCGGGGCCGCTAACATATTGCTTTGAATGTGTTTTGTGAAAACATTTCCCGGCCATAAAAGGATAAATAGAAAAAACAACTTCTCTCTTGAAAATTGAGAAGAAGTCTTCCAAAAAAGAAAATAAGATGGATACTCAGTTGCTGTGACACAAAGTGACATCATTAGTTTGATAATGAACATAGTTACACATTGATCTCACATCTTGTGATAGTGGCTCATAGTAAAACTTGAGTTGAATTCTTAGTTCAAGTTGGAGAAATTGTTAAATGGAATATGCAAGGAGAATTTATTGCATCAAGGAGCATTATGAAACTCTAGCATGTTGATATTAGCAGAATTCTAATGGTTTGTGAATTCCATGTAAGTTTGATAATGGGATTCTGCTATAACAAATAGGGTAGATAGCGAAAGCTGCAAAGTTAGAGAGTTTCATAGAGTTGTTGAAAGTTGTATGCGCCTTAGTACACCCTCCTTCGTGAACTAAATACACTATATTCTCACATCATTGACAATCAAATTTTATAAGAATAATATTTTCTTCTCTTCACTCTTCATCAATATATTACAATAGAACACTCTGAATCAAACCAAAGTGATTTTAATGCTTCTTATTTCTATCAAATTCTCAAGGTCAACCTTCAACCTTTTTTTTAAATAGCTGCAGTATTTTAACTGCACAAAGATAGCGTAGTAATTAGTCTTTTGTATAAATTTTTATAGTAGCCTACTTCATTTTTGTTTCATTCTAACACAAACTAAAAAAGTATGTAAAAATAATTTGCAGAAACATGTGTAGGAAACGTTTAAGAATGTTCAAATTACTAGATAATATGTCATATATCTGAGAATAATTTTATTTTGTTTCTTTTATTTATTTTCTCGTCATAATAAACTTTAATTTAATTAAAGTTTTAGAAATACAAGTGGTTGAGCACTTCAAGTACTTGGGCGAAATTGTTCACTGCAGATTGAAAGTGGCAAAGTGATCGTGGCAAAACAGAATAGTAAAAATGAAAAGAGCTCAACATCTGACTTGGAGTACGTACAATAAAAAGTGTCTTTCAATAAAATCAAAAATTTGTCATTATAAAAGTGTGGTTCTTCCAGAAGCACTTTATGCGTGTGAAACTCTCTTCCAGATAAAAAATGAAAATAAGACAGATCAGGTGAGCAAAACAGAAAGGCCATTCATCAGAACTATTATAAATAAAAGCTACCAAAAAGATGGGGTTTGGAGAATCGCCACTAATGAAACTGTTTATAAGGAAGTTGAGCCTATCCTCAGGGGAATGAAAAAACAACATATGTCTCATTTTTTCCATATACTACGAATGCCCGAGAATCGAGTTCTAAAACAGCTTGTGATGCGAAATTTAAACAAGAGAAAGTGTGGTAAGTACATCGAAGAACTAAAAAAATCTTCAAGAAACAGGCTTAGAGGTCGAAGATGCACAAGACAAAAGGAAAATCGATTACTTACTTCAAACCCTTAGATTTGATTTGCAAAAGATGCATAGATAGATAGTAATCACGGATGAGGACAGAAGACAGCGGTCAGAGAGGATGAAGAGATATTGGGCTGATCGAAGAGCCAGGCTGCCTCAAAATTCAAGACATGATTGACTCAAGTGGCCAAAAAAGACAAAAAAACTTTAATTTAAATTTTTGAAAAAGTCTCAACCTCTTTCATTATAATTTCTGTTGTCTACAACAGGGAACTACACTGAAACTGTTTGTCACAAAATATGCTTATTATTTCAGATATTCCAGCCATGCTGAATCAAGACTAGGTCATTCCAACCTCTGCATTTTCTGTGCTACGACGCATTCCTGACTCCAACACATAAATTACTGCATGTCTCCTGTTCCTGAAACGTTGAACGGTATTTGATTTCAACATTTTATTGTGTTAAAATGCATATATCATTATGAAATCGTTACGTACAGTTGTTGTATGATAAACACTACAAGAGATCAACACTTTCCTCATAAGGTTTCAATATGATTGGTGGTAATACAATGATTCATGGAACAATCTTCCTTCAACCTTCTTTCCAATCTCAGAATAAGCAACAAAGAGAAAAGCGAATCCACTAATCTTTATGAGCATAACGAGATTATGAGCAATGCATGAGCAAAATATGATCACTACAATATCGATAACGACAATAAATAACGTTAAATTAAATCACAGATAATATTTATTTAGCGTATGGCTTTTAATAGTGGGGAGACCCGTGTAGGGTTGTTCCATTTCGCCAACATAAACAATTATCCCTTGATAGGGAACATGGTGTGAGTTTGTTTTCACTTAGAGAACAAACACTAGCATTTCAATAAAGTATTTTTTGATTTTATATAAGGTCCTCCATTGGGAGCCTGGCTAATCGTTAGTAAGGCTAGTCAGTCCCTCCCTATATTTTGGAGGCATATTGAATTGTTGCATTGCACTATATAGCTGCTTAACACAATGTTATCCAGCAGTGTTTTGTTCCCATCACTGGGTTGCGAAGACTAGCTTATGGTTGAGATGTCAATGTGCTAACCACACGTTACATCTTTTCTGGTTAATCATCATTCACCTCTGCTGATTCAGTCAAGTGGATGTGAAACTGGCAACCAGCTGGTGGGCCTAAGCCCACATAGGGCTGTTAAGCCATTGACAAACAAACAAACAATAAGGTCCGAAAAATATAACACCAAAACACAATACAGAAATAAAATACGTTCTATCAGAGATAACCCCTTCATATTTGGTTAGTCTATATAAATAGCCTATATGGTTATATCAATATAGTGAACACCGTTGCCTTTCTAAACACAGACTACTGGAGCGTCATACATCAGAAGTTTATCCTCTAATATTTACATGTTCGGAGTTACAGATTCCCACAAACACTGGAAGCAATGGGAGATTCTTTCGCCGTTAAAAAACCAAGTCAACTTCCATCCTCTGTATATTTTCTGCTAATCATGCATACACGTCATGACTCTTTTAATCTTGTGTACACGTCATGACACATGGGGGTCGTTCGTTTGCGAAACGATATATCTTGTTTACAAAGTGGTACCAAAATGTTTTCTCAAACGTCACCCACTCGTGCATGAGACGATTTGCTTTTGACTGTACGTGCATATGTGTAGCGAAATGAGTTTCAGCTCGTGTCGTTTCAGATTATAACAAACCGAAATTTCGCTTGTCGCTACAAGGCAACGCAGTTCTGTCTGTCTACTCAATTTGTGATGAATGCTTTAGCATGTCACAGACAGAGACGACCAATGGTAGATGACATGTGTTCGTTTCCGTGGTGAAGCGTGGTATACCTATTTGGTCATCGCCGGGTATATTTCCTATAGGATGACCAAATAAGTATACCACGCTTCGCCACTAGTTCGTTTGATGGATCACTCGGGAAGTTTGCTTTGGGAAATGTGGTTGCTTGATTTGGAAAAGGTTGATGTCCGAAAATATGCCCCGGAAATCCTGGAAAGGACTCGGAACAAAATTGAATATGAGTTCGAAACTGAGTTTTCAACTCAATAGACACGAATACTAGAACATGACTTGGCACTCACAGAGTAGATGTGTGGTTTTTGCTTGGACATTTCAAAGTGAATCCAGAACTTTTGGACTCATGTTTGGTGTTTTTTTAAACATAGATAAGTGTTTTGCTCCTTTTTTAATTGATTATTTGCCTAATCTTTGATAATTTATCCTTTACAGAAGGACGCGGAATTGAGTTTTGAGTTTGAGTTTCAGTTTCCACGACGATCGAATTAATAACTGAATGATTTATCAATTATCAATAATCTAAAAGTTTTATTGAGAATCAATGACATTGTAGGGTTTTGCCAAGTACATAACGGTTTCAGCTGATTCGATTCAAATACGATATTATAATACAATGTTTTTATATCATACAAATTAGTAGTCTATTAAGATACAATATCATGAAACAATATAGAAGATTTACTTAAGAGTGATTTGAAGATAAAGACTACAGTAAAAATCTGAAAGATTATTCAAAACTTCAGTAGAGGAAAATCCTTCATTGATAAGAAAATCTTTTGAAAATATTCCATAATTGTTATCTTTTCGTAGTATATGCATTGATTTTCTAGCATTTGCAGTCTTGTTTTGGAATGAAACTGTCCGAGGTTCTCCAGATTCTCCACAACAAAAGCATGAAGCAATAAAAATCACATGAAATTCAAAAGAACAGGAAAAACTCTTGATGCAGCAAAGATTTTCGTTCTGCTTGAAGAATGTTTTCCTCGTTTTCTGTGAAAGTCATACGTATTTATGAGCTACGGAAAAGTACCAGCAAGCGGAAGTTGTAAGGTCTCCTCATATCACCATGGAAACAATGCATCCCCAGGGTTGCTAGATACTCAACACCTCCCAAAAGACTTTTACTCGACTCAGTAAATTTTATACGAAAAGCAGCATCAAAAAAGTGATAATATAAGATTTAATGTTGTAATACTTGTATTCTGAGGAATTTATGAACTATGAGTAAGGTTGTCCCGAGTACTTCACTTTTAAAATGAGAAACATCAGAGCACAGTCGTGCTCTAGTGTCTCATATATGACTTGAATTATAACTGCAAGGATAAAAGGTTATGAAGAGAGAGATAGTTGGTACTTGACAACTAGCTAATGTTGAAGATATTACTTCACCTGTTACTCCAGCCTTTCTAGAAGAGGAGAGGGAAAATGATCCTCTCTTGGAGATAGCTTCTTATTGAGTCAAGAGCTTTAGAAAAAAGAGAATTATTGGCTGTAAATTTCAAACTTCAAATTTATACGAACTCCAAATCTTTATTAATCATTTCGAAGCCAGTCATATTAATTCATTGTAAATCCAATTTATAATAAACTTTCCGTGACTTAATAATTCATTCAATTATTTTAAAAGAAGCTCATAGGCCTATGTAGCTGTAGGCCTACTCAGGCATTAATAATTATACATTTGGAATCAGGAACTACAACTTTAGAGCTATACAAATTAATACAGGATCACATCATAAGACGTATCAATTCCATGTTTTACCCAACAAATGAATTGGGCAAATTGATTCTCAAAGACAAAACGTTTTGAATTGAGATTATCAAAAACATTTCTTTTTGTAAATTATTAAAGGTTGGGCCAGCAATCTATGGAATCAAATTCGAATATTAACAATTTTACGAAGGGTTACTGGACTGTAGTGATGCTATTTTAATCTAACTTCTGACTTCTGAGAGCCTATTTGGAATAAACTGAGAGCTCTCTGCACTTCTATTGATAGCCTGGCTATCGAATAACCGGGAAACATCATTCGATACCCATGAAAGGCTACCACAACAAAGAATCTTATAAAAGCGGCCCCATCAATTTGTTCATTGAATAGGACAAAACGAGAGCTGACAAAAGAAAACAATCAATTTGCTACAGGTTCAAAGCATCGTAAAATTTACGTTTCCTAATAATAAAATCGTTCATCCTGTTTACATTCATGAGCTGGGGAACGCCCATTTTCAACTACCTATATATGAACGAATAATACAGATATAGTAAAGACCCGTAGGCCTATTATATTTCAGAGACAGTACGTTCAATTTCTACCAAGCGTGTTTATAGAAGATTGTATGTATAAACATAGATAGATGATATATAGAGTCCCAAAAATTGTAACTTCAGTACCATCACTGTACTCTACAAGCTAACACAAAATGTTATTGGAATAATATCTGTTTTCCCTTAGTTTCCTAATAATCCGCCATTTGTTTTTCCAAAATTAAGCATTGAATCTCATTAATCGATAAACATTTCTCCATGACATTTTGTGGGTTTGATGATAAACAATTGGCCAACAAAGTAAATTGAGCAGGAATTCCGGTATCCGGAATGTCAAAAATGGCATCCGACTAAAATTTTCAACTTAGTTGTGCTGGAAAAATTTATATTTCTTGAAGAATTATACACTATTAATAATTAAAGAATTGTAGACCTTCATAGCGCATCAAAAATAATGCCCTATTTTGAAGAGTCGATAAATATAGAGTCAGCATGAACAGCTGAGGTATATAGCGATTTCTTGGTCTCTAGAAACTATTATAACTGTTATATAGACGGCGCTTCGATGTATGGGATTAGCCTATATTTCTATAAATCGCTATATCGCTATAATATAAGTGAGCTCGCGAGAATTAGCGAGAGATCGTTTTTATCTCGGTTGCTTATGATTGGATTCTCTAGAATCAGGTATCGTTTTCTTTATTTTTGTTACATTATTGGTTATAGATTTTCGTAAAAAAACAACATTTCTCCAGTAAAATCAAGTTGAAAATTTCAGTGGCAATACTCAGTGTAGGGAGTTCAATGAATATGGGTGAACCAGGTTGTAGGTAACTTGGTGAAATTGAGAATTCAAAATTGAATGTAGGTACGTACATCAAACACATCCGCTGCAGGCCGGTTCTTCAGATTTTAATGGCTTAGTGACGTCACAAAATTGATTTTGCAACAATCGAACTAGTTCACAAAAGCAGCGACTATTGTTCTGGCATGGAGCGGCACTGCATGTCTACCAGATATTAGACAGCATTGTTCTGTGCTGAATAATTAAAAACTTCGTCCCAGTAAGGAAATAAATCTGGGCTGGGACTGTCAATATGCAGTTCCATTGATTATTCAGAACCGATGAGATTTTTCCAAAAACAGGAAATGGAAAAGTTTGCAATGTCCAAAAAGAATAAAAAAAATGTTTGTGTCTTAATTTATTGGTTGACTGAACACAAGAGGAATGGAAAAATGTTGTAACTTACAAACATGAAAGTATTATTTTGAACATTTTCAACCAGGATATTGATCAAAGTTATGAGAGTTGTGGGGGAAATTTATGAATGTTTTTTTTTTTATGTTAAACTAGAATCTCTACTAAAAAGAATTTTTCATCAGAATTTTACAGATCAATAATTTTTCTCTGAGAGTTATGTCCATGTGAACCATAGGCTTTTGCGTGGGTAATTGGAAAGGTGGTGAATGATAAGAGATGAGTTTAAAAATTGATTTTAAGACAGCCGGGAACGAAGGCTTGATATATCGTCCGAAATACGATCAAACAATGTGTTGAAATCTAGGGGTGGAAAAGATTGGATTTTATGAATAAGAGATACCGTTAAAGGCGTAAGAAATCGTTTCATCCTGTTAACAACCATTTTCCTTTATATAAATGTTTGTGATGAGCGAATGATGCAATGGAAAATCTGTAATTATTATCATTAATACTGATTTTGATTGTTTTCTTTCAAGTGTATTATTATTCTCATTTATAAATAATCGATGAGACATCTTGTAAGATGAATCTCTGTCTCCTATAACAATAAATCATTGATTTTGATTTTTTCTTTGAAGTGTATTACGTTATTATTCTCATTCATAATCGATGAGACATCTTGTAAGATGAAACTCCGTCTCCTATAACAATAAATCATTGATTTTGATTTTTTCCTTTGAAGTGTATTAAGTTATTATTCTGATTCATAATCGATGAGACATCTTGTAAGATGAAACAAATTTTTTTTACAAGTCTTTGCAGTCCTTTGTACAGCAAAAACAACATACTTTATTCATTTTCTACAAATCGTATGAGGTCAGACTCTTTAGAACAGCAGTAAATCGTATAAGCATTCATCATTTTGCACCAATATGGAGCAAATATAATATGCAGTATTTCATTTATTCATATGTTAATCTTGAGGGATCAGACAGTGAGGAGAAATTCTAAGGATTCGACACTCCTGAACTTTATGCAAAAATGATCCAGTATTTCCTATTAATATCTTCATCTAATTTCTTCACCTACTGTATTTCAATTCATCTGCTAATTTATATGTAGTGCAGCAACATATAGTAGAGATATTTCATAGTGAAAAGTAATTTTTCTGTTTTCCTACCTTGGGAGTAAGCTTTACAACACCTTCACACTTCACCTCTAAAACTGTGAATGTTTACATTGCATCAATTTATTTGACAGGGTAGGCTACTAACACTTTCTATAAGTCATTGCAAGGCGTCAGAACTTCAGGTGAGCTCGATAATTGATCGACTTATCATTGATGGAAAAATGTTAATGATCATGAATCACGTTTGGTAAGTGAGACGAGAAACCCCGAACGACACTGCTGAAAGCACGGAAGTCACCGGAACTCTGTTCGCTTCAAGTTTCGCGATCAGCCTCGCGAGTTACCCGCGTAATGCAACAGAGTCGGCGCAGTAGACATGCGCAGTAGCAAGGAAAACTTGTTCGAGCATGCTCTTTGATTGAAATGTACAGAGAGCGCACCGAAATTGCTGGTTGACCGGGATGATGTGGGCGGTAAGCTAGGATTGACATTTCCAGTCAGCAATAATTGAAATGTGGGTTCATCAATAACATTTATTTTGTAGAATTAATTACGGTCTTCCATTTTATTTTCTAGGAAGACCAAGAATGCGCTGGATCGATGACGTGGAGAATGACTTCTCTTTTTCATCGATCCACTTATAAGTGGATGTACCGATACATTATTATTCAATTTTTTTGATTAGGACCATTTGCAACAGACACAGATTTTTCTTCTGCTGGTGGTGCCTAAATAAGATTTTTCCTGGTTACCGTGGTTGAGTTTTCTTCATGTATTTGTAATATTTTATTTTCAAAAATCGTTTGTTAATTTCATACTAACCTGAACATTTTCTTTTACATATTTTGTGGCAATCATTTGAATTTGGACTTTTTCTTCTTTGGCTTTGCCTTTATCCCATTTAAATGGGGTCGGCATTCCTTCTTCGTAGTCTGCTTCTCCACAACACCCTGTCCAATGCTTCCTCTCTCATCCAACCATTCTCCTGCATCATTTGAATTTGGACTATTTTCTTACTAACCTGAATATTTTCTTGTACATGTTTTGTGGCAATCATTTGAATCTGAAAGATGGACATCAGAGGATGGAGAAGGAGTAGTGGCGAAGCTTGGTATACTTATTTGGTCATCGCCGGGTATATTTCCTATAGGACCAAATAAGTATACCACGCTACGCCAGAGAGAGAATAAAATCGGGACGAATGAATGACGCATACTACAAGAAGCCAAGACCCTCAGCAATGGGTTGTAAAATAAAGGAGTAAAGTGAGATTCTTTTCTGGATAGTTGGGAGATGACATTGTGTTCTAGTTGATTCAGTTGAATCTCTCACACTCAAATATTTTTAAGTAGTTGATAAATGTTGAAAAATTCTCAGACTCAAATATATTTGATTATTTATTATTTGATAGTTCGTTTCACCTCTACAATCAGATGTTAGTCCACAGTGCTGTACTTTACTACTCTGCCATCTGATATCTGTCACCTCCTATCCCAGGGGACAATATCCGTAAGACCTGAGACGGATGTTCTAAGCAAGTTCAATCTTCCTGTTAGGTGACATTTTAAGGGAAGCTTGTTACTCAATCAAGCTGTCACGACTTCAAATTTTATACCACTTTCGACTATATATAAACCCAATTATCTGGGAGAAAAATCTTAGTGTTTGTGGATTAATCATTCTAATCGTTATTTCTCTCAGAGATGTCCATTATTTTCTCATGTTTATAAGAAGTAAATATTTGAACATAGGCAAGTAGGCTTTAGTAAATCTTCTTTTTCAATATGTACTTGTTTTGTTGTTTAGTAGTAGGCCTATGATGTTGGCCAATACTGTCAATTGTTCATGATATCTTTGACAATGAAAAAAGTACAATTCTGACAATTTTGAAAAGTATGAAGACAATATTCAATTTATTGCCACTTGAAAATTTTGACGAATGAAAAATGTATATTGTAAACCTATGATTTTCAAGTTATTAGTTGTCTACAACCGATTGGGATCTAATAAGATTTCTATCAAAAGTAAGATTCCTACCATGGCGAAGCGTGGTATACTTATTTGGTCATCGCCGGGTATTTTTCCTATAGGAAATATACCCGGCGATGAACAAATAAGTATACCACGCTCCGCCACTACTATCTAACTATTATATTATCTTATTTAACAATTCAACAATATATAAATCTTAGTAAGATTGTTACAAACAATTCAAGTAAAATAGCTTAGCTATTATTGTAGTTTCAGACTTAAGTGCTGGAATCATGCAACAAAGAGTGTGAGAAATTGAAAAATTAACTTGAAAACTAGCTCAAATATGACATAAACTCATGATACTATATGTCGAGAAATATAATAACTACGTAGTAAAGGATCAAGAGATTTGTTCTTCTTTTGATCAACACATGCAAATTGAACATTTTCCATTAACGACTAAACCAACCCAACTTCGAAGTTTTAGCCTTGCTTGACTTTCAAACTTTTATCCACAACGTAAGAGAAGATTGTAATGGAAATTTTCCGTTCCTTCCCCTTTTCTTAGTAGGGTGAGTGGGGAGACTCATCCATTAACTTGCAGTAACCCCCACCACATCACTTCAGTGAAACCTCTAATGGCGAAAACATGACTTGTTTCAAGTATCTCAGATAGAAAGTTTTCCATCACTCGTTTATACTTCTTGTAAGTGGTATAATACTTGACGTTGAACAACGAAACTTCCTCTTGATACGTTGTGAATAAGTATACAGCAAATTAAAGCTGAATCTAAACTTATTGTGTACCTGAATAGAATCAGGTTATTATCATCATGGTTGAATTCGTGGTGAGCTATACTGTTTATTTAGTCAGCTCAAATCTATAGCATACTCACAACCAATACTTGGTTACTCATTTAAGTTATGAACAAATCAAACTTCTTCAGTACAGTATTTTCGATACTGAGTGATAGATAAGTGATCTGATTTGAATGAAGTGCACTAGATTATTATTCAACTGGAATTTTATCATTGATATATCCAATATCTAACAATCGAAGCAATTCTAGGAAAAAATGCTCATCTTCAGACTATATTCTGTTTCCTCTAATGCTGAGATCTTACGTTGATTATTATGAAGTATCATGACAATGCTATCCCAGTAGCTTACTTAAATGAAATTATACAATCCTAATTATGCGAATTTTCCAATTCCATTGATAGGACAGGATTCAAATAGAATGAAAAACGTTTATTCGATTTGAAATGATATAAAAATACATAAAAATTGAATAACTTCGTGCAAGCTTTGAAAAACCAGCTTGAGAAGTGTACAGACATGAGTATTATTGATTTTACAAATGAAATAAATAACGAAGAGAACAATAGAATTCACTAACGAAAAACTCCAATTATCGTATCCAGAAACTAACAACGGCTCTAGATATTATAAGCTTAAGTTATACAATAATTTCAACCTGGATTTGTAGTTATTTTTGAAAATCAGTGAACTCAATCAAATCTTCAAGTTTCGGTTTAGAGTTTTCATATTAACAGGCTTTATACAACAGTCTAGGGTAATTCATTGAAAATTTTGGAACAAGGTGAGATAAAGACTATAGTATTCTTAGCAAAATTCTTATTGATTAGAAGACGAAAGGCTTATTATTATTCTCTCCATTTCTAAGATCACATTGACTTTCTTCAAAAACTAAAAAATTCCCACCAGAATAATTCATTTAAAAATCATTAGTTACTAAGTTAAAATCATTAGTTAAATCATTATATTCGTTTGGAAAATTGATTATTATTACATTTGAATAATAAATGATTCAGAATTCCATTGCTATCATCGAAGCACAACATCGGGGTAATAAATCAACAAACAACTCAAGGCTAGGCGTACACCGGTTAGTCAAGACAAGACAAGACGAGATTAGTCACGTTTAGTCACAGTACTTCACATAGTTGCTTATGAAGCAACACACACCGATTAGTCATTGCATCGGTGTGTGCTGCTTCATAAGCAGCTATGTGAATTACTGTGACTAAACGTGACTAATGTCGTCTTGTCTTGTCTTGACTAACCGGTGTACGCCTAGCCTTAAATTAACCAACTTCAAAATAGATCATTTGATAAAAACACATTGAACCTAAATGTATGAACTCATTTGTGTCGTGGCCAACCAAGCCAAATTTTCCCAAATTAATCAGCCTTAAATTAATCAACTTCAAAATAGATCATTTGATAAAAACACATTGAACCTGAATGAATGAACTCATTTGTGTCGTAAAGCCAAATTTTCCCAAATTAATCAGCCTTAAATTAATCAACTTCAAAATAGATCATTTGATAAAAACACATTGAACCTGAATGAATGAACTCATTTGTGTCGTGGCCAACCAAGCCAAATTTTCCCAAATTTTATCCAAGTCACATGTCAGCAGACCAGTAAATCAGGTACTCTTTGATTCTGGACTCTTTCCCGACTGCCAACTGCAACTCCTGGCTTGGCTCAGTGCTTCTCGGCGGTGGCAGTAATTACTTCCATTCAGCGAGACGTGAACGTGACGTCACAATTTATGATGCCATTCGTTTAGTCGCTTTGTTCCAACGTCCTGAATTTCACTGCCACCGCGATCGTCATCTTCGTTAGTTAACTCGTTTGGCAGATGTCTGCTTGCCAACACTGTAATTGATTTTGACAGATTTAGGAGATTTGTTGGACCTAAATCTGTTGCATCAATGGATTGAATGTAATGTTGTTGTATATTTGGTCCTCTAAAATATCTATCAAATCAGTGAATGGATTATTATGTTATAGAAGGTCCTGTGGTTTAGGAATAAATAGTGGTAATAAACAAAAATGTGTGAATTGAATTTTATCCGTTTGTCTTTGAATTCACATAACAGCACTGGAAATTACTTTGGATTTTATAATCTGCCTGTAATATTATTTACAATGGTCGTAAGATTTCAATGGAAAAGATATATACTCTTTCATCATATTACTCATTTTCACAAGTGTTCAGTTGCATTCGTTAGAGCACAGTGTTCTACTTCATAGTCTTCTCCCTGAAAAATATGTCATTGATTCAGGAGATTGAACACAGAGGAATGAACACGGAACCCATAATGGGATTCAATTCATCCTGTTATCAATGACTGGAAAACGCAAACATAAATATGATATTTTGATATTATTGAAAAGTGTATTACAATACGTAATGAGAGGAAATAAATATTCTGATAGCCTTTAATGATGCTATGCCTTTAATGATGCCTTTATGATGCTATTATAAGTAATTATAGAAACAAGCTCATTTCATGAAAAGAATAAGATAAGATAAGATTACTTTATTCATGTAGATAACAATAATTATAACTGCTCAGATACTAGATTACAAAATTTGTAAGTATGAGTAAGAATGAGAGACTACTCAAGAATATTCACTAATGTGAACACTGTATTCAATTTAGGCTAAGCATGATAATTGCCAAGTGATAGATAAGGTAGAAAGATGCAAGGTAGATGGGATACAAAGTATTCTAGTACAAAGTAGATAGTATACAAAGTATAAAAAAATTCTAATTACTCAGGTATGTAGCCTACCTCCTTGAATAATTATTCTGAAAGTATTATAATTTCTTTATCATAGACTCACTATTACTCTTCATTCTAAGCCGATTGGGAAGAATTATTCTAAGAATTTTATAGTTTAAGTTAAGAGAATCAATAACGCTTGCACTCAAAATAGATATAGAGGATTTGTCTTTAACATACACGTCTGGACGTGAGGAACTCCCACTCGTCTATTGATAATCTTGGTGAATATCTTGCACTCACAAAACTTCCAAGTGAATACTCAACAAAATACTGATGGACATCTCTCAGTTTTATAAAAATGCTTCCGTGCAAACTATTTATTACACTTTTAGGGAGCAACCAAGCTAGATGTATAAGACAAATATTTGGAGAGAGGAGGGATATCTGAAGGCAACATTTCAGAGAAGATTTATCTCGTTCCTGGGACTGCAATAACTAAACGGTGGCTGAGCTGAGCTCCTATGTGTGTTTGATTCAAGCTCCAGCACTCAGAAACAAATTTCTCTGTTTCCGACTCTGGTCGGAAGCTCAAACTGGAGATTTGTACCTCTTCTATATTATCCTTCCACTTTTTCTTTCTTCTATTATTTCCTATTCTCATTTTGTCTTGGTCCATTCTACTCTAATCTTTACAACGTACACTTTCCCATTAATTAACTTTTCCCATTACCCTCTGACTATTGTGATACTGGAGCAATATTCACTTCATCAAATTCACGCTCTCAAAGTACCTAATACTGTAATGTCAACTCCCTTCCTAATTATTCCATGACAATATGATGTAGGCCTACCATATTGTAAGATTTCTCAAATGTTTCAATTACTTATACTTTCCCTTGGCATCTTAGTTGATTTCTCTCACTCTCACGTTCACTTATCTCATTGCATTTGCTGCGTTATTCCTGTGCTTTTTCTCTGTTTCTCAGAAAGTTGTACAGATGGAGGAAGGACGACGGTCGTACAGTCGTACGGACTGCACAGAAAAGGCGCATTCATCGAATATCTTGAACAGAAAACAAGTATTTTAAACATTTTTAGTAGTGAAGGTGATGTTTTGATACTAATTCATATCGAATAAAAAGACAAGAATTTGTAGAAAAGTCAACCAGATATTGATAATCGAATGACAACCGGAGCCAGTATCTCGATATTATTTTATCAAATATGTTACTGTGACATTATTTTATAGATGATTATTTCTTGATCCATTACGAACTGCGATGTAAACACTATTTAAAGTAATAAAGTGACAATAAATATTATTTATAGCTTTTTTACCAAATTATTCAATCATGTAAATATAATATTACTTTCATTAATCAGTATTATTCAATCAATCCCCAATACTTCTCTCCTCAAACCATGGACAGAGGAGTCTCACACTTCTGTCATTACAAACAAGGCTATCGTGGATCATGAACAATGAGTGATCATCATTACATTTTTTTTCGGAGGATGATGCCCACATGAGCTCTAGGCTTGTGCGTGGGTAATGTGAGGGGTGATGATGAGAGATGACGACTGTTTTTGGGCAGTCGGGACCGACGGCTTTTCGTCTCCTCCGAAATACGAAATACGATATACGATAATTATACGATATACGATATGACATAACAATAAATAAAATATTTCTCCATAAGACAAAGTATTTCTCCAAGTATCAAACTATTTCTCTTCAATGTAAATTATTGTAAAACTATAACTCTGTATGATGAAATTCTAAACTATTTTTTCCCGATAAAACCATTTGATGAGCTTCAGTCAGCGACTTGATTTACAAGCATTTTATCTATCAGTAGTAGGTGGAATTGTAGAATATGGCAAAGGATGTTGAAAAACTATAACTTTGTAGGATACAATCCATAAGAACTTTCCCGATAAAACCATTTTTGATGAGCCAATCAGCGCCTTGGTTTCCAAGCATCAGGAATCGGTGGAAACGTAGAATATGGCAGATAAGAGGAAGCTCGAGTCTCGAACATAATCGTGAACTGGCAACATCTGGTGAGGGTTTCTTCTGAAGGACGAATGCGCGCTCGTATTTTCTTAGCCGCTATAAATTGCTGCCTCCGCCAGCACTCTTCACTTGAAAATTCTTTATCATATTTCACACACTGTTGCTCGGCTCGTCTGGTGCATGGAGCGTCATATGTCACGGAAACTGCTCGCTAGAGATCATCCAACCATCCGCCTGAAATATCATTTTTATAATGCTGACGCTACTACTTTATAAATCAGGTGCAATTCGTGAGTGCAACGTGTATTTCTGCTTGCTGTCATTACCTTCGACTGCTTTCCTATTAGTCTATTTGTCATGAGTTACTAAAGTAGAATCTCGCTTATCCGTTCTTCGCTTATCCGATATACCTTAAATCCGGCATAATAATCAGAGACGAAATTGTTCAAATTCCAAAGAAAATCAGAACGTAGAAGGTGTAGAACGTAGAAAGAATGGAATGATAAAAGGTGTGTACGGACTTTTCATTGCACAATTACTTATAATATATTAACTAAATACAAACTTACCATTAACTATACAAACTTACTTAATACAACCTAGAGGTCCCGGGTTCAAACCCAGGTCAGACCGTGAGATTTTAGCTCGAGCCACTCCTCGAGTTTCGGAGGACACGCTAAACCGTCGGTCCCGGCTGCCTAAAAAAACGTCGTTAAGTCACGTCAGAAACCCTGTACTGATCAGGAGTGACCTGAAAACTCTGACACCAGACCTGAGCCAGCCAGGTTACACGGAATTATTATTATTATTAATACAAACTTCTTTGCACTTGTTTTCAAAATCCGTTCCGTCAACTGTTTTTGATCCAGGAGACTTTGAATTATCAGACCGGCGCTTATCGCCTTCAGCTACGAGCCACTTCAATTTAAATAGAGAGTTCAGAGATTATGTTGATGATCCATTTTGCAATCAAATTTGCGATTTGATTGCGAAAATCTATTACCATCGTAGATTACTACGTGAAACACAAATTCATAAATCCATAATCCAATTTCTCGGCTCCTCATGTCAGAGGGATGACTGTAGGCGAATTTTTGAGGACGCTAAGGTCCACACAGGGCTGTGGTGCTTCGTAAGGCTAGGCCTACAACGGTTAGTCAAGACAAGACAAGACGAGATTAGTCACGTTTAGTCACAGTAATTTACATAGTTGCTTATGAAGCAGCACACACTGATGAAATGACTAATCATAATCAGTATGGCTTCATAAGCAACTATGTGAAGTATTGTAACTAAACGTGACTAATCTCGTCTTGTCTTGACTAACCGGCGTACGCCTAGCCTTAGAAGTAAGTACAATCATTAGATTACCCATTTAAAAAAAATGATACCTCGCTGTGAAACTATGTGGCAGGGTATTCAACAATAATTTGCTGGATTCAGTATGCTGATATCATCATTAATGCTCTACTGTATTTTCTTTTTTTTTCAGTTTATCTCTCCCTCATACTAACGATTACCAATCGAGGATCAGGACAAGCTATCTCATGTAAGTTCCACTTAACAAGAAGCTGGAGAAAGTATTCGAAGTCCAATATTGTTTCAGGTCCTAATCTCACGTGAAATAGGAATTACATCCCTCCGACATACATAACAAACTGTTTATTTGCAATAAGAACGTTCAATCCGTTATGAGAAACATTTTCAGGAAGATCGACGTTTCAGTTATCTACATGCTCTAATAATTTTGCTGAATACGATAATTCAACATCAGGAAGATTTTTATAAATGATGATTTGATACTACTACTTCACTAGACATGATGTATTTTAGAAGAGAGAGGACTACAAGAGAGAGAGAGGAGTACAAGAGCGAAAGATTACAAGAGAGAGAGAGAGTATTACAAGAGAGAAGAGGATACACATCAAATGATAAAGGCATCAAAACAAAGCAGATGCTCTTCTACGTTCTGTTCCGGAATAATCGATAAGTATTATGAGGTAAATCACTTTCGCTCTTGTTCCATTTATCTCTCATTCTCCCTACTTCATTTCACCCAGCCACTTCCTACCACTAAATCTTCCTCTCTCTCAATATTCTCTCTCTTTGTTTTCTCTGCCATTCTCTTCTCCCGTCCTCCTCTTACTCCTCCTTCGTTCTGATGGATGCGAATAATATCTCGTTTATGCCTTGAAGCTTATCAGACTAATAAATATAGGGATTTGTTGGCCTGGAACACAACAGCTAGCCTATCTTGTTCGCGTTGGAAATATAACGTCTCGCGGAATTTATCTGTTTCGCACCATAGCTGAATTTCCATAGTGATTTAGTACAGTATGATTCTCAGTATATTTACTGCAGTATGGTTCTCATTTAATTCAATTTCTCTTCGATATATATATAGGCTACCTTCTTTGACAAGAAACCGCTTCACTTACCGTATACATTCCACTTTGAACTTTCATAACAAGAAAACATGAGATGAGGGAAGGGAATGATAATGAAGAGAGAATAGTATTGAGAGAATAGTATAAATGGAAAAAGATCTCAAATAATATGAGGAGAGAATAGGACAAAAGCTATGAAGATTACTCCACTTCACAGATCTTCAAAATCAACTCTAATTCTGAATTCTGATTTCTCCGTATTATCACACGTTCAATTCATATTTTTATAACATGGGTTATTCAATGATAATTGAATATTATGTATTGTATCAAATTGTAATTGTATTCATGAATTGGAATAAAACAATAGGTATCATTCATTATTCACTTTTTTCAGTCATAAAGGATGGTGCTCATTTTTCTTGTGTAGTTCACTACGCGTCTATCAACATATTACTATAATTCACTAAGATTAGGACCCTATTGAACAAATGCCCATTCAATTTTACTCTCATGAAAAGACAACATTTTTTAAAATAATCTTGAGGAAATGACTTTATTTTACGGCGGTAGACTCTTCGTGTAGGTTTTCGTGCAATTAACTGTGTACAATTCTATTGAACACTTTTATTTGTATTTAGAAGAAGGCAAAAATATTCTTATTCTCATGACAGATTAGCTGACAAGCTCAAGTTGCTTGCCAGTTGTGTATTCCATTGGAACTTTTCATTCTCAAGAACGCAGAAAAACGTTGATAAAACGACAACTATAAATGCTTTAAATGTTTTGGATATTTAATGTTTTTAAATATTGAAACTATCTGGGGCCTGTTGCATGAGAAAATACAAGCTAGTAATACTAGTTGTCACTATGGTAACTTGCCATCTGACAACTAGTATTACTAGCTTGTATTTTCTCATGCAATAGGCCCCTGATCACACCTTTCTAAGTACTCGACTAAACTTGTTAACTCAATTGAAAATTTCCCAATCAAGTCATTCTTGGAAGATCTGTGGTACTTTATTACTTCTCTCAATTTATCAATCAATTTGGTATAAATAATAATAAGTTTTCATTTCTTGAGCGAATCATATAAATGTTGGAATTGAACTTCAACTTCAAGAAAATATTAAGAAATCGAAAATTATGAAGATCGAAATATTTTGTTTTTATCAATTAGAAAAGAATCAATGCACTCAGTCAACAACCATCTACACATGAGGAAAACGCTCTACACGATAATCTTAAAAATCCACACTGAATGGTGTTGTACAGCACCCAGTAACTCCTGCCACCTAACGGCAGAGTTCAGAAACACAGCGTAGTCACTTGAGGCTTGCCGATCGACCAAACAGGCGATAGAAGGCGGAACCTGGAGGGGAGTCTGTTGTAGGCGGGGTCATAATATGAAGCTCGCTATGATTGGTACGTCGTTTTCAACCTGTGCTTGGCTCTATTATGGCTTTCTCTAGCCAGAGACAATACAATATTAGTCTTTATAGTCATTATACAGTACTATCTTAATCTTCCAGTTAATAAGTTTTTTTGTGCAGTACACTCTTTCCTTTATACAATACTGTCTTTCTTTTCTCTAAACTTCTATTCCTTCATCCATAAATTAATCTTGTATTTCTTTTCCATTCCTTATACATCTTCTTTTTTCTCATCAATTCATCATTTCTCTCATTATCCAATCAAAAGCCTTGAGCTCATGTGGGGCATCACTCTCAAAAACTGAATTGAAAATCAATTCACTTTCTTAGCTTATTTTAATTCATTCTTATACTTATCTCGTTCAAAAAATATGGTTCATCCTCTTTTCCAGTTTACTCTTTCTTCCCCCTTCTTCTATCACCAATCTTTGTTTTTCACTGCAGTTCTGCGAAGCCCATCAAAACATCACGTTAAATGGTGTTGAAAGCATTTACTTTCTTTCTCCGTCATATTCCTCTCCCTCGCACACTATGGCATGCATTATTCCCAGTTTTTGAAGCTTTTTCCAGCCAAAAACCACATTTCCACTCAACGTGTTGTAACTTTTGCGGAAACGGCAAGGTCAATAAATTCTTAATCTTCTCCCCTGAGTAGAGAGAGAGAAAGATTTACGACTACTTCATTATTGATAAGGCTGAATTGTGATAAGGCTTTGTCAAATGATAACACCAGTGTTAACATCCATTCATACGATATGAGGAAGTAAGATTTTTTCGAGAAACGAATGTCATGGATGTTTGAATAGGTACAGCGTGTGTCTCCAACCGATGGTTGATTTCAGAGTTTTTTTGTGTCAGTGGTTCCAATTGTGATAAATGTCACAGATTTTGAATACTTTTCATCATAACTATAGCAACTAGCCTGTGACTAACAAGCTATACAATTCAAAATGGGAAAAAATACATAAATCCATATTATTAATTTAAAGTTTTTTACTTTACCTATTTCGTTTTATCCGTTTCTGAAGTGTGTATAATCCATTTTTCCAGCAAATACTATCAAGTGCCGTATTACAACTTGATTTAATAATTCATAATGAATTTAAAAATTGAATTATTCATAATTTATACATTTTTTTCATCATTATTTTATCGATTTTAAAGTACAGTGATTTTACCGAATTTACTAGGTACAGTGATAGATAGATAGATAGATAAATAGAGAGATATTATTTCTCTGCCATCGTACTCTACGGTCATCAGCAACGTCGAGAAATGATATCTCTCTATCTATCTATCACTATCTAATAATGCCAAGCGTCAAATGAAATTAATGTCACTGTACTACTACGAATTATTGGTTAATAATATTGTGTACGGCACCGTTCTGAGTTCTGAACTATTAGCGAATTCTCTGTTGTATAAGTATTTCACTCGTATACGATAGTGAACGATATTACCTTTCGTTATAATTGGAGTACTGAATTCACCAATCCATGTACCCTAACCACTCTGAGAGTAATGCAGTTCAAAAGCTAGTAGAGTAGCCATATGCTACAGAGTATCATAAGGAGCTTAGAGATGCCACTTGGGAATGTCCGGGCACCATTGAAATTTACCAGAAGTGCTCTTGATTGGAATCTAGCCAATGACAAGATCTCAGGCGAGTACCATCTCTGAATACAAAAGGTGTATTAGAGTGTCATGAATTGGTGGTCTGATTCATATCAGCTTAGTGCTCATTAAATTTCAGGATTACAACTAGGTGTACTAAGAGCCAAAACTGAATTGCTCGTCCCCTTTGAGAATGCAGACTTTGAAATGACGATCAATTGAAGAGATCTAGTAAGCATATTATGTACATTCACATAATTAGTGGTTGAAATCGAGGTTTACCATGGAAATGTTTCCTAGAATCTTTGATAGGACTGTTTCTCATCATTATAATCGGCTTAAATTTTGCGAACTTAATTCGCAGTTACTACTAAACTATTTCGACTTATTTGTACAATTTCTATTGATGTTGTGGAGCTCCATGATAATTGACAACATCAAATAGTGTTTTCGTTTAAACAATGTCGTATTACCAGGTAAGAGATGTCTAGTCTCACAAAATCTCAAATTTATAATCCACCAGTCTGCTGCAAAACTTCAAAGAAAGTCACACGGCCAAGATAACCGAAGCCTACTAAATGTAACCGCCTTGAAATGACTTCATTTAACAGGATCAAAGCAATGATTACCCTATCTGTTGAATGATTCTACAGCGGTTAGATTTATTGGTCTCTAGTGCAATTGGCCGACTAGGATAAAAATCCAACATCATTTATTGAATTTTGATGATTTTGATTATTATTGTACATTATAGTCATCGATTATTTTGAAGGAAATTCAAACTTATTAAAAATAAACTTTGCCTATAAAAAAAAGTAAGTAGTTATTAAGAAAATGACCTCATTTTTTCAAATAGTCATCAAACTCAGGAAGAGAAGACAGAGAGTTTTAGGACTTCGTATATGTATATACTAATTAATGAATAATAGTATGTTCACATAAGTGGGAAAATAAATATATAAATAGATTGATTATTATTGATGTGGGAAACTTTTCCAGGACAAAAACCCAAAACATTCAATACTCATCAGCAGAGCTAGCCTTTACATTAGGACCTATTCTATATCTTTTTATCTATTCTAGACCTAATAGATCTATTTTCAGATCAGAAAATATTAATTGCAAGTCAATCAGTTGAAACCTGAAAACCTCATAGAAATAAAATAAATTCAGATAATCTTCAAGACGTTTCCCAGGAGTGAAATATCACCCATTCAACTGAGTTGAAATGTCAAGAACTTCGTCATTTCAACAACATAAAAAAGTGAGAATTGAATTATAGAAATACACTAAAATACTACTGTAGATTACACGAATAACAGTTGAATAAGAACTCTGTTATCTGTTCTTAATTCAGCAGAAGGTTACTGGTGCAGGCTTGAAGAATTTAATGTGAGATGTTCAGGCTTGTATTACTCATACCAAAAACAACTTTACTATAAATATTAGTAGTTATATTGTCTTTGTTCATACTCAACTCCACAAATATTCAAATTAGTACACCGTTACCACAAGTAAAATAAGGAAATCTTACGTTTATTTTTGCAGCAAACAATCCTTCTTGAATTGTATAATTATTAAAACGTGCTTCACTTTTCTGGGAAGTGAATAATTTGATCAGCAGAAAACAACTTCGGCTGCAATACTTTAGCTTGAGCATACTAGTCTTGGTACTTGATACTTAATAAGCTTTATCATAATACGATGCTGATGAACTTTCACCCACGTCTTTCAACTTGTAGTAACAAATAAATTACATGAGAATATTGATCACCGAAATAAGCGTGAAAGTCTCACAGTTGAAATGAAACTCCATTTGAAAGCTTCTCAATGTGTTACAACTCCAGAGCTTCTGCTTTTAAGAGGATACTCGTTCATTCATCTTTGCTACCCTGAAACTGAAGCTCCGAAGGGGCAATCCATTGAGAACTCTGATAATTTGAGTGGGTTTCGAATTTCTGTGAAAGCGTTCAATTTGGCAGCATTTGTTTATTTTGGGACTTGACGCATCCCAAACAGAAACAAATGGATCTTATTATTATTTGATTCCCTCTTGGGCTCTTCCCACGTCCCATTTCGATTATCCGTTTCCTCTCAGTTCAGTTCTCCATCATTTGTCATTGGACCCTTTCGTTCCATGTTGTTTCTAGAAATAAAACCTTCCTTTTTGTATTTTCAAGGATGTTGTAGTTGTAATCTATCGAAAAAGGCCAGCTATTCTAATTCACAACCAATTTGATGACTGTTACTTTTTTCTGCTACCTGTGTCTCTTTTATCAATAATTATTGGTTTGGCATTTGAATGATGTTCAATGAGAATTTTTTGCTGAGGTGATGACCACATGAGCTCTAGGCAAATATTCGATGTACATATGAAAATATTGATAATTAATTTATTTGTACATATATTGTGTTCGATGAATTTCATAAGGATCATTCTTGTATAATATTGCCTGTTTAAATTTAAATAGGAATCTTCTATTTAGAAAAGAGTTTTTCATATTGTATAGCTTGCGATTATTTCAATACAAAGTTATAAGCTTAAATCTATTCGAATTATGCAGTATAGATGATTCATTCATCTATTCATTTGCCAATTCACAAATCATGACAATACTCGTATGATTTGGGAGAAAACAACAAGCTAATAATGATAGAAAATAAATAGTTTCCAAGTATGATATTCTTAATTTTTCGTTCATGATTACAAAAATTCTTATAATTCCAGTTTCATTGACATAGTTTTGGGCAAAACAAATATGGGAATTTTCATCAAGACTAAAATATAATCTACGTGTGTTGCAAACCAGCGCAAGCGCAGTCTTGTATAAACTTGGACAATGTGATTTGGAATCTCATTTCGTTTTGAAAATGATCATTATAAAAAAGTAAGTAACGTTTTAATCGGTTTATAAAACGTTTGATGGATTTTAAATAATTATATTCTTAGAATTTTCTGTGCAGTAGTGAAGGTGACCTTGTGGTAGTTATCCATACTGAATGAGAAGACTTATGTAATGAAACAACGAGATACTGCAGTTTCGGTTGTTACACCATTATCAATCTCTGTTAAAATAAAACTAAGGTACAGTGCAGCAGAATTTATACTCGTACCGAGCGCTGTGATTGGCAGTTGAATGGCCTATCAGGTGAACGACTGCCATTGGCCTAGATAAGCTCCTCCCACAATGGGCGGTTTCTACATTCTACAAACATCACAGCAATGGCGGTTCAAACCGCCATTAGTATAAATTCTGCTGCACTGTACTTTAGTTTACGAGAGATTGATAGTAGTGTAACAACCGAATCTGCAGTATCTCGTTGTTTTATTAAATATGTGGTTTTGACAACTTCAAGTCTTCTTATTCAGTATTCTTAGAATTGCTCTCCAAAGTGAGTTTGATTATAATATGATGAGAGCTACTCTCCACAATTTTGGCTCTATCAAATTTCATGGAACGAACATTAATATATTTATGTAATTTTAATGTTCGAACTTTTGTCAATTTAACTCCCTTGATTGTATCGTTAATCAACCGGAAAACTAATTCATTATTATTATCCTGTAATTTGGGAAAAAATTAGTACTATAATCAATAACTATATGTTATGATAGTCTCTCTTTGTGTGGATAGATTGGCTGTAACATCTTGTCTGCAAATTCAGTAAGTTGCATTTTGAGAATGTGTGTGGAAGTGTATAATAAGAATTTTGATTTCAAAAAAATAGTGTAACATCACTTCAAAGCTAACTATAGTACATATCCTTCGATGTTTTTCGGAGTAAACTGAATTGTTAGTCCCAGCAGCACAAGGTCTGTAGTTAGCAAAGCGAGGGAACGCATTTAGATCGCTAAATAAAGAAAGATGCGGGTTGAAAACATGAACGGTACATGTTAACGGCACAACGGGTGCAATGCTCCTTTAAACATTCGTCAGTATCCATAGGTATAGTGTAAACATACTATAGGTATAATAAAACAAGATCCTCTTGTTGCTTCAAACCAATGAAGTAGAATGTTTAGAAGGTTTGCTGTGTATAAAATTCAATGAGCTCGTCAGATCTTCTCTTTTTCACTGTTGGAAAAGAGATAGATTTAAATGTGTGGCCATGAGCAAGTGAATCAGGAACAATATTGATGATATGTTTTGAGACTTATCTTGATAGGGAACTGAAAATGGGGAGAGTGCAGTACATGGACTTCTTTCAATAATTTGTAATCTTCAATCTAATCAGCTGAACTGTTTAACACAGAAGTCCATAAATACTGCAATCCAATAGAGTCCAGTATATGGGCTTCTGACAGTAAATTGTAATCTTCAATCTAATCAGATGAACTGTTCAACACAGAAGTCCATATACTGCAATCCTATAATCTAGAGTGAGCCGGCATTGCAGTTGCTATTTTGATAAGCTGTCACTGCTCCGGTCTTGGATTCGATTTTTATTCAACCTAACGGCCTAGCCACAAATTAAGTGATGTCGGGTTCAGCTCCTTCATTTCATACTTCATTCATACTGAGAATGAATGTTGTACTTGATTACATATGTCTTTTCCAAAGTCCTCATTCAATTTATCATGAATATCGTCGTCATGGATTAGGCTATTTTCAAGCCTGTTCCGGCGTCCATCTTTTCCTCGGTCTACCTATACTTCTTTTACCTATTGGCTTATAGATATAGAGAAGTGCTTTGTGAGGGAGGCGCTCTTGTGACATCCTAAGCACATGTTCATGAATATTCATCCTTTATTAGGCTATGTAGTTGATGGTGTGTGAAGGAAGAATTAATTCTTTTATACTTGCAACATTTTAAATTGATTTAAGAATGATAATAATAATTCATTCTCAATCAAGATTACTACTTAGCAAATTAAACCAGCTACAGAGATATAATATTCTTCATCCAAAATCAAGAACTTTTCTCACGTCGATGCCAGAGAGTATAGAAGGATTTTACTTCTACTTCATCTGGTCGATGCTTTTACAAAAACACCAATTCTTTGCTGAAATACAAAAGCCCTGCTTCTTTCGTTGTTTCAAACTGTGCGATTCTGAACGTCTTTTCACTGTCAAAAGCGTGCAATTCATAGATAAACAATCTGATGGCCGTCCTTGTTTATTTGCCCTATTTCATTTCATCTATCTTCGCGCAGCACTTCAAAAGAGGGAAAACAAAGATTGGAGCATTCTTCTGTTTTACAAAAGAGTGACAGTGTCTCTGAACCATCTATTCTACTTTTATTAGTTGATAGCAAGGCTATTCAAACCAAGGCTTTTGCAAATTCAGCTGCTAGCTATTTGAAACAACACTAATTTGTTTTTCGTCTGTTTAATAAGCCTAATAAGGGTTCTTTTAGTTTACTAGTTCATTTTATCTTTCATGTCGATAGTATTTATCTACAACACTCATGAATAAAATTTAGTACAAAATAAAGTATAAAAACGTAAATCTATTGCCACAGTTAAATTTAAGGTACCTATAATCCTCAATAATATGGTTATACGAAAAAGTATAAATGCTTATGCACTTTCAGGCCCAGTCCAGTTGGGAAATAAAGAATATATAATTATTAGACATTATTATTACACAAAAATTAAATACTAGAAACTATTTTCGAGATTTCTTCCAAATTTGATATTTTGAAAAACTAATTATGTAATGTGATGTGATAGACAATATTTTCAAGCATGTATGCTCCAAATTTCATGATTGTATTTGCAACCAATTTTGAGATGTCCTGTTCCAAAAATTTCAACTTTAGGCGCCCATTATCCATATATCAAAAAGAACCTTTTTCAAAATAAGTGAACATTTTGCAAAGTGAAATAGAACTTCAACCTAATGGAATTAGGTTATAAACGGCGAGGTGGAACTACCTTCGGGTCTCCCCACCAACCAAAGCCATATGCTAGATAGATAGATTGATCTCACTAACTAATGAACAAAAAACTTTTTCCTGTAAAATTTATTTCATTTTGATAGCTTGATAGTATCCAAATCGTAAAACTTTAAAAAATATCATCATAAAAAAGTTTATTATGCTGATGCACAGCCTTAATACCAACAAACAAAAATACATCCCCAATTCAGCCGACATCACTCTCTTTTCGATTAAGCTGGAATCGTTTGGTCGCCGCGTGAGGTCAGACGAGTTGGCTTTTGCGGTTAGCCAGCACTGACTAGGCCGCTGCCACTCAGCTGGTTGCTGCGTTGTGCGGCAGACCGAAAACCGATAAACGAAGCGCGCTTGATTGGCGTTGCGCCGCGGCAGAGATCCAACGCGACGTTGCAACAGAATAGAGCAATACGAGAATTTGCCTCTAATTGAATTGCTAGTTGTGCTGTGGTGACCAGTCTTTTTCAATGTGTGTGTTTCATCGTTAATGTATGTGTGTGTCTATCATTCAATGCAGCTCTTACATGATCACTCGGTGAGAGCGGTTGCTAAGTAATCATGTGGTTAAGTAACAACCATTCAAGACTGCTCTTGGATGGGTGACCGACACAAAAAAATGTGCAATTAGGCGAGGTGGAACCTACCCGTAATGGTCTCCCCACCGATAAAAAGCCATACGATAGAATGTTTCATATCCATGTATTACATTTCTCCGCGCAACATTTGCCATATCCCATTCTGCCCCATAAGCAAATTTGCCCCGCCCATGAGGCAGAACGGGAAATTAAAATAGAGAAATAAAACCGAAAACCATTTACACCTGCAATAATAATAGGTCTACCCTACCATTATGTTCCCAGTTTTTTTTTTCCTTTTTTTATCGTATGGCTTTTTATTGGTGGGGAGACCCTTACGGGTAGGTTCCACCTCGCCAAATTGTACAATTTTCTGTGTCGGTCACCCATCCAAGAGCAGTCTTGGAGGTTTCTTATAAACTAAAAATAAACTTCATGCTACTAAAATCTTCCTTAGAAGCCTTCAGCTCTGTTCTCTATTCTATGACTGCAGGTCCCCTATGTGTGTGTGTGTGTGTGTGTGTGTGTGTGTGTGTGTGTGTGTGTGTGTGTGTGTGTGTGTGTGTGTTTGTTTGTGTGTTTGTGTTTGTTTTTTTTTTTTTTTTTTAAATAGGTATATATATCTGTCAATGTATTCAAGTTTACGTCAATGTGTTTGAGTTTCTGTCAAAGTGTTTATGTTTATGTAGATGTTTGTGTGTATGTACTTTTGTAAATGTGTGTGTTTTTTTTTTGTAAAAGTGTACGACATTATATGCGTTTTTGTGGAAATGTGTATAAGTTGTGTAGGGTCAAGTTTCCCAATTATTGCACGCAAATCTAAAGTGCAGTATTGAAGTGACTACAAAGTGTTTTTCCACTATGTCAGCAAGGAGCTTGCCCAGCAGCTACTAATTGAATTGGATTTGAAATAAACTGGTGGGCTTTGATTCGATTAAGGATATCCTTTTCTCAGAATTCCATTTGATTCATGTGTGACAATTAAGTTTCAAAGTTGACTCTTGTGTATTTGATTTGGGAATGGGATTTCGAAGTAACTGCTCACAGAGTTGCCTATTGCATTGGACCTTTCTAGAATCAAATAAGAGAATTCTCAGAATATTCCATCAAATCTGTTTGTAACAACGAGATCTACTTTCAAAAGTGAATTATTCATGTGGAATTGTTCAATTTTCTATTGCCATTTTTTATTTTTATTATTTTTTATTCTACTTTCTTCTCAATTTTTCAGTGTCATAATATTATTGTTGACGTTTTTCGCTATTATAATCATATAAAATAGGTGAACTATTTTGTTTTTAGTTTTTTTTTTGTCATCAGAACTCCTCCATGATTTCTCAACCGATTTTGTTCGTTCACATCTCATTTGGAAGATCCCATTGAGTAGTGTTTGATAAGGTCTTACATTTTGAAGAGATGACTTTGAAAAGTCATCGTGGGCATGAGGAATGAACGACCAAAGTTTCAATTTTTGTCATTGCTTTAACATAGAGATGGGTCAGCTGAAATTTTTCACATTTCAACTTATGATTTGATGATCAGCTGTTTTGAAACAAAATTTTATTTTTAATTGTTCATTGCACCAATAAGGGTGCAGAGAAAGAAAAAGACAGAGAGAATTAATAGGGGAGAAACAGAGGGAGGGAATTGAGGTAGTGAAGGGAGGAAGAGGAAATAAAAGAGATGTAGAGAGGGAAAAGATGGAAGAGAGATGGAATAAAGAAAGAGAGAATAAAAGGAAAGGAGAAGATAGAGAGAGGAGAGGTGAGGAGATGGGTGGAGAGGAGAGGAGAGACGAGAAGAGAAGAGAGGAGCGGATAGGAGGGTAGAGGAGGGGAGAGAAATTTTTGTAATCAATGGTCAGGTATCTTTGAATAACCTTTATTTCTTATGTAAATATTATAATTCATCATTAATTTTAAATTATTTTTTGACTTTGGAGGGTATTGTAAGACTTAGGAAAATGCACTTATCAAGTAGGCTACATAGAGAGATTAAGAGTATGCGGTTAAAGGGCTTTCAAGGGAGTATTAAACCTCAACTAGACTGGACTTTTCAGAGAAACTATACACAAAGATCCTTGTACCTCGGTGATGGAATATGAAATAAGTAGGTTACAAAGATAAGCTAGTGAAATCTTCTTTGAGCCATCAAATTATGAACTCTCTCAGATTTATTATGCTTTTGTGAATTAACGTTTGAGATGTCCCTTGTGATGATGAAAAGCTTTATTGCTGTCTACTCTCTAGATGAAATTCTGGGAGAAAATGAATCAGTTCTCATCAGCATGATTATCACTCAAGTCTGCATCACAGCTTTTGATATCAAACACGATGAAATCCTCTGATAGTGAGAGCAGTTTTGAAATTTAATATTGAGTGAATCTGATCTTGAATAATCCAGTGTAAATTATGTTCAAGATTCTTTGATTTATTAAAAATAATTACCTATTTTTTATAATCCAAGAAAGTAAGTTTCAGCTACTCATAGTCTGAGTGTTGTAGGTACCAACTATAATCCGAAGAGGACAAGAAAATTTAGAAAATACAAGTAGAAATTTACATACCAAAATAAAAATAATGATATTTATATAAATATAATTATGAACTAAAACAATTGAATCAATTAATTTGTCATAGAATAACACAACAAATGAACAACTCAATATACAAATTTGAATATGATAGATAGTTGATTCTAATTTCTCTGAGTTATCAACATCAAAAATCTTATGAAATCATTGGGAAATTTAATCAGTGCTAAAATACGCATCAAGTTGAAACTTAAAATTCCAGCTCAGCTAGATATTTAATTTTATACACAATTGGATGTATCATGCATTGAAACTTTCAGACAATATTCATTTCATAACTAAACACTGATAACGGAAAGATTTTAACTTCAAATCTATACAATCACAGCAAGACATGCTTATTTTTAAAAAATTATTTAATTCTAATAATTATTGGGACAAGTATTGTATTCTACCGTAGAGACAGTGTTTGTAAAATTCAGTTATTTAATTGTAGTTGTTTATTAATAATTCTTATTACATCACACAGACAGCACATGAATCAGAGACAGAGGTTAACTGATAACAGTTTTTGCCTAGCCCTCTGTTTACTATTACGCTAGGTTCTATAGGCTAATAATACTAAAACAGTCACTCAACTTAAGCTTTTCGCGTGATAATTTGACGATATAATTATAACTTTATGTTACAGTATTTGTTGTGTGATGGGCTGAATAAATCTTATTCATATTTCCATGAATTTTGTGGTCCTTTGCTGTGGTTTAGAGTGAATGAAAAGCTTCCATTTCAGCTCTTTTTGTGAAGTGGAAAGCTGCAGCGCTGATAGAGCATTGAGAGAATTGTTTGCTTGACATAGTGGGAAAATGTGTGAGTGATTTCAAAAACCAATAAGTTTCTCAACTTTTAGGCTACATTTAATTCTATAGCTGTTACAATCTATTGCAGTTCATGAATTCCAATGTAGATTTTTCCCATACAAGAAATTTTGTGTAGAAATCCCAAACAACTTCAGAATATTACCGGTGTTTGTCTTTATTTTATTTAGGCTACTACAAGAACACCTGCGTATTTTTTCACGAAGTTTTTTCAGTTTATCGATAGATAATTTGACACCTTGTGAGATCCGACAAACATTTGTTTAATTATTGAAAGCATGAATATCCAGTTATTCTCTTTGTTGCATGATGGAATTTGAATAAATATAACTTTCAAATTAGTCTTTGAAATATTGAGAGTGATTTAAGTGAATAAATATCCACTTTATTAGATGGGAACATTTTTAATGAATTGAATTGAAAGATAGATAGAATTGTTTCCACGGCAAAATAATATTCTCTGTTTCAAATTGAAAAAGTGGCTTATTGAATATACTGACGCCGGAATAACTCAGGAAATATTATGTATTATCCAATACTGCATAGGTCTCGTGTCAATTATCATTATTTTATAATAATTCTACAGTCTTCAAATCTAATTATTCAAGGAATCTCTCTATTGTCATCACAAATGAATTATCTCACTTTCAAGTTATAAAGAATCAAACTAGCATAGCACATTTTAATAATGAATTATGTAACATTGTAATAATAAATTTCTTAGAATATATAATTATATTCAGCCCATGATTTTTATGGGTCTGTCCACCTGTTCCCCCACATTGAGAAAATTAGAATCTGACTATATGGCATTAATGTACCATTTTTGTACCTTTTTGTACCTCCAATTAAAATTTTTGTAACCCAACCCTGAACGAGATATGAGCAAAATAAAATCGGGGGAACAGGTGGACACTTGTTCCCCCACATCAAGATAATACAAATATGACTATATGGCATTAATGTACCATTTTTGTACCTTTTTGTACAACCAATGAAAAATTGTGTAACCCAATAACCGAGATATAAGCAAAATTAGGGGGAACAGGTGGACACTTGTTCCCCCATGTCAAAATTGAAATTTGACTATACCATATTAATGTACCATTTTGTACCCTCCAAAACCACCGAGAAAAATTTTGTACCCCTACCTAACCGAGTTATAAGCAAAAAAAAATGAGGGGAACAGGTGGACACTTGTTCCCCCATGTCAAATTGAAATTTGACTATACCATATTAATGTACCATCTTTGTACCCTCCAAAACCATCGAGAAAAATTTTTGTACCCCTACCCCAACCGAGTTATAAGCAAAAAAAAATGTGGGGGAACAGGGGGACACTTGTTCCCCCCCATGTCAAAATTGAAATTTGACTATACCATATTAATGTACCATTTTTGCACCCTCCAAAACCATCGAGAAAAATTTTTGTACCTCTACCCTACCCGAGTTATAAGCAAAATAAAATGTGGGGAACAAGTGGATATGAATTCTAAACTTACTATATGGAATTATAAATAATTTTGTACCTTCTTGTACCACCAATTAAAACTGTATTTCAACTGAAAATTGCTTTTCAAAAGAAGGGGTAGAGGTATAGGTTAATGCCAATCTGGGCTTGATAACAATTAAATTCTCTATCATTACATCAACACTTCTAATATATAACCTGTCAGGTTTCGCTCATTATAATAATTGAATTTTAAATAATAAAAACTACTACCGTTGAAAGTACTGGTAGGAATTTTTATCAAGTCCCAGCTGTGTTGTTTTGGTTGAGATAAGAATTAACGGGATCAGACCCACCTAAAAATCCTTCTGTTATATTTCTTAATAATAAATCTTGTATATTTTACGAATTTAATTGTTGATATATGAATGTTATGTATAAATAATCAAGAGTATACCCTGACCAAAAATAAATCTGTGAGATTGACATAACGCCACTGCCAAATAAAAACATTTCTTCCCCGATGTCGGCGACGACAAAATCACACTCAAAGTAAATAAAGTAAAAGCCTCAATACTACCATTTAATAAAATGGAGATATCTTAAAGAATTATTCATTTTTTTTTAATTGGGTTGGGCTTTGTAACCCTTAGCCACTGCGACCGCTATTCGATCTTTTGGTCAGTGTGAAGTTGGAAGTACATTTGTCAGAAGTGCATACAAAATTGACAGTTATGGATGCAGAATGAATAGTTCTATAGTTCCTGATAGAAATAAGCAATAGTTCCGTGAAAATAGAGAAAAAAATTGAATTGAAAAAATGTACTGCTAACTTCACGGCAAAATCTGCATTTTCTTCAGAAGTACACTTAAAACTAATAACATGAGATGGAAAATAAGAGTTCTGTATGTATAAGAACCCGCTGAACACAGAACTGCTGAGTTCTAATCGATAAATGCAACAGAAATTTTTTTATGGCCATTTGAAATTTGAAAATCTGAAAATTCCACATTTTTGTTCTAATCGATAAATGCAACAGAAAATTTTATGGCCATTTGAAATTTGAAAATCTGAAAATTCCACATTTTTAAATTATATCTGATTCAATATAGCTATGAAGGAACATGTGAGAAATATGATTCCATGCTCAGAAATGCTAAAAAATACTTAAATAATCATTTTTTAACAAAAATAAAATAAGAACTTGAAGATTAGTACAATGTCTGGGTAGGAGATACGGATATTATTCTATTTCAAATCTAAAGTAGCATCGATTTTGAAAAATGCTTATAATTTTGTTAAATTTGGACAGATTGATTTGAAAATTCAGGAAAATGTTAATAGTATGAAGAGAAACGTCCATGATTTTTTGTAGAATTTTCCTATGACTCCTTCCCTTCCTAAGACAAAAAAACTATATGGAGGTTGAGATGCTAGGCGGGAATTTTCAAAAGTCGCGCTCCGTTCAGCTGCCGCGCGCCAAGAAACTCGATTGGATCAAATTGCGTGCGTTACAACACTATTGGTTAGTTCCTAAACAGATATTCATATATTCACATCTCTCTATAAAAGTGGCAGCCTATGAATTTTTTCCTCTTTTTTCCTTCCATTTTCAATACCAAACACAAAGAAGAACAAAGTAGATCAATAATGTTGTACTTTTCAAAGACATCACGAATAATATTCGAAGAATTGCTTTGAAAAACTATTTCATCAATTTCATTATTAATATATATATATAATAGTATATATTATAATATATTATATAATATCCTCACTATATTATTACCCTCACTATATAAAATAGAGAGGGTATTACCCTCCTTGGAAGAGGAAGAATGAGCCTCTTTACAAAATATTTTCTTGTTTTACTTTCTCCTTCTATCTCTGTCACTTCATCGGCAATTGTGTCGGCGCTTGAAACCATAGTTCGTTCACCTTTAGTCAGACGTTGATGGATGCTTGGGTTTCCCAGTTTCAAGAAATTGGGATGAGGTGAATTCCATACATACGTGATTCAATAGACACGAAACACAACAGACTTTCATTCTTGTATTGGTATTATTATCAATGACTTTACTCCATGTCTTGAAAAATTCCAGGATTTGTTGGGGTTCCAGTAGAAGATATTAGGCGATAGATGATGTTTCACGAACTCAGCAACAATAATTGAACCAGGAATGGATTAAGAATAATTTATTATTGAATTTACTGTATACAATCAACCGTTGAGGATCAACTAAATAATGTATTAAACACATACAATGTGCTGTGTAAAATTCAACCGCCGTAAAATTATTGTGGTGTATGTTTTTAATTACCAACTCACCTCGATGAATATTTCGGGAATTGAACCCGCCGGTAGCTGCAGTCGGTGGAATTATTTCTAATTCAAACTGGAGGATGATCGTCTTTCCTCCCGATACCACATGAATCGTCTCTCGCCGGATTGAACAGCATTCGATTGTCGTATGCGACGATATAATCTCATGCAGTCCAATTCGCCGAGAGATATTCCATCAATATAATAAATAAATCATAGTAAAGAAGACACAGGAGTCTATGCCGGGCGGATTGTGTTCTGAATGTTTTAACATTTGCTAATTAAAACTTCTATCGCCAATCCATCCGGGATAAACCCATACTACTGAATCGAATTATTTTCATACCTCAAATATTCAGCTCATGACAGCTCAGAAGCACATAATTAGGCTTATCACTAATCAGAGCAGAAGAGTAAATTCATTTCCATTATTCAAGAAACTTTGCATTTTGCCTTTAAGATATTTGTACATTTTCAGAGTAACTCAATTATTTTATAAAAGATGTAGTGAGTATAATAGGTTTTTCAATGTTAGTTATAGAAGAGAATTGCGGCTAATTTTGCCTCTTCCTAGATTGGAAGCTTACAGGAGATTCTACAATTTTATTGCACCTAAATTTTTCAATGTCTTGCCAGCAAGTGTAAAAGAGTCTGAAACGTTTTACAAATTTAAAAAATTATTATTTGCTTGGCTTTTTGAAGTTGAGAATATGGAAAAGCTACTTTTTGACTAATTCAAGCTCATTCAATAGATATGTTGGTAATTCTTGCTTGGAAAGTTGCTGATTACAGAAAATTTGAAAAAAAATTGTATTGTGTTTTTATCGATGTGGTTTTGGAGTACAAACAGCACAACTATCGTTTTTATTTTTTTATTGTGATGGTAACCCTCAAAACGGACCATAGTGTCTATGGAGGGTACCTATATTCTTCTAACGTTTTGTAAATTATTTTTGTAAATTCATGGATAATAATTATGTTAATTGATTAATTAATTTATTTATTATTCCTAGTTCTTTAGAAATATTATTAGTCTTGGTTCCACATATTTTTTGCGTATTTCATTTTCTGTATTAACATACTGTTTTTATTTTCATTTTGTATTGTCCGAAATATGAAAGAAGAATAAATTTATTTATTTGTTTATTTATTCAAATTATATTCTACTTCTGATAAAATGTGGAATTTTCAGATTTTCAAATTTTGCATTCATCGATTAGAACTCAGCAGTTCTGTGTTCAGAGGGTTTTATACATATCATGTTAATTGCACCTCAAATATTCAAATTAGGTGGTTCCAATCTCAATGATTTATTTGGGTATACTCTTGATTATTTATACATAACATTTATATTTCAACAATTAAATTCCAAGATTTATTAATGGGTCTGATCCCGTTAATTCTTATCTCAACCAAAACAACACAGCTGGGACTTGATAAAAATTCCTACCGGTATTTTCAACAGTAGTTGAAGTTTCCAAAACTTTATTATTTATCAAATTCAATTCTCATTATTATGAGCGAAACCTGACAGGTTATATATTAGAAGTGTTGATGTAATGATTAACCTATACCTATACCCAATTTTTCAGTTGAAATACAGTTTTTAATTGGTGGTACAAGAAGGTACAAAAGTATTTTATAATTCCATATAGTAAGTTTAGAATTCACTATCTACTTGTTCTCTTATTTTGCTTATAACTCGGTTTTTTCTCGATGGTTTTGGAGGGTATGGTACATTAATATGGAATAGTCAAATTTCAATTAACAAGTGTCTATTTCTCAGTGGTTTTGGAGGGTACAAAAATGGTACATTAATAAGATATATTTAAATTTCAATTTTGAAATGGGGGGGGAACAAGTGTCCACCTGTTCCCCCACATTTTTTTTTTGCCTATAACTCGGTTGGGGTAGGGGTACAAAAATTTTTCTCGATGGTTTATACAAAATGGTACATTAATATGGTATAGTCAAATTTCAATTTTGACATGGGGAACAAGTGTCCACCTGTTCATATCTCGGTTAGGGTTGGGGTACACAATTTTTCATTGGTGGTACAAATAATGCCATATAGTCATATTTATATCTCGTTCAGGGTTGGGGTACAAAGTTTTAATTGGAGGTACAAAAGGTACAAAATGGTACATTAATGCCATATAGTCAGATTCTAATTTTCTCAATGTGGGGAACAGGTGGACAGACCCGATTTTTATTCTAGATTCAAAGTCAAACGATGCATCCTACACATTTGAAGAAGCTCTGCAGATAGCAGGTAGGTTTTACAAGAACTGTTTATCAGATTATGCATCATACATATTCCAACATCAAAAAATAACAATAATATATTATTCTGTATATCATGAAGTAAAAACAACATTCACATTAGTAGATAATAGCATTTTGTAGTGATTTATATTCAATAAGTCTTTTTCGAACTCATTACTCTGAATCCTTGTATCGGTAATAAAAAACATTATATTATTGTAAAATAATACATAATGAGAATTTACTTATTATACTTTCTTATTAAGACTGTACTAATTATGTACTTATTAACTGGAATTGAGGCGAGATGGGAAGATCCGCCTGTACACACAATTTTAATCGTTGTACTAACCTCTTTTCTCTTCTTCTTATTCTTTACCTTCTACTTCTACTTCTTTATCTTCTTCTTCTTCTTCTTCTTCTTCTTCTTTTCTTCTCTTCTCCTCCTTTTCTTCTTCTCCTCCCTCCTCCTCACCTCATCCTCCTACTACTCCTCCTCCTCCTCCTCCTCAATGGTAACTGGAGTCCTTCTCCAAAGTGTCCTCCTCAATACCTCAACGGTGAATTTACACGGTATATACTATATACCATGGGGTAAGTTTCTACCTCCAAGGTAAATGGATTCCTCGTATACAAAGTCTCACAGCACGTACCTAATTTTGAACTATTTGTTGAAAAATTAAATATTTTTTACGTTGAAATTATTATAAATTAATACTGTACTAATTTTAGATTTCGCAATCCAATAATATTCTTCTACAGTTAGTGTTTCCGTTAAGAAAATATAATTGAAGTTCCTGGTGAATCTTTTCAAGGACAAGGAAAATTCCAAAGGAAAGTGACGCTTGTTGGAGGCTTAATTGCCATGGCATCATTCATTAGTGTGGGCACTGTGAGCTTCATAATGACCGCTGCTCAATGCGACTTGCAAATGGATTCAATACAGAAGGGCACTCTTATATCAGCAGGCTTTATAGGTAAGTTATAACTGAAAACATATTTTTTAGAACAACACAAGTCTCAAGTGAATTATCACATCTTAATAAGTTGAATTCTATAAATCAAGGATTTTAGAAATGAATAGGCATATATCACTAATGGATGAGTAAGACAAGGATTTAATATAATAGACCTATATTGAATTAATATTATTATACAAAACTTTGAAAAAAGAAATATCTATTTAATTTAATCGATAATAAATATATGAGGGTTTCTTGCTTATTTTTATTATTCATATCTATCATTTTTGGTTCTTGGCCTGCACATCGTTGAGAAGAGGCCTGTAGATAAACAGAACTATAAGTTGCTGTGGCGAAGCGTGGTATACTTATTTGGTCATCACCATTATTTCCTATAGGAAATATACCCGGCGATACCACGCTTCGCCACTAATAAGTTGCCTGTATATTATTAACTTCCTCAATAGATATTTGGTACGGTAATAAACTGAATTATAATTCAGTGATGGACCTACTCAATAAAAAAGTTCACCATGTTCCCCAAATCATTGGGGAACATTGGATAATTCCAGTGCTGAACTGGCAAAGATTTGGCCTGGACTCTCCTAAGAGTTCCCTTCGGGGAGGAGGAGGGGTTTTCTCAACGTTTGTCAAAAATATTAAAGTTTTTCCAGCTCAATACCAGTATTGACAAAGTTTCCAACACCGCAATACCAGTAATCGCAATCACCTCTACTTTGAGTTTTGTTATAGATTTGATTTTCAATTTTGCGCTATATCAAGGATATGCAACCTTTTTTATCAAGGGTCACATTGTCAAAATGCGTGCCAGTGGCTTACTATCGAGTGTTTTGGGAGGATGTTAGGCTATACCTTTCAGGAAAGCGAGAGGTGATGATTGATAAAAAATTTCAAGATCAAAGGAACATTCTGCCAATTATCTCCTTGAAACAATTTACGCATTCTTGACTGGATAGATAGCGTTTAACAGTAAAATATATTTCTTCTTTAAATTTTACATGCTTTCTAAACTAAATTGCTGATTGCATTCATTCTCTAAACTCAAATCAAATCATCCTAATTCCACAATATAACTCAATACATATTCATTTCACATAATCAAACTTACGTGAATTATTTACAAACTGGAATTATTTTCTTCTATGTACGTATACAGTACTAACTTAAAAATAGAATACGAAAACTTTTAGTTATAGTACAGTAGCCTACTTAATTTCTAACCACTCTTTTGTGGAATTAGGTACACCTTGAAGTAGAAAACTGTATTTTATTACTATTTACTGAGTACAGTACAGTACTTGTTTTGTCAGTAATTCTCAATATCACAATATGAAATTAGTTTGAAAAATGTTCAACAATTCCTCTTGTAATACTCTTTCGAGAAATTGTGAAACGCTTTTTAAGACCAAGAAAATGACTGCACTTTGAAAACAAAATGACGGAGCCTAACAGCACTGCGATGAAGCTCTGTGATTGGACGAGACTACTCACTCCCACTTTCAACACCTCGAGATACTGTCCAATGGGAGTCGAGCTCTGTGATTGGACGAGACTACTCACTCCCACTTTCAACACCTCGAGAAACTGTCCAATGGGAGTCGAGCATAAAGACAGCACCAGCTCCTTGTTTATTTTTTCCTCCGTTAGATAGCGTTTTCGATACTTTTCACGTTAATGTTTGAAATTAGGCCTATTTTATTGCATGACTGTTCTCAACTGTTTGGTTTTACTATTTCAGGGATGATACTGAGTTGTCACATGTGGGGATTCCTGTCAGACACCAAAGGTCGCCGATTTATACTGTTGAAATGCTTGACAATGGATGGTATAATGTATATCCTGTCAAGCTTTATGCCAAGTTATAAGTTACTTCTCATCATGCGCTTCATACATGGTTTCGTGTAAGTTCCACATTGATTAATTTGTTCTTCCGTTGAATTCTTTGTGAACTTTTGTCGGAATGAATAATTTGAATTATTGCCTCGGAATTGATTAACTGATATCGCAGATTGATCGACTTTTTTAGGCCCTTTTAGGTAGATTTTTACGCCCTCTTTAGGTAGGTTTTCTTCCAGCAATGGAAACATCAGAGACCACATAAGCAATCGAATGTGCATCGGCCTATTGAATAAGGATACTTCGAAACTCTTAGATATGTTAATTACTCTCTTAGTTTGATTTTCAATTACCTTCATCATAGAATCCTATAGAATTTACTAAGTAGATTGATTGAGAAACAATTATTTGCTACTAAATATCACCACTTTAATTACATATAAGTCTAATTTCTGTTAAATTAATCATGATAAACAAAGTGTAATAACTAACTTCTATGTTTTTTCTTCAATATAATGATTCAATAAACAAGTATCATTCCATCGACAATCACTTTCGTGATAGTCTATGAATAGAATGTTTACTTGGGCCCATAACCCAGCGACCACATAATACAATCGTATTATTTGCTCGCTGCCATAACCCAAATATGATTATAAATCTCTTTTTAATTAAATTAAACGTCTCTAAGATAATATTTATTTATGCAATTTTTATAACAGCCTTTTCTTTGTTTTGTTGGATTAAACTTTTTTCTTTTTACATTATTTTATTATGAATGTAGAATTCTACGTGTAGAATAGAACGTAAAGTTTCTTTTGAATCTTTTCACTCTTTCAAGAAGAAACTTATTTATTAGCCAACCACCAGGGTCTTTTACTTCCTACATAAAATTCTTACTTAAAATTGAATTAGTCTTCATGTAAGATTTCCTCTCTAAATTTCGAGGACAATGTCAAGATTATAATTATGAATATTCAGTCCTATTTAAAAACTATCAAAATACAATCAGTAATAATCAAACATACAATCAAATACAGTAAGAAAATAATAATGATTACAGGATTTGCGAGCAGTATCGATATACATATTATCCATACATCGGAGAGTTCCACACGAATCAGTACAGGAGTAAAGCATTGTTGTTAGTGTCCCTTATCGCCTGTATGTCAAATTTCTACCAACCAGGTATCTTCAACAAAACATCGCCTGTATAGGTATGGGGATGTATTTAATTTTGTTGAATATCAAAATTAATCAATTTTTGGGGAAAGATGAAAGTTTGCTTTTTAAACACGCACAGAATAACTGAATTCAATGCGTCATCATTATTTGGAAAATCTGTTACTTGAAAAAATCAATTTATCATTCAATTCCAGAATTTATGTTCTGCTACAATATTGATAGATAAAGGAAGGTGAAACAGACTTTCGCCGAAGTCTGTTCTTCTTCCAATGTAGTCTATATTATAATTGGCTCTTATGATTTGAGTCTCACAAAATCAATGTGATTACTGATTACCATAATCATTTATGATAATGGTGATCAATATTATTATAATTTAATAATCGCATGTAACGAATTTGACTGTTTTTCTCGATTTATAACACAATAATTTCATAATAGAGTATTCTGTGTAAACAATATTGGAAAAAGGTTTCTTAGTGAAAATGTATCATNTAATGTATTAAATACATACAATGTGCTGTGTAAAATTCAACCGCCGTAAAATTATTGTGGGGTATGTTTTTAATTACCAACTCACCTCGATGAATATTTCGGAATTGAACCCGCCGGTAGCTGCAGTCGGTGGAATTATTTCTAATTCAAACTGGAGGATGATCGTCTTTCCTCCCGATACCACATGAATCGTCTCTCGCCGGATTGAACAGCATTCGATTGTCGTATGCGACGATATAATCTCATGCAGTCCAATTCGCCGAGAGATATTCCATCAATATAATAAATAAATAATAGTAAAGAAGACACAGGAGTCTATGCCGGGCGGATTGTGTTCTGAATGTTTTAACATTTGCTAATTAAAACTTCTATCGCCAATCCATCCGGGATAAACCCATACTACTGAATCGAATTATTTTCATACCTCAAATATTCAGCTCATGACAGCTCGAAGCACATAATTAGGCTTATCACTAATCAGAGCAGAAGGTAAATTCATTTCCATTATTCAAGAAACTTTGCATTTTGCCTTTAAGATATTTTGTACATTTTCAGAGTAACTCAATTATTTTAGAAAAGATGTAGTGAGAGTATAATAGGGTTTTCAATGTTAGTTATAGAATTGCGGCTAATTTTGCCTCTTCCTAGATTGGAAGCTTACAGGAGATTGTACAATTTTATTGCACCTAAATTTTTCAATGTCTTGCCAGCAAGTGTAAAAAGAGTCTGAAACGTTTTACAAATTTAAAAATTATTATTTGCTTCTTCTTTTGAAGTTGAGAATATGGAAAAGCTACTTTTTGACTAAGTTCATTCAATAGATATTATGTTGGTAATTCTTGCTTGGAAAGTTGCTGGTTATAGAACATTTTGAAAAAAATTGCATTTTGTTTTTACTGATGTGGTTTTGGAGTACAAACAGCACAGCCACCTTTTTTTATTTTTATTGTGATGATAACCCTGAAAACGGACCATAGTGTCTATGGAGGGTACCGATATTCTTCTAACTTATTGTTAATTCTTTTTGTAAATTCATGGATAATAATTATGTTAATTGATTAATTTATTTATTTATTATTCCTAGTTCTTTTAAAATATCATTAGTCTTAATTCTATATATTTTTTGCGTATTTCATTTTCTGTATTAACATACTGTTTTTTATTTTCATTTTGTATTGTCCGAAATATGAAAGAAGAATAAATTTATTTATTTATTTATTTATTCAAATTAGGTGTAGGCTACTTCTGATAAAAATGTGGAATTTTCAGATTTTCAAATTTCAAATGGCCATAAAAAATGTTCCGTTGCATTCATCAATTAGAACTCAGCAGTTCTGTGTTCAGAGGGTTCTTATACATATAGAACTCTCAATTGCACCCCTCAAATATTCAAATTAGGTGTACTTCTGATAAAAATGTGGAATTTTCAGATTTTCAAATTTCAAATGGCCATAAAAAAATTTCTGTTGCATTTATCGATTAGAACTCAGCAGTTCTGTGTTCAGCGGGTTCTTATACATACAGAACTCTCATTTTCCATCTCATGTTATTAGTTTTAAGTGTACTTCTGAAGAAAATGCAGATTTTGCCGTGAAGTTAGCAGTACATTTTTTCAATTCAATTTCTTTTCTCTATTTTCACGGAACTATTGCTTATTTCTATCAGGAACTATAGAACTATTCATTCTGCATCCATAACTGTCAATTTTGTATGCACTTCTGACAAATGTACTTCCAACTTCACACTGACCAAAAGATCGAATAGCGGTCGCGGTGGCTAAGGGTTACAAAGCCAATTAAAAAAAATGAAAAAAAAATGAATAATTCTTTAAGATATCTCCATTTTATTAAATGGTAGTATTGAGGCTTTTACTTTATTTACTTTGAGTGTGATTTTGTCATTGCCGACATCGGGGAAGAAATGTTTTTATTTGGCAGTGGCGTTATGTCAATCTCAATGATTTATTTTTGGTCAGGGTATACTCTTGATTATTTATACATAACATTTATATTTCAACAATTAAATTCGTAAAATATACAAGATTTATTAATAAGAAATATAACAGAAGGATTTTTAGGTGGGTCTGATCCCGTTAATTCTTATCTCAACCAAAACAACACAGCTGGGACTTGATAAAAATTCCTACCGGTACTTTCAACGGTAGTTGAAGTTTCCAAAACTTTATTATTTATCAAATTCAATTCTCATTATAATGAGCGAAACCTGACAGGTTATATATTAGAAGTGTTGATGTAATGATAGAGAATTTAATTGTTATTAAGCCCAGGATTGGCATTAACCTATACCTATACCCCTTCTTTTGAAAAGCAATTTTTCAGTTGAAATACAGTTTTTAATTGGTGGTACAAGAAGGTACAAAAATTATTTTATAATTCCATATAGTAAGTTTAGAATTCACTATCTACTTGTTCCCCCACATTTTATTTTGCTTATAACTCGGTTAGGGTAGGGGTACAAAAATTTTTCTCGATGGTTTTGGAGGGTACAAAAATGGTACATTAATATGGTATAGTCAAATTTCAATTTTGACATGGGGGGAACAAGTGTCCACCTGTTCCCCCACATTTTTTTTTTGCTTATAACTCGGTTAGGGTAGGGGTACAAAAATTTTTCTCGGTGGTTTTGGAGGGTACAAAAATGGTACATTAATATGGTATAGTCAAATTTCAATTTTGACATGGGGGGAACAAGTGTCCACCTGTTCCCCCACATTTTTTTTTTTTGCTTATAACTCGGTTAGGGTAGGGGTACAAAAATTTTTCTCGGTGGTTTTGGAGGGTACAAAAATGGTACATTAATATGGTATAGTCAAATTTCAATTTTGACATGGGGGGGAACAAGTGTCCACCTGTTCCCCCTATCTTATTTTGCTTATATCTCGGTTAGGGTTGGGGTACACAATTTTTCATTGGTGGTACAAAAAGGTACAAAAATGGTACATTAATGCCATATAGTCATATTTGTATTATCTTGATGTGGGGGAACAAGTGTCCACTTGTTTCCCCGATTTTATTTTGCTCATATCTCGTTCAGGGTTGGGGTACAAAAATTTTAATTGGAGGTACAAAAAGGTACAAAAATGGTACATTAATGCCACATAGTCAGATTCTAATTTTCTCAATGTGGGGGAACAGGTGGACAGACCCGATTTGTATTCTAGATTCAAAGTCAAACGATGCATCCTACACATTTGAAGAAGCTCTGCAGATAGCAGGTAGGTTTTTCAAGAACTGTTTATCAGATTATGCATCATACATATTCCAATATCACGAAATAACAATAATATTCTGTATATCATGAAATAATAACATCTTTCACATTAGTAGATAGGCCTAATAGCATTTTTTGTAGTGATCTATATTCAATAAGTCTTTTTCGAACTCATTCCTCTAAATCCTTGTATCGGTGATAAAAAACATTATATCATTGTAAAATAATAAATAATGAGAATTTACTAATTATACTTACTTGAGACTGTACTAATTATGTACTTATTAACTGGAATTGAAGCGAGATGGGAAGATCCGCCTGTACACACAATTTTAATCGTTGTACTAACCTCTTTTCTATTCTTCTTATTCTTTACCTTCTACTTCTTTATCTTCTTCTCCTTCTTCTTCTTCTTCTTCTTCTTATTTTTCTTCTTCTTCTCCTCCTTTTTCTTCTTCTCCTCCTCCTCCTCACCTCATCCTCCTGCTACTCCTCCTCCTCCTCCTCCTCAATGGTAACTGGAGTCCTTCTCCAAAGTGTCCTCCTCAATACCTCAACGGTGAATTTACACGGTATATATACAATATACCATGGGGTAAGTTTCTACATCCAAGGTAAATTCCCTCGTATACAAAGTCTTACAGCACGTACCTAATTTTAAACTATTTGTTGAAAAATTTAATATTTTTTACGTTGAAATTATTATAAATTAATACTGTACTAATTTTAGATTTCGCAATCCAATTTATTTATTTATTTAGCGTATGGCTTTTGTCGGTGGGGAGACCCAAAGGTTGTTCCACCTCGCCGTGATAACCTAATTCCACTTAGGTTGTAGTTTTATCCACTTTTCAGAATGATTTAAAATTTTGAAAGCATTTCTTTTTGATTCATAAAAGTCCAAAAGTTCATAAACCACAAGCACAACACAAGAACACGAAAGATACAAGAAAACATTCGCAAACCAATAATATTCTTCTACAGTTAGTGTTTTCTGTAAGAAAATATAATTGAAGTTCCTGGTAAATCTTTTCAAGGACAAGGAAAATTCCAAAGGAAAGTGACGCTTGTTGGAGGCTTAATTGCCATGGCATCATTCATTAGTGTGGGGACTGTGAGCTTTATAATGACCGCTGCTCAATGCGACTTGCGAATGGATTCAATACAGAAGGGCACTCTTATATCAGCAGGCTTTATAGGTATGTTATAACTGAAAACGTATTTTTAGAACACAAGTCTCAAGCGAATTATCACATCTTAATAAGTTGAATTCTATAAATCAAGGATTTTAGAAATGAATAGGCTTATATCAAATGGATGAGTAAAGCAAGAATTTAATATGATAGACCTATATCAAATTAATATTATTATACAAAACTTAAAAAAAAAGAAATATGTTTGATTTAATCGATAATAATTATATGTAGGGTTTCTTGCCTATTTTTATTATTCATATCTATCATTTTTGGTTCTTGGCCTGCACATCGTTGAAAAGAGTAGATAAACTGAACTATAAGTTGCCGTGGCGAAGCGTGGTATACTTATTTTGTCATCGCCAATATTTTCTATAGGAAATATACCCGGCGATGACCAAATAAGTATACCACGCTTCGCCACTAATAAGTTGCCTGTATATTATTAACTTCCTCAATAGATATTTGGTACGGTAATAAACTGAATTCTAATTCAGTGTTGGACTTACTCAATAAAAATGTTCACCATGTTCCCCAAATCATTGGGGAACATTGGATAATTCCAGTGCTGAACTGGCAAAGATTTGGCCTGGACTCTCCTAAGAGTTCCCTCTGGAGGAGGAGGGGTTTTCTCAACGTTTGTCAAAAATATTAAAGTTTTTCCAGCTCAATACCAGTATTGACAAAGTTTCCAACACCGCAATACCAGTAATTGCACTTACCTCTACTTTGAGTTGTGTTATAGATTTTATTTTCAATATGCACTATATCAAAGATGCGCAACCTTTTTTATCAAGGGCCAGTATTGACATGGTTTTCAACACCGCAATACCAATAATTGCACTCACCTCTACTTTGAGTTGTGATATAGAATTTATTTTCAATATGCGCTGTATCAAGGATGCGCAACCTTTTTTATCAAGGGCCAGTATTGACATGGTTTTCAACACCGCAATTCCAGTAATTGCAATCATCTCTACTTTGAGTTGTGTTATACATTTGATTTTCAATTTTGCGCTATATCAAGGATGCGCAACCTTTTTTATCAAGGGTCACATTGTCAAAATGCCAGTGCCAGTGGCTTACTATCGAGTGTTTTGGGAGAATGTTAGGCTATACCTTTCAGGAAAGCGAAAGGTGAAAGGTGAAAATTTCAAGATCAAAGGAACATTCTGCCAATTATCTCCTTGAAACAATTTACGCATTCTTGACTGGATAGATAGCGTTTAACAGTAAAATATATTTCTTCTTTAAATTTTACATGCTTTCTAAACTAAATTGCTGATTGCATTCCTTCTCTCTCAACTGAAATCAAATCATCCCAATTCCACAATATAACTCAATACATATTCATTTCACATATTCAAACTTACGTGAATTATTTACAAACTGGAATTATTTTCTTCTACGTACCGTACGTATACAGTACTAACTTAAAAATATAATACGAAAACTTTTAGTTATAGTACAGTAGCCTACTTAATTTCTAACACAGAGAAGAATCTGTGAATTCCTCTCTACTTTGTGTTTCTAACCACTCTTTTGTGGAATTAGGTACACCTTGAAGTAGAAAACTGTATTTTATTACTAAATACAGTACAGTACTTGTTTTGTCAGTAATTCTCAATATCACAATATGAAATGAGTTTGAAAAATGTTCAACAATTCCTCTTGTGATACTCTTTCGAGAAATTGTGAAACGCTTTTTAAGACCAAGAAAATGACTGCACTTTGAAAACAAAATGACGGAGCCTAATAGCACTGCGATGAAGCTCTGTGATTGGACGAGACTACTCACTCCCACTTTCAACACCTCGAGAAACTGTCCAATGGGAGTCGAGCTCTGTGATTGGACGAGACTACTCACTCCCACTTTCAACACCTCGAGAAACTGTCCAATGGGAGTCGAGCATAAAGACAGCACCAGCTCCTTGTTTATTTTTTCCTCCGTTAGATAGCGTTTTCGATACTTTTTACGTTAATGTTTGAATAAATTAGGCCTATTTTATTGCATGACTGTTCTCAACTGTTTGGTTTTACTATTTCAGGGATGATACTGAGTTGTCACATGTGGGGATTCCTGTCAGACACCAAAGGTCGCCGATTTATACTGTTGAGATGCTTGACAATGGATGGTATAATGTATATCCTGTCAAGCTTTATGCCAAGTTATAAGTTACTTCTCATCATGCGCTTTATACATGGTTTCGTGTAAGTTCCACATTGATTTGTTCTTCCGTTAATATACTCTTGAATTCTTCGTGAACTTTTGTCGGAATGAATTTGAATTATTACCTCGGAATTGATCACCTGATATCGCAGATTGATCGACTTTTTCAGGCCCTTTTAGGTAGATGTTTAGGCCCTCTTTAGGTAGGTTTTCTTCCAGAAATGGAAACATCAGAGACCATAATATAAGCAATGGAATGTGCATGGGCCTATTGAATAAGGATACTTCGAAACTCTTAGATATGTTAATTACTCTCTTAGTTTGATTTTCAATTACCTTCATCATAGAATCCTATAGAATTTACTAAGTAGATTGATTGAGAAACAATTATTTGCTACTAAATGTCACACTTTAATTACATATAAGTCTAATTTTTGTTGAATTAATCATGATAAACAAAGTGTAATAACTAACTTCTATGTTTTTTCTCCAATATAATGATTCAATAAACAAGTATCATTCCATCGACAATAACTTTCATGATAGTCTGTGAATAGAATTATAATAGAATAATAATAGAATGTTTACTTGGACCACATAATACAAATTATCGTATTATGTGGTCGCTGCCATAACCCAATTATGATTATAAATCTCTTTTCAATTGAATTAAACGTCTCTAAAATAATATTTATTTATGCAATTTTTATAACAGCCTTTTCTTTGTTTTGTTGGATTAAACATTTTTCTTTTTACATTTATTATGAATATAGAATTTCACGGGTAGAATAGAACGTGAAGTTTTTTTTGAATGTTTCACTCTTTCAAGAAGAAACTTATTTATTAGCCAACCACCAGGGTCTTATACTTCCTACATAAAATTCTTACTTACATTATTGGTCTTCATGTAAAATTTCATTGATAATACCATGCCAAGTTAATCTTGCGCTCAACTCTAAATGAAGTTTAAGTTGAACGATGTTTCAACTGTGATTGATAATGCGGGCATAGAGTCTTCTCACAAGAATGGAGTAGGTTGGCCCAGGCCTATTATCTTTTAATAAATATGTTATATATTGATTGACATGATGTGGGAAATTATTCATGTTCAATCACATTGTAATGAATCATTCCTAAAATAAAATAACATGGAAGATTTCCTCTCTAAATTTCAAGGACAATGTCAAGATTATAATTATGAATATTCAGTCCTATTTAAAAACTATCAAAATACAATCAGTAATAATCAAACATACAATCAAATACTGATAAAAATATGTAATGATTACAGGATTTGCGGCAGTATCGTGCCATGTTATCCATACATCGGAGAGTTCCACACGAATAAGTACAGGAGTAAAGCATTGTTGTTAGTGTCCCTTATCGCCTGTATGTCAAATTTCTACCAACCAGGTATCTTCAACAAAACATCGCCTGTATAGGTATGGGGATGTATTTAATTTTGTTGAATATCAAAATTAATCAATTTTTGGGGAAAGATGAAAGTTTTCTTTTTAAACACGCACAGAATAACTGAATTCAATGCGTCATCATTATTTGGAAAATCTGTTATTTGAAAAAATCAATTTATCATTCAATTCCAGAATTTATGTTCTGCTACAATATTGATAGATAAAGGAAGGTGAAACAGACTTTCGCCGAAGTCTGTTCCTCTTCCAATGTAGTCTATATTATAATTGGCTCTTATGATTTGAGTCTCACAAAATCAATGTGATTACTGATTACCATAATCATTGATGATAATGGTGATCAATATTATTATAATTTAATAATCGCATGTAACGAATTTGACTGTTTTTCTCGATTTATAACACAATAATTTCATAATAGAGTATTCTGTGTAAACAATATTGGAAAAAGGTTTCTTAGTGAAAATGTATCATAAATTAGGCAATTATAAGCCTATACATTATTATGTTATTATGTGGTATTATTGAGTATATTCAACTTTGAAATTATTATACTGGACATATTGTTGAGTATTATAGTTTGTCAACTGATATTATAATTTTAATTATTATGACTTGGTATCGAATATGAACTAAAACAACTAGAAAACAATTTGATAAAATTACATATCGTACATTGAATAAACAGAATTCATCAACTTGAGAGATGAAACTCTTGAAAGAGGATGTGTCAACAGAAGTGACCAACTTGTAACGTGACAAGATCATTTAGCATTGGCTAAACTGTAGCTAAAAAGGAAATAATGTATTGTTAGTTTGTATGGAATAGTATTTATTTCAAGAGAACAATATTAAGAGCCGTGGCGAAGCGTGGTATACTTATTTGGTCATCGCCGGGTATATTTTTCATAGGAAATATACGCTTCGCCACTAATTAAGAGTAATATAAAGAGCCTAATAGAATGGATCAACAATACCCATTTGAATCGAGAAAGATATGAGTGAGTTAAATGTAGTGAATACCCAAATAACTAAAGATTTCAATCTCACATTTTGATAAATAAGATGAAAATAAGATGTGCTTAAAACAAATAAACTTATTTATATTCATTTGAATTAGATGAAAAATACAAGAAAATAGGAAATTTATCAATTAACTTTTTCAGGACTCTCAATCCTAGTGAATCTGTCACCATGGCGAATTGAGTTGTTACCATCATTGGTATACAAGCCATGGCGACTTTTCTATGCATTATCAGGCATACCAAGCTTGATATCAGCAGCTTTATTGTTCACTCTACCAGAAAGCCCAATGTTTCTCTTGGCTAATGGCGATCAAAAAACTTCCATAAAGATCCTGAGTAACATTCACAACATAAACTCAAGTGGGAACAAGAATAAACAAGAATTTCTGGTGAGTCTAAAACCATCATCTTCTGTTGTAAGATGTACAAGAAAACTGTTATAACAAACTGTTAAGTAACTGTAATAATAAAACTGTTATAAGAAACTGTTTGCAGTTTTCAGTGAAAATAGTGCATGAGTTTCTTACTTTTTATGCAGTGCAGATTCTTGTTTCAATTATTTCATTTCAAACAATTTATGCTTTTACTTCTCAGTAACAATAAGTGGTTTCTTTTTCAATTTCCCTTCTATTTCTATTGACCCAGTCAACTTTTGATGGATGTATCAAAAACGATATTGAATTTCTAGAATATCTTCAACAAAGCTAAAATATTCAATCCAACTGAATTCAATCCAAAAGGCTATTCTTTATGTACTGTATTTTGTTTCAAATAATGGAAATAAATTGTAGAATTTTTGTGAGAGTATTCAATTTTATTTAATTGTTTTTATTTGGAAGGGCGAATTGAACATAATAATATGGAAATTCTCTTTAGAATATTTTGGTTCAACCAGTTTTCTCCTAATTTTTCTTTCAAGGACAAATTTAACATGATGGAAATTCCCTTTGAAATATTATTTTGTTTTACCAGTTGTCTTTTTTAAGGACAAATTTAACATAATGGAGATTCCATTAGAATATTTTAGTTTAATCAGTTTTCCCTAGATTTTTTCATTTCTCTTGTTATATTTTTTATTTCAAAGGGAATTATATTGTAATTATATTGTAAGGGAATTATTTTTTATTTCATTTTACAAATATATTACACTAGATAATCATTACTCTCTCTACAGGTGAAAAATCTCATAATAGAGGGGAACTCAGTAGTCAACAAAGTTAATAACTCCAACAAGAACAAAACCTCTATGTTCTTTCATTCGATTTGGGAGCAGACTGTTCCATTGACTAGGAAGCCATACAGACTGAAGATCATCCTGATCACCTCTCTTCAATTCCTCCTATTTTTATCCAATAACTGCATCTTTCTGTGGGTACCTGAGACCATTAATCGTATCGGAATCTATCACCGGGACCAAGATGCCAAATCAATCACATTTTGCGAAATTGTACAGACTTTCGATTACAAAAACACATCGACTGATGATAACTTTGGACGGTTTGGAAATAGTACAAACACTTCTTTGCCTTCACGATACGATGAGGCTGCTACAATATGCTCTGAAGAAAAAATCAATAGTGCAGTTTATTGGACAGTGTCTGTATCTGGGAGTATGATAATGATTTGTTTGGTAATGATTCACTTCGCAGCAAGAATGATGGGCAAGAAACTAATAGTAGGTGAGTCATTTAAAGAAAAACATTTGAAAGACAACTTTTAAAAATTCCAATCATTCAAAGACAATTTTTGAATCTTTTCTCTAAAATTCTGTTTCATAAGCGATTCGAATCGCTTTATTCATAATGAAAGCACTAGATTTAATCAGATATCACTAGATTCATCAATGAAATTAACAAACATGTCTCAGCATCATTGTGCCACCTTCAAGTGCACTAAAAACTAAAAGTTTGTACATCTCACTAGAAACTGTGACAGAAGTCAATATTTCCAATCTGTTTTCATGAATTTATTGCTTAAATAACAACATAGAATACTCGATCAGTGAGTTTTCAGTTTATTCATTCACATTACCCCAATACACACCACATTACAGGAAATTCATGAGAAAATTGATAGAAAAATAGATTCAATATTCAAAATAATCATAAACTAATACAATACTATGAAGTAAACAACTCTATAATTAGGCCTAATCAAAGTATTTTTAACATTATAAATAACGTAAACCTTAACAAGGGTAGTTTAGTAGTGAATAAGGACTATCCGGGAAGTGTGAATATTGACATTCTCATCATGAATCTTTTTGAGCTGAATTTCTAGTTTGTAATTTGAACTAATTTAGATATGTTCAACTAATCCAACTGATCGTAAATGTAAAAGGACATTGTAGACCTGTGAATGAATCAAATGATGATTCTGGTACAGTATTCTCTGGATAAAATATCAGTATAATTAAGTTTATGGATACTGTAGAATACATTCTAGAGTATTCTAGTATCCATGGTACATAGTATTGGTATGTGTCTCTATCTGAGTGTATGATAATGATTCGTAATACATTATAAATTTGTTTATACATGTATTTTATTTTTAGGGACAACAATATTCTGTGCTCTCATTTCCATATCGCTATTGCTTTTCACTGGAAACCCTTATCTGATAATAACCGAAATGTGTTTCTTCATGATGTTTTCTGCTGCTGCAACTCAAGTTGTTCTATATACAGTTGTCGATTTGTTTCCTACAAAAATAAGGTACAGTAACTAAAAAAATTCAACCATTTTTTTAAGGAATTTCAAGATGCAAGAAACCCCTTTTATCTTCACCATACCGGTAGCACGTATCAAACTCAGAACTCATATTCTAATACATTCCACTATGATAATATATTGTATAAAGTTATTGGTTATTTGAAATAATCACGATACTCATCAAAAATAAAATAATTAATGCAGTTTATTGCTTACTGCATCATAAATTAAGAAAATACCGTAACTATTTGATCGAACTGTACAACAATATTATATCAAGTACTGTATATTACCTAATAATATACAGTAATATTATAATATTATATTAATACTAGGTAGGACTGTGCCATCATTCGATACTGGTTTATTATTATAAGCGTATGCTTGTCAGCATGCAAAGATTATACCCGCTCTTGGATGGGTGACCGATATAAGAAAGACAAAAAATTGTGCAATGAGGCGAAGTGGAACCTCATATTTATAGAAATCTAAAATTACGAAAATGGGCATTCGCAGCCAAATAGAGTTGATTTATTTTATCATTTTCATAAGCATCATTTCATCATATTATTTTCAATGGGATTGAATTTTATATTATAAAATGAAACAATTCAATTAAACATCAATTTCATTCCACAGAACAAAAAAAAAATGAATAAAACTTTTTGCTTTTGCAGGAGTATGGCAGTATGTCTAGCAATCATGTGCAGTAGGTTTGGATCAATTACGTCAAATCAAGTTTCTGGAGCTTTGATCGACAACTATTGTTCCTCAATTCTGATCATGATGCTTGCATGTCTATCAGGTAACTTATTACCTCGAATAACTTGAGTTATTTTTCTACAGGATTATTTGAATTTTTGTCTCATAATTGAAGCGGTTATAAAGTCTTTCACCTACTTGACCTTGTTTCTCAAGTATCGATATAGAGGGTAGAGTAAGTTGAGCTTAGAATTAGCTACAAGAAAATAATTTAAGATGTATAATAATTCAGTTTGATTTAGCTCTATAATATAACAATTATTGATCTACAATAAAAACTATTTGGTCGAAACTTCATTGAAATTTCAGAAGACTGAGCATGACTTTTTGATTGTTTTCGTTCGGACTGAATAGGCCTAATTTATTTCCCAATTTTTCTTATCATTCACAATCAACCACACTTAATGAACATTCTTGTTTGTTCATGCATTCAAAATTCAACCTTTGAGAATCAATAATAGAGTACTTTTATTTTTTACAGTATGTTTGGTGATAACCTACTTCTTGCCTCTATCTGGAGACACAAGTTCGCAAATTCAGGAAAGAAAGTCAGAAGTTATCATCAATATCGATCAAAAAATACACATGTGAGCCATCCACAAAATATTTTGAATAAAGAGGTATTCCACGCATCAACATATCAACAATATATTTATAGTATTTGTATTTATCAAATACTTCTAAGTACTCCATATGTCAACTCTCTACTCGGTTTTCTATGACTATGACATTCTCAACGTATAAATGGTTGTTTCAAAGCCATTGAAGATCAATAAATATTCATGATGAATCTTGGCTTACTATTAATCGAATTTAGAGCAGGAAATGTTTGAAATATGAGACATTTCCTTATTTTCAGTCTCTTTTATGAATTATATTTTTTAATTTTTTAATCGACTTGAAAAATTGAACTTTGAAAGAAATAGCTGAATTTTGCCATTTGTCTATCCATATTTAGATTGATTGATTGATTTTTTATTCGTGTGCTGAGTCTAGAAAGACCCATTACACATTAGACAGTGTAATTACTGATGGCCTATAAATTGCTTTATCACGATCTTTTCAATAAGCTTTTGCTTCAATTGTCATAACTAGAATAAACTTTTGTTTAAATTCATTTATTAAAATAAATAAATTTAAATAAAGTTGACTTAATTTTTAAGCAAATTACAAAAACAGCATACAACCGTTAAACTCAATAATAAACATAAAAATCAAAATACAACAATATCTGGGATTGAATCTCCCTCCTATATAGAAACTCTATAATATAGATAGAGTTTATTATAGTATCCGGTATTTGTAGAGGTGATAGCAAAGAAGTGAGTGGATTCATGAAAATTATGCAATCAGTATTGCTGAAACTACCTTCTTCTGGTTTGTATATAGTCAACATAAGCTTACCGGTACCAAATATATTCTTTGGAGGGATTTTATTTATCTCAAATAAATTAATAAATCTTAATAATAAAGGACTATTCGACTATTCCCACATATTAGATCAGTCTCTGTTCGCTTCAGTTCAGTTCGTTCTGCGCATGCGTCAATAGCACTGGGCGCATTGACGCATGCGTAGAACGAGCTGAACTGAAACGAACGAACGGAGACTGAACAGATTTGTGGGAGTAGTCAGCAACTTTTTTAATGGGAAATATGTATGTACTGAACGTACTCAGAATGTCAGAATACCAAATATATAATACACTTCCATTTGATTTTCCATTCACACTCCCCCGTTTCATTCCAAACGTGTCAGTAGTAATTGGTCCTTGTGTAACACCATGCTTATTAACAACTCAAAAGCTCGTCCTTTGAAACAGAATCGCAGAAGCGCTATCTAACTTTCATAAATACATTGTCAATGTTGCACGCACCCCTTTGACAAGTTAACAGCAATCTAGTGTTTTGCACCTTGCAGCCTCTGGAATAATAATGTTTGTCTCTATGTAATTCGACTACCTACGCTGTGGAATTAACAATTAAATCGGATTAAAGTTTAATTGTTACATTGCCGTTAAGGCAGGTATATATGGGAGCGTATCTAATCTATTAATTACAAGCAAAACTGTGATTGATGATACGGGAAGCTACTAAACAATATTACGTTGTCTGTTATTAAAGTAGATTGCTAACTCCCGCCATAAGCCTTCAAGTGCCAATTTACAGGTGGATTTTCTCTCTGTTATTGTAGTACCTATCACAGATCAGCAGGAGTTTGTAATTATCTGTGATTGTTCGATTCCCAAAAATATCATCACTCTCAGGTTTGACATTCTCCCTATATTTTGTATAGGCCTAACAGGTAAATACTCTAATTTCGATCACAAGATTTTTTATGTATCATAGACTAATACCATAGAGAAGAGATAGGAGAATAGATATCTAATCTGTTATCTATGCTAATACAGTACAGTATAATAATTATTATTGTTGTAGGCCTACGCTGTTTAAAGAACTTGATTTCTCATATCATTCATTTCGTCCTTTCCCAAAGTCTAAAACATAGATACAATTAACATATACAAACATAAAAGATACAAACTGTATATCAATCCATACTAAACATTATTTTATTTTGTTGCAAATAAATAGAGCCGATGTGATTTTTCAACATAAATGTTTATTTGTTACATTCCAATTAATGAAAAAGGTATTATGTATTATTTACCATATATATGACTATTTGCTAAATAAATGAAGATTTTATGGAAGTTGGATTTTATTGTGTTTGTATTTATTTGATATTATATGCTACTTGGTAAAAGTCACCATAGTATACCTCTCCTAATTCACTGATCAAGATAAATAATTTTCAATGACTTATTTGATACATAATTTTTTGTTTTCTTCTATTATTTGCTAAAGGATTCCTTATCCGGGGCCCTTTTCCGTAGAAATTTGAAAGTCCTGAGAGGAACAAGAAATAGGTGGGGATTCACTGTACATGAATATGCGTACTTCATCATTGATGCATGGGTCTAATGTGAATTCACCTTTTTCCTATATCACACAGGACTTCTCACTTTTCACAAAACAGGCCCTTAGTGTTACTCTCATATGAGTCTGAACTGAATCTCAAGAGTAAATGGTGACACTGATATGTTGGCCTATATTGTATGACAGCAGTTTCACTGAATAAATGAACTATTGAAACTCGTATTGGTCACTTTCCATCCGTCATCCATTTCTAAGCAACAGAGTCCAACAGCATGAGGAAATAGCACTCAAAAACGAACTAAAATTTGAACACGTATCATGGATGTGTCACGAACACAGATTTCCATTTCCGGGGTGAACTTGCCATCTATCAATGATTGCCGCTCGCTACATGCTGAGGGGGGGGGGTGATTCTAGTCACGTTCTTTTCACCCACCCCCACATAGTAAAGGGTTGACATGTATAGGTCAACAGCATTATCATCCATCATTATCACAGTAGCACCCATGCATGAGCATGACACATTTAAAAGATCAACTCACTTGCATTTATTATTATTGGCATAATCATTCAAAATTATTTTGCTGTACCATAGTCTAAGGCTAGGCGTAGACTGGTTAGTCACGATAAGACAAGACGAGATTAGTCACGTTTAGTCACAGTACTTCACATAGATGCTTATGAAGCAACACACACCGATTAGTCATTGCATCGGTGTGTGCTGCTTCATAAGCAAGTATGTGAATTACTGTGACTAAACGTGACTAATCTCGTCTTGTCTTGTCTTGACTAACCGGTGTACGCCTAGCCTAACCAAATACAGATTTGGATTATCTCTGGCTGTACTTTGAGAGAAGAATGAATGCTTTGTGATTAATGATTTTTGTACTCTCAATCCACATATCATACTAATCTCGATGGAGTACACAGTTTTATCTTCAAATTTTTATCACAATCATTATATTTTCTAGAGAAATTGTGACTATTGAAAGCTATACTAAGCATATTAGAAACTTACTATGATTATTTTTAATAATGATTGAATCGAGAAGAACTTTATTAGACATTAAAAAGAAGAGCGAGCAGATCGAGGATTGATGATTGAAAGTTTCAAGTATAAAAATGAATAAATAAGTAAGTTTGTACTGTATACGTTTTTTCAAGAATGATGCGAGCATGAGAGATGTGCATTGTGCATTGTTTGATAATGAATAGTGATGATATAGGTATGGCATTCGACATTCTCATACAAAAATTGCTCACTATTAAAAGAGTAGGATAAATTAAGTACAATCAATGTCACTTTCCATTTTATTTTAGTTTTACCGCTATTGAGATATTCCAATTCCTGTATGATACACATTGTTATGTCTGGCATCTGCCTGAATCTTCGAACTTTCAAAATTATTGAACGAATCGAGAGACCTGAAATAAAACACAATCATTCATCATTAAGTCTTTAGTGTAACAAGAAGATAATATTTTAAGCAGATTCATTCAGAGGTAGGATGGAAAAGATTTTTCCAATAGCCCCGTCGCTACGTTTCAGGAAATTCATTTTGAAAGCGGAAAGTCTCAAAACCCATTGGGTCCTTCTCATTTTCCTGCAAGTAGCTTCTATAGCAACTTCCAATTTCTATTAGACACTAACGAGGCTTTGACTGCATACAATGTGGTACTCTCTTCTCTTTCTCTCTGTGTATCTTCCATACTCTCTCTCTCTCTCTTTCAATACTCTTCGAAGCCTCATCGATCTGAGATGGCACAATGAGAAGGCCATGCTGTATAGAACTCCGCCGTTTTCTACAAAATACAAGAGTAAGATCCCATTGTGTTTATAAATGAAACCCAGCTAAAAGTGAAAGCTTGACTCAAGAGACAACTTGATGTTCCTTCTCTGATTGCCTTTTTTCCTTCAATTGGAATTTTACAAAACAAATTTTTTTTTTTAGTAAAAATTTCATTATTTTTATTTCTGCAATAGTTGACTACTTGTATATGCACATCGCCGAGCTGTCAAAGTCAGCCACTAAAAAATATTGAGTTTCAATAGATAGAAAAGTGAAGTTACCCACCCTCCACACAGAAAACGTTGACTTCCACTCTATCAATATTGGTGATGAATTTATTGTCATTTTCTTTCTGAATTCACTCGAGCTTTCATTGAACTTTTTCCGTAGCAGAAAATACAATTTTACTCTCAAATAATTGTAGTTTATTCGTGATTCATTATTGAGGATTCCATTTTTCCATCAAAACACAACTACTATACAATATCACGATTTGTTATCTAAAAGCTTCTGCAGGAAAAAACACTCAAACTATTTTTTTTCTGAGAAGTCTTCTTGGCCAATATATTCACATATTTTACGTCTTTTTGACGCTCTTCCAGTTCCAAACAAATGTGGTTGAGAATGGATAATATCTCGCAGATTGACAATGAAAAATGGACTGGAAGCTATTATACATTAGAAATCCATTAGTTTTTGCATCAGAAATTATTCTCCATTTTAATTATCTACATTATTAATAAAGTTCTATTTAAGATAATGATCAATCACAGATATTTCATTCCTTCTGTTTTTAACAAATCTTACTTCTTTAGTTTCAACTAGAGTTACCGATTATTTGATTCAAATTACCTTTCATTCTGTTCTTCATCCCTCTCACGAAATTTTCCATCCGTTTCATATCTTATATGAATCTTGGAAATGATAATAAAATAAACAACACAAAATAGATATCTGATGCTCTCATTAACTCAACAGAGTAGATTCAATACAATATTGCTTGCACAAAATCTCAAATACAGATCGCATTGATAATATTCACAAATTGAAATATTGTTCTCTATAAAGCAATTGGCACATGCACTGCAATAATAATTAATGTGCATTTTTATCACTAACCTTTGTACTAGAATACTTTTATTCTACTAAAAGCTTTCTTTCCTCGAGCAAAGCCAGAATTTTTGGAAAAGTGAAAACTTTGAAATGTTCAACAAGTCAAGTTCAACTCGAATGAAGCTTCAGACAAATTAAATTCATTATTCCACAGTATTTCATCTCTCTTTTTCATATTTTAGCTCGCTTGTAGCTTCCAACAAGTCCTTCGCAATTAATAAACTCATCTTGGCTTGCTGTTCACTCTTCTATTAACGAGCTCTTTCCAAGTGAAATTTCTGGTGGAGAGCATATTCTTAAAATTGTACCATTTTCAAAAGTCACAATTGCTCACCTTGAACATAAGAAGAGAATGAACGTATCCATGATATTGAAAAAATAATTAAGTTATTCATTATTATAGAATTCTCTCTTGAAGGTTTGAAAATAATAACTAGCGGTGCGTTTATAAATGGAATGATTTGCTGGCGACGGAGAGTGGTACCTTCTGGCTCTAGAAAAATAATTATAATTGCATGTGTAAACGAATGCTGGCGTAGAGTTTAAACATGCACATAGGCGTCGCGTGGGCCATGATTTTGGGGGGGCACAAATTAAATTTGATGAGCGGGGAGGGGGGGGGAACCGGCCGGCATAATGGAATACCCACTCAACAGCTCAAAAAAAGTGGTTCGGGCCTATTTTTTCAGAAATGTATGTCTAATAAGTAAATTCAGGATACAGAAAAAGAGACTTCATTGTCCTTTATCTTATTAATATTGCATGTCTAAACTAAGTAATTATAGTTATACAATATGTAGTTTTTTTATTCAAGTACCACCAGATAGGCCTATCTATTTTGTATAGCAGACGATTTTAACAAGATGTTGGGGGCTCCCCCTGTGCCCCCCCCCCTCGGCGCGACGCCTATGAACATGCATGATCTGTAACTTTATCTTGTTATTTATATTATTTATCTACCTTCCTGTATCTTCATTCATCTATTTTTATCTAACTGGCTGAGAATAAATTTATTCCATTCAAATGTTCTTAAATTGAAAAGAACTTCAGATAATAATTACTCAACCAAACTCAGATGGAAACCTACCGCAGCTAACTTTTGATTTTCTCTCCAGTCTGTTTAATTCTAAATACTGTATTGTCTTCCTCCATCAGGTAGAATAAGATGCCGAGCACATTTCAAGTACCGTATCTTTTTACTCAAGAATGAGTAATAATATTGAATGGTGACAACTGGTTTTAAGCTTCTTAATAACAAAATAATGTAGGTGTACACTCCAAAATTGAAGATACAATGAAATACCGGCAGAAGCTATGTGGAATTTAAATTTATCTCATTTCGAAACAATAAAATAAGGATTGGAAATTTGTCCACAGATTAATTTGCCCTCAGATGAATGATCATTACTGTTAAGTATTATGAACTAATAAGCTGTTCTTTGTCAGACGTCTTGAATGAGAGCTTGAAGGTAAAGATGTGAAAATAATTAGCGGTATTGAAGTAACATCTTGACAAAGTGAAGTAACTTCTCTTCTAAGTTCTCAAAGTTTTCCGCTCGGGCATTCGGTCAATGGGTATTAAATTTGCTTAGAAGAACTTAGGTACTTTTCAAGCTACTTACATTCATTACGGCTTCACTGGTTACAAAGTTCGAAGTTAACTGTGCGAAAAGCTGATTGTGGATTCTTATCGGCGCGTCAGATTGCAAAGCTCTTCAAAGTTCACAAAAGTACTGAGTGATCAATGGATGGAGCTGGAACATGGATGTTCCATTGTTCAGTATGGATGGATGGACTTTATGTCTCAAACTATCACCTGATGTTTTCCTGAATTTTGAAATTTAGGAACCTACACCCTTGTGCAAATTAATGGAATCAAGCTCTGAAATTTTAGTTTTAGAGATTTGTTTGTTTCTCCTTTTTTGGACCTGGAACACTTGTACCAGTAGATGGAATGATGAATGGAGATAATTTCATAGAAATAGTGTGTACTAGATCAATTAAAATGCTTCAGAAACTGTATCCAGATGGATCTGGAATTTTCCGACAGAATTTAGCTCCCTGTCACACATCCAAAAAAAGTGAAGACATTTTTCACACAGAACGGTTTAAAGGCACTGGATTGGCCAGGAAACTCACCCGACTTGAATCCAATTGAAAAGCTGAGGATGAGTATTTGCAAAGGGAGACTCAGGAAGATGGATTACAACAAAAGGGAAGATGATTTCTGTACTTTCAAAAACCTGGTTCCGGAATGAACATTTCAACAAAACTGTGCCAAACCCTGGTCGATTCAATGCCTAGATGGGTGAAAATGGTAATAGACAATAAGGGTGGCCACACTTAGGCCTGCTTTCCCCAACGCTGCTTAAGCGCAATGAAGATAAACTCTTTTGAAGATAAACTCTCTAAGGCGGCTCGCACACCGGAGCAATAAGCAACAAGCAACTAGCAACTCGCAATAAGCGATATAATATTATAGGCTCCTGTATAATATATATAATTATAATTGCCTATTTCGTGTTGCTAGTTAATTACAACTATAATTACATAATATTATATATAAGTATACGAGCCGCCTAAGTATGTCTAATGCACAACTAATATGTATGCACATCTAAGTGAGCATATACTGAATATCTGAGCGAGGTTATCTGAATGAGCATTACAATGGAAAATATCTACTTACTCAAACAATAAAATTGAAATGAACAGTTAACCTTTACTGTAAGTGTCTCATGTTCATAGAATTATAGTGAACTTGTTTCGTATTATTTGATAATCTCGTGTTGTTTTTTCTTTATTAGAACCACATCAGAAAAAATCACCTTTGATGTAAATGAATAGGTACTTTCACGGATCAATACATAATTACTATAAATGGAAAAGTATAGTAGGCCTACTATGAATTTTCTATTGAGCTGCTATGAATGGTAGTGAGTTTGAGTCTGTTATTCCAGAATGATTACATAACTTGGTACATAAAAATTGCTTTAGATCAGAAGTTGTACTTCGGTGACTGAGTAATCCTAAAAAAGAGTACGACTCGTGAAGTGGTTCATAATTTGATAATATCAGCAGACAAAGTTTTTAACGACTTCAAAATGATGTAATATTCTCATATCATCATCAATTCCCTTCCCGTCTCAACGCTTCACCCTCAAAACTTTCAACTCGAGTTTAGTTTAAAGTAGATGGAAAATTAAATTAAAACTACATCTTTCTCAATTTCCATCGAGAGAACTGGAGATAAAAGTTATGGAAAAAGTTGTAATGTTTTCTCTCTTCTTTGAAGAATTGTTTAACACGTGAAAAGATGGTCAAATAGAAAAAGAGAAGGTGTTTTTTTAGTTGAGATTAGACAGAAAATATCTTAATTCTGCAACGGTTGAGCCGTAGAGCTTTCTAAGTTAAAGCTTCGGACTTTAAATTGAATTGAGATGCGTACTTGTGGTGGGCATTTTTACCCTTTTCTCATTTCGAAAGTTTGAATTCGCGGCTCTGACATTAGGCTAGACAGGAAGATATGCCCGAAATATTAATGCCTTCTTTCATCTTATTGTAACTTTGCCTTGAAAGTTGGGTGCTGTAATGGTTTATAGTTATTAAAAACACGATTGTAAAGAGAGTAATAACAAAGGAAAATCAAGCCTTGTTTTATTCTTCGCTGATGGAAAAACTCGGCAATATGATGCTCGGTTGAAATTCTCATTTTCTTTTATCGTGGAAATAACAGTCAAGATGACGCACATTAAGAAATAAAGAGAAATCTGTACTTTACAACACAGATAGCAAGGGATCGTCTTTTTTAGAATGGAAATATCCTACTGTGGGCTTTTTAAAATTTTAATCACAGTGATCAATGTTTTATAAAAATAGCCTAATTGTTTATTAAGAAGGTTTTGAATTACACAGAATTGTAATTTTGAATAATTGAAAAGCAATTCAAGCAACTTCTACAATAAAATAGTATGAATCAGTTATTTGAAAACTCGAATGTATGAAATTATTATTAAAAATATTTATTTTGAATTTTAATCACAGTGATAAAGTTTTTTTATCATATAATATTATTTGGGATTGTAAAAATTGTGATTTTGAATTGAAAGTCAAGAAAGTTTTTCAAAGATAACCCACAATAAAATAGGATGAATCAGTTATTTGAAAAATCAAATGTATGAAATTGTTATAAATAATTATGTTATTCCTGAAAAAAAAAACAATTCTTCCTACTATTTTTATCAAGATTCGATCATCTTCACATCGATTTGTCTATAAAAAGTTGAATTTGTATGTAGTTTTCAAGTCTACAAAATTCTAAATAAATTCAATCATTTTATTTACAAGAAGACATTATGAAAGATGGGCCCGCTAAACCTTAGAAGGTTTTTCAGCAGGTGCCTATTTAAGAATATAACACAATATAAAATGCTCACCATATAATTAGACTAATCTAAAAAAGTTTCAATTACTATAATATTCTCATCAATGCTTATTTTGCTTGCTTTTTGGAATTGTGTGTGAATTAAAAAAATTGAAATTGATTGCTTGGAGACTCCACACCCAATTTCAGCATAATTTGAGGAACGAGTTCTAAACCTATAAAGAAGACAAATCCATTAAATATTGTCCCTTCTATAGTTTGTTTAATGTTTTCTCTTTCAAATCTGAATTCACTGTAAAATGGTTACTTCTCCAACAATGCAATCAAACAATCATCTAATCAATTTGTACGACAAATTGTCATGATGATCTTTGTAATCTCAATCATGCCTTGAATCTAATACTGTTATTGTTATCACATATTATAACCGGCTTGAAACTCTCATGAATATGAATAATTCACAAAGCCGAATGTTTATGCAAAGCCCACTAGATTAAATTCCAGACGATACAGAATAGTGGATATTGCTTGCCCTTCGGGGGGGGGGGGGTGGCATTGAGATCTGTAATAATAAAGTCAGTGGTCCCTTGCGAAATTCCTTGACATAGAAATACTTGGCATGAACTTATTGTTCGGCTCATTTCTATTTCATTGAGGGATCATATCAAGAGCGCATTCGATATTGATTCCAACATTATTGTTTATCTATAAGTCACAAATATATTATTGACTGCTATTTGTCGTTTAAAATTGTTAAATTGAAATTTGTAATTTCAAGTGAATCATCAATAATTAGCAGTTTTTGATGAAAAGTGGAATAGAAGAGTATTATTGTTTTTCTGTTGCAATTTGAATTTTTGCTTCAATTGATTTATTCACAAGTACAATTACAAAAAACAAGCAGCCAGTACAAAAATGATATCATACCAAATACGAACGTACAATTAAAAAAAGAACAAAGAAAGATGGGATTATACCAAATACAAACTTGAAAAAAAACAAGAAGATTAGAGGGAAGTGATGCAAATGAGGTGGTACTCTTATTGATTACTTTACAACATGAACAAATCACATTTAATGATAGAATAGGTGATTAAAGAGATACGGTAGATTGCCTCAATTATAAATTGTACTTGTACAATAATCAATTGTACGAGAATCAAAATAATGCTGAGAAAATTCTCAAGTTTTCCCAGGCCCGGTCTACTATAGTGGAACCATCTAAAACCCTCTGCTACCTGTAACGGGTACAGCTTATCGGTTTTTGTTGATAAAGTTCTACAAATCATTGCACTATGCTGGGATTGAATTTTTAGCATTTTCAGTTGTTATTGAAAAACTTTTCGAATCCATGTACACCTTTTCTACACTGAGAAAAGTGGGGTAAGACTAAGATATGTGTTGAAGTGAGTTTCAAACAAATTCTACACTCCCATTGAATGCCATGTTAACGGTGCATGCAATGACGACCTGTCACCTGTCACTCTTTTGATTCTGTCAGCCGGCGTCAAACTAGCACGCCGTCACCGTGGGCTGGATTTTGAAGAGTGCCAGGTTGGCGGTGCATGCAATGACTAGAAAACCAGCTCAGGCTGTTGCCAGCCCAGGTTGACGCGGCCCCGACAGTTTGGGACTACTGAGTACACTGTGTCGGCAGCGTAAAATATAAATTGTCCCAGAATGTCGCAATTTTTAGCCCATTTTGTCGTTGGATCACTTTAGTATTACCTTGCAAGTAGGGCCTATTGTATCAGCAATCAGCTGATATGCAGATTTGCCATTTCGGCAAAAAGTGCATCCGTTTCATTTACATGAAGAAAGATTTAAAAACCGATTTCAACGTTTAAACCCATTTAAAATCGAGTGATGAGTGATTATTATAATATATTGTCAGTCTTTTACACATAGAGTATTCCATTAGATTCATTCCACACTTATTTTTTCCGCGATTGATTGAGATAGAAATGAGTTAACCTACACTTGCTATCATCTAACCATTGTGTGAAATTGCGAACAACAGTGATTATGTTTTCCAAACATGTACTATTCTAGACTTTGTGTGCCAATCTTCATTCATCAGTAATTCTCATCTTGACAGTTTTCCTGGTTTGCTTTTAGTAAATCATTCGTAATGGAAGAAAGAATACCTAGGAAAATAGCCAGTAGGTTTCATCCATATCATGGAGATAACATAGCGTTGTACGAGGACAATACAGTTGCTTTTCGCAAATCAAGCTTCGCCAATGCCTTAACATTTAGTGAGAAGCCTCTACTACCCGGTGAAATATTTTTAGTTGAAATAGAGAAGAATGAACGGGGTTGGAGTGGTTATATGAGGATAGGTTTGACACAACTCGATCCTCAAACAGTCAACATCAGTGGGCGTAAGCTTCCTCAGTATGCGTTGCCTGACTTATCAAATATTTGCATTTCGTGGATATATGCAATTACAAAATGTCAAAATAATGTTTACGAAACCGGTGCAATCGTCTTGCCGGCCAGGGAGGAAGGAGAGCCAAAATATTTTCTTGGTGATGAAAACATTGTTCGAACATCGAGAGGCACCATATCCAGAAGTGTACTGAGGCCTTCATCGAGTGGACCTGGCCATGATATCCTACCCACAGATGTAGGAAGCAGAGTTGGAGTTGTCTACATTCCACGAGATAGAACATTGGGCGGTGAACTTGCCGAAATGCACCTGATCATCAATGGGGAGGATCAAGGTCCTTGCTTCAGAGACATTCCTTACAAAGACAGTCCATTGTACGCAGTGGTTGATGTTTATGGAACAACCAAACAAGTCAGAATCATCCAATTATATGGGGGTAAGTATTCTGCAATTATTTTCCTCACTTTGTTACTGGTTTGTTCCTTACTTTGTTACAACATAATATTCTATTGCAAGATTGCTATGTATTCTATGTTGTAGCCTACATATTATGTATGTTCAAGATTCAAACATTATATTTTAAAAATGTATAGTACTGATTCATCAGATTAAAGTGAAATACCTGTATGATTTGATTCTCACCAACTATATCTTACAGGCCTAATCTAAACAGTCAAACAATAACATATTTTTTCAATTTAAAAGCTAGGACTCTATTCTCTACGATAATCAATGTTTTAATTTATAACAAGGATTATATAAATTGTTGAAAAAATAATATTTCATTACTCTTCTCAATAGAATTAAAAATTATTGTATTTTTGAATGATATAGGGATTTTAATAAACCCATCTGTCTCCAATGTAAAATATTTGGCGTACTATATTAATTTGAAGAAAGCGTTCTGGAAGATACAGATCGCAACTGCTAATATGTATAATGTAGTCAACTGTAGTTCCTGATTTTCAAATGAAATTTTTTGTATGATTTTGTTTTTTTAAAGGAAATTATTGCATATAAATAATCCTTATTCTCCATAATTAAACACAAATGTGAAATGTTCCTGTTTCCTATGTTCTAACACCCTTACTTGAAGTGGGTTTACAATTTTTAATTAACTGCATATTATTATCTCACTCCTGATTGGCTATTGCTTGCCCTTTGGTGATTCATATTTTATTTCATTTTCTTTCTTTTTTATTGTTTTTCAGTCGCATCACTACAGAGTGCTTGCAGAGACGCCATACTTCGACATATAAAGACAACCGCTGTGTCATCTCTTCCTCTGCCAAAATCGTTGAAAGAATATCTACTATTTCAAGCTTAGTAAATCATCTCCACCCAGGAATGAAACCAATATTCCAACTGATCTGCGCTATTAGGTATTTATAAAAAAATCAAATATGTTAGAATTTATAGTTTATAATGTGTATCGAGAGTTGAGTTTATATTTACATTTATATTATGATTGTAATATTATATTTGAATAATTATGTCTAATTCTCTAATTTAGGCTAACCATAAAGAATATTATTTGTTCACTGCAACGGTAGCCTAAAACAAATTGTAATAGAACTACTCAAGAAGCCCTTGTTATATTCAATTCAATCGAAGGAATATTAATCATTAAAAAAATTATATGTTTCCAAACATATCAGATCAAGATCATAAGCTTTTTAACATGAAAAAGTACACCAACTCATATAAACCATATGAACTCATATACACCATTCTCAATCAATAACTCATATTTTTTGTGTTGGCCTATTTCATTCACATCATGTCTAATATCTTCTGCCCTCTTACTTGAAAAATCAAGAAAAATAATCAACTAGTAGACATTGAAGCAGAATAAGCTTTGTCTTGACGCTTATATCCGTAGCTCTAAGTTCCATACAACAATAGAACCTATTAAAATACGGTACCTACCTTAGTACTGTGTTCTCCAACTGGTACAGATAAGTTTTTGTTTAGCATATAATAACCTTTGTGATTTTTCTAAGATTAAAGTTGAAGATCTCCAAGAAAAAAACGCTGATATATAGGCCGTATCTGTAGAAAGACTGAGAAGCCGAACATGATTTAGGTGCAATTCCATATTTAATAGATATAAATAAAAAAAGTTTTGGTTCAAGAACGTTGTATGCAGAAGTGAAAATAATTGTGATTATTTTTGTTCTCTAATCCAATTGCATTTTTATCGTCATATCTCAATAGCAAAACGATAGATTTGTGTTGGAAGCCGAAGAATAATTTTGCACTATTCACATAGACAATTTTAATTCACTAGCTTAAGATTGAAAAAGGTGACTGTGCTGTATTTAATTCAGATCAATTCTATGTCTTTAGTATCAGGCATTATTTTATCATTGCTCAATGTCACATTAGTTCATGCCAACTTGCATTTACATTGCATATTTCTAGTGAAAACCTCCATTGAGACTAAATATGTTTTTAATATCCTTGTTATTGTAAAGAGACTATCACCGCAATAATCTATGTTACTGTATAGTAGGCCTACTTGTATCAATGCATAGTCTAAAATAATGAAAATTCAATGGAACAAAAATTTAAGTTATTATATTTACAATATATTATTATAAATATGTTTATTCTAAGTCAGTTCATATATTTTACTCTTGTTTAAAGCATTCGATATTACTGTATAATTTATAACCTTTAATAAAATTGTGTTGTATATTCTTTATATATTCTTGACTATCATTGTGTCAATAAAAGGTACCCACACACTTAACGTAATCTGTTAAAATGCTGCAAATAATACTATGAATTAGTGTGACCTTTCGCTCACAACTCGTGTCCAATGTAGCTGCGCCTTAATCCGTTGCAAATGCAAATGGTTTGGTGATTTCTATATTGCAATATCATATTTTGTAAAGCTAGTCTTAATCTGAGAACGTAAATTAAACTGATCAAGTTAAGTTAATTGCTGACTATAGAAGAGTGTAAAGCTCATCTGTAGCTTGATAAACCTCGCTGACCATATCAACTAAGCTGTAAGGGCAGGTAGAATAATATTCTTCACAATTGTCCAACAGGGAGGAGTTTGCCATCTTTGGCCTGAAAATCAAATTCAAATGTTATTTCCACAAAACAATACAAAAAACAAAGTTTACTGTAAATACAAATTCAAATATTCTCAAGTGAATAAATATTTATTTAGTTAGTTAAACAGGATACTTCAATATTCCTAATAATATCACTGAAAAGAAAAGAAACTTTAATAAGTAAATGATTATATGAAGTACAATATTCTTGTTAGGATATGCTGTATTCAGATCAGGAACATTTTATGTATAAACTATACATTTAATGAAATTATAAACACAATAAATTTTCTATTTATAGTTATATTCATTTGTTATAATGTATTAGATAGATAGAGAGATATTATTTTTTGCCATCGGACTCTATGGTCATCAGAAACGTCAAGAAATAATATCTCTCTATCTATCTAATGCCATCCGCCAACTCAAATGAATATTACTATTCTTGTAGAATCCGCGCCTCATGGTTATCCAGTTAATTGATTCTTAATTATCTATCTTAAATCAATTCAAATTTCAAGTATAGCCTCGTTAAGAATTCTAAATGTAATTAGGAATAGAGAAATGAGTGAACAGTTGAAAAAATCATAGCTGTTCAGAAAATTGTTTCATGTTAATTGAAATATTATTTATGGAATATTTCAAGCTTATCTCATCTGGATTAATTTTGCACTCAAGAGTACTGGTACCATTTAATAGATTTGGAAAGGACTTCAGTAGCCTGTTTGACAAAACAATTGAAGTCTTATTATACAGGAGAAAGACCACACTACATATGAATTTCCATCATCATACGCCGGGCTATTCATGTGAAGTATATGTATTCGCTTTTTTCATGTTCAGGACTTCTACATTGAAAAAGAAACACAAGTCCGTTTATATTGTATAAACAGTTTCAAAATTTGATTTTCTACAAGCTCAGCAAGGAGTACTGGCCTATACAATTTTCAACATGAAATACAAGAATGTAACTTACATAGCAAGAATTTGAAGTGCTTTTGAAAAAATACTCTTTCCAATGAGTGGCGCATCTCTGAGTTGGCATACACTCTTCTCCATGCAGTTCCTAGCTTTCAATCCAAACCTGTAAAATATCATTATGATAATTTAAACGTAGCTTGACATTTTGATACATGTATGAGAACTTGTGTTAGATGTTTATTCAACAAAATCTATAAAGATTTGCTTTCTTCAACAATTCCTGATATAATTTTCGAATACAGAATTTTGTTTCAACATTCTACTTTTGAGGTGTTTGTTTCTCAAACAAGTTCTTAGCATAAGTACCTAGGAATGTAAACTTACCTTTACATAGCAAGAATTTGAAAATATACAGTATTTTTTATTGAGGCCCATTTAAAGCCCAATCGTTCAAGAAGGTAACTTAATAGGCTATTTCTCATTCCCATCAAATTTTGGGATATTTTAATCTTTATTCAATTTATAATTTTCCCATTCATTTCTTGTTTTAATTATGTTGTTGAGTACTACCAGTTCCCCAAGATAGTAAATGTGTAAATGAATACACTGTACTATTAAATATGAAATCCTACTATTTCTCTTCTTTTTTTCTCTCTTGAAGACTTCTACTACAGCAAATATTGACAACAGAACTAAATAACAAGAGGATATTTGATGAATGCCACTACATGTACAACATCCAATAATTTTACAAAATACTGTATATTTTCGAATTCTTGCTATGGAAAATGAAACTTTTCTTATTGAATTGACTCAAGTAAAATAATTCCAATCAATAACAATTGATTCAGAATCCAGAAAATGGATGGAAGAAATTATTAGATGTTGTACAGTGGCATTCATCGAATATACTCTTGTTATCTAGTTCTGTTGTCAATATTTGCTGTATCAGAAGTCTTCAGATCTATTTATATAGCTTTCATTAGGTACCTATTCTTTTCTCTAACTATTATCCAAAAAATTGCTTTTCATTTGAAAAACTGACTTATTGATCTATAGATTAGAAGTATGGGCACAGGTTTCAATATTATAATTAGCGTGAATATCTCTTACATTTCATGAATATCCTCCATGATAGAATTGTCAATTATGCGCTGCTTTCTGTCATAGGGTGAGAAAAAGTGACTCAGGTTTGATGGCAAGTTCATATTTAAGAGGATCCCTCCGTTGGCAGCCAAAGATTTGTAGTTAACTTTCGTTGGCACAGCAAAGCCAACTGCGAACTGAAAAGCCATGATTATTGAAGAAATTTATCAATATTCCATAAAAATACTGTGAACACTAATCTACTGTTACTTATCACGTGTCCAGTTAAGGTGAGTTGCTTAGCAATAATTTATGATAAATACTTTGTTCCATCATAGACAATCAATTTAATCCTTCAAGTGATCTTCAAAATAATAAATTTTCAATTTGGTCATGATAAAAAACGACATTGATTAGTAAATTGTGAATGATTGACAACTTCACTACCGAATTCTATGTTAAAATAAGTTCTCCTGAGTTCAATTCACTTTATTGCAGATGAAATCGTAAATTTCTCATAGTCGAGCATCTATTATTATTTATTATAATGTGTTTAAATGTGAAAATTTTTAAATATTATAATACCCTATTATATTTATGTCTTGGATGGTTGATCCTTAGTATGTCAATCCTATACACAATCACCTAATTTAGTATCAGTTTTATAGAGCTTGCTCCTTGTTTATAGAAAAAGCCTATAACGATATCATTATTATGGTCAGACTCTCTATATTAATTATTGTACTTACTTGAAGCACACATCCCGGAGTGTATAAAAGATGTCTTCCACTGTCTCCAACAGTATTTGGAATGTTGAAACTGATGTAAAACATGAAAAATAAGGTGACGGAGATGAGTGTGTTCATACTGGTCCTTTGTAGAAGAAATAATATGAATGAGAGTACAGACACTTTGCTACAAGAAAAGAGCTGAACTTTATCAATTAGCAAGACAATGTGATGTTTTACTTGAAGTAGACTACTCAGCAAACTTTATATAGCTTTGAACTACATTATTTGAATTTTTGGTGAAACTTTCTCCTCTACTAAAAATAATTTTAAATCAGCTTCTCTCTAAAATCTTTTGTGTATTTTTTCAGTTCAAATTCAAATTTTTATTGCATGATAAAAACAAACAAAGATATATTCTTCACAAATTTGCGTAATGTTCACTACAATACATGTAACTGATACTTTAAATTCTATTATCATAGATAACTAAGCCAATAACAATAACTAAGTTAACACTAGTCTGAAGAAGGTGAAGGAAATTAATTAAATTATTCTCCCTAAAATATTTACAGAGCTAGGTATTGTTTAGTTGATTAAATCAGGTTTCTGAAGGAGGTAAAGAGAAATGAGTGATGATGGTGATGATTATTATTATTAATCAAAGTTGTGCAGATCGGATGTTTTCGGATGAAAACGGTTCCAGTGGACGACTACGCCCGCTAAGGGTATAGGCGGACGATCGCTACGCTACGGATGCAAGCAACGTCCAGCCTCCCAAATTTATGTATCTCTCCGTTTGATTTACATAGCTCCGTCCAAAAGATGGCCACACCAATGCGGACAGCGACGTTTATCATTTTAATCATTCTATCATCTGCTCAGCTGATTTTCATCCGTAGCGCACCGTAGCAATCGTCCGCGCCAGTGTGCCCGTACCTTTTTTAAGCAATAAATGAAAATCAGATTTGCTCTTAGAATTTAACGATTTTTCTCTAGTATTTAACAGTTTTCATGTCAATTTATGAAAGTGAGTCTCAAGTGATTATCTTTCCAAATAAATCATTGGAAATTCAGTTTTGGTTCTTGGTTTCCAATAAGTGTGAGTAACATCCATTGAAATTATTGCAAAATCGTGTTGTAGTCCTTATTAGTTATTACAGTAAATCAGCCATGATCCTTATAATTATTGCGGAATCTATTTTTTGCTATCAAATCAAGCCAATAGAGTCTTGAAAAAAGAAAGAGTAGAATAATATTACACATTTCATTGACAATATGAAAATCTGACAAAAATGACGTTTGTCCAGCCACAATGCACAGAATTTACAGGTGTCAAATTATTGTCGACGACTTTCTTTGTCGCGGTATCTTTCGTCAAACATCTGTTCACTGTTTTCGTATTCCGCGCCATCACCAAGTTTTTCAAAATATTTTTGATGCATAATAAGGCCTTGACTGTGAATATCATTGTAGAATATCTATTTGAATCATAATTCCAATTTATTTGATGGTTTTATAGTTGTATTTCACAAATATTTTACAAATAAAGGTTTTCACAACGTAAAAAATTGATTATTTCATAGGTTGGTACCCCATACGGATATCATGCCTGTGTTGTAGTGTACTCTGTGCGTGTGTTTGTGTGTGCGTGTGATCAATGGCTGTGTTTCTTTTCTGAACTGAAAGCAAGCGTTTGATGGCCGGGTCGTATTTAGTTAGTTTGTTGTAGTATTGAACTTCTTGAAAATGGCATTGTGTTGCGCAAGTAAGTATAAGATAAATAATAATTCAATTAGTAATGTTAGTTCAGATTAAAACCCAGTACAATCAAACTTGAAAGAATCCCTCCAACATAACCCTGTGTGGGTTATGTTGCCGGAGTTGAATCTACAATCTCTGTATAATTCTTTTCTAGCCACTATCAAACTAGATTATGAAATGCAATCATGAATTTCAATTCACTATGCACTATTTTTCAACTGCTTCCTTAATTTATTTATATTTTTCGTGCTGTTCGCCGGCGATGGTATAACAATCATTTCGCCATTAGCTTAGCGTCTTGATATTTTATTCTGTAGGCTTCTATTACTAGGTCGATATTATTGTTCATCAGACTTGCACTCTCTTATTTGTTTCATCGTGAGTTTTCTTTTCCTATTTATGTAAAGAAACTAGGCCTAGTTGACTATTCAAGTTTCGACTTTATCCGAATACAGTAGCTAGCCTAGTTGTGAAAATACATTAATATGTTCTCAGGTAAAGCTTCATAGTTAATTTAATAATCTTGAAATCCATAATCAATTATTATTAGTCAATTTAACTCTGACCAAATAATGCTTGAGCCAAAATTGTACTTTGTCTTTTATAATCTATACTATTAGCTTACAGTATTATGTTGTCTTTTCCAGTATCAAACGAGGTTCCTGAACACCCAGTTGTTTCACCAACGTCGGGTTCAATATTCGAAAGGAGACTTATAGAGAAATACATAATAGAAAATGGCGTTGATCCAATATCGGGGAAGGAGTTAACTGTCGAGCAACTCATCGATGTTAAAAGTGAGTTTTCCCTTATGCTATTAGGCTACTTGTAAAAATTGTTTGTTGGCAATTTTAGGAGGTTTGGATATGCCTGATAATTTTTGTTGTTTTTTAAAGGATTTTACTATAAGTTACCGTCTATTCGTATATTATGGCCTAATCAATTTATATACCCCTTGCAGCGCAAAGCATCGCTCATTTGAATTTTCTAAAAAAATAGATGACTATTTATAGTCACTACCACTTTTAGCTTCTATCCTCTATCTATAAGTGATTTCACTAATTAACTCAGTTCATTTATTTAATAACTTGTACATTTAATGCCAACAGATACACAGGTACTAACTTTTGGTTTTATTATTATTATCCCATTTCAAATTATTATTCTTGAAAAACAAATTTTTCTTTTGATTTTTCAAACCGCATCAAAGTCGGATACTCCACTCGTTTCTTAATTATTATTCATTTCAAATTATTATTCTTGAAAAACAAATAGAGCCCACAGAAATTCTATTTTGTTTTCTTTTGGCGTAGGCCTAAACCGCATCAAAGTCGGCTACTCCACTCGTTTCTTACCAGTTTTTAACAATAACTGTCCCTATAATTTAATTTCCTCAGGCCTAAGTCCCTGTTTTTTGCTAGTCCAATGCTTGTTATGTTTAGTCTAATGCTAGTTTTTTTGCTTATGTTTCCAGCTACGCCAATAGTGAAACCGAAACCACCTTCGGCCACCAGTATCCCGGCTATTTTAAAGACGCTGCAAGACGAGTGGGACGCAGTGATGCTGCACAGCTTCACGCTACGCCAGCAGCTGCAGACGGCGCGTCAGGAGCTGAGTCACGCGCTGTATCAGCACGACGCCGCGTGTCGCGTTATTGGACGTCTCACCAAGGAGGTGACGGCTGCAAGAGAGGCTCTCGCCACGCTCAAACCGCAGGCCGGCATAGCACAGCCGCCCGCTGGTATACCGCAGCCGGTGAGTGAACCGCAGCTAATTAATTTCGGTTACAGTCTCAAAAACTCCTTAATGCGGCCTAGTTTGTTTTGTCACTGATAAAACTGCAATTTACCAGCGTAATAGTTCATTTTTGTGGACCAATGGAGTTGTTGAAGCTCACCCTTCATTATTCCCTGTAGACTCATTCGTAATAGAGGTAAAAATCTGAGAAAAATATCGCTATTAGAAAATTCCTGACTATCCGAAAATCCACAAGGAGGATCCAATGGTGAGCTTCCTTTGGCCACTTCAACACTGAAACAAATGCAAAAACTTGTATTACTGATAGGATAGTGAAAAGTCATTTCTGTGATCAAGCAAGATTATGATATTGCCCTCGAAAGTTTATAAGTTGGAAATTTCATAGAGCTATTGAAGTATTGTTTACATGGGGAGAATGCTGCAAGCGTTTTGATGGGAATGGATAGAGTATTCAATTCTAACAATGTTTTTGCCTGCTGTGCATAAAGGTCATTTTAAAAGAATCAATTATGGAGTGGCCATAGCTAAGTTTGTTGTTACTATGATAAAGCCAAAGGTTTCTGGTTCGATCCCATGTGACTGCAAGATATCTTGCTCGGGCCACTCCCGTCTTTCGGAGACGTCGGTCCCGATTGCTTCAAAATTAGTCTCAATCGCTCATCACCACCCCTACCATTACCCTCAAAAAATAATAATCATCATCATCTTAACTAGTTATTGATCAAATTTGGGAGAGATTAGTTTGGACTGGGCCAGGTGTATCGTACTGGCATACTGATACTCCCGAATCATACTGGCATTTATCTGTATCAATGAATAAATAAATAAATAACTATGAATATTGTTTGATTCTCAGCTTTGTTGAGAGATGAGGTCAAATGAGTGAAGATCACATTCCAATCTTGTAAGACGCTAGTTCCATTCTATTCGCTGTTGAAGTATTGGAAGGGTTGGTATTAGTATAGAAATTTGAATACATAATTCCCTTATCATCATTTTCATCTTATTTTGCAGGCGATTGCTGTTGAAGCTGGTGGTGTGGCTAACCAGCCTACAGAGCAAGCCGGAATGACACCAGAGATCATCAAGAAACTTCAGGATAAAGCTACGGTGCTCACACAGGAGAGGAAAAGGCGTGGAAGAACCGTACCAGAGGACCTTGTCTCGCATGAGAACATCAGGAGCTTCCACACTCTGTCTTCACATCCTGTAAGTAACTGAATTTGAATAGATGATCACATTGGAGTCATTATAAAAATATTTCTATATCCACTTATTCATTAGAATTTTAACAATCAAATAATTGAAATTATTTAAATAAATTAAATAAATCAATGTTGAAAACAGTTCACAAAATATTGGATTCGTTTAGAAATAGGTTGTGTTGATAATCGTGTCAACGTCCACGTAAAAATGTTCTCATTTTGAAGTAAGACATGTTATTGCGCCTTGAAAAAGGAAAGAACTTCAATTCTTTGTAACCAAAAAGAAAGTCAAAGATAGAAGATAGAAAGATTAAAATAATAATAATTTTTCATCATCAAAATTTTAGTATTTAGCCTTACACAAATTCATCTTCAGTCAATCAATACTTGTCTGTCGGAAGCTGATCTAATGATAATCTAAATGATAAGTGTTTTCTTTGCTTGTAAATTATGAGAATTATGACCAATTAGAAATAATCTTATCACAATATAAGTTCTGGAATCAAGTATAAATTTGTAGAAATTATAAATTAGGTATTTTATTTGCTAGTAAACGATGACAATAAATTATGACCGATTAAAAATAATCTTATTACTATGTTCTGGAAGTAAGAAATTTCAACTCTGCGATTTGAACACTACTGCTTCTGTCTTTGAAGTCAGAATCGATTAAAAGAAAGTTTATCATGTGTTGTGAATACATCTCAGTTGATATATTTCCTATTTAGTTTGTAAATTGTGTCTCGTTATTCAGATTCTCAACAGTTTATATTAATAATTTGTGTAATTTCTTAGTAAAGAATAATTTTTCAAGTGTAATTTTTTAGTTAAGCCTATCTCATTATTTTGATCTTCAATAGTTGATGATAATTTTAGAAGTTTTCGTTTATGGCTTTTGTGATTTTCATCGGCTTTTATAATTTATCCAGGGTCTACACAGTGCCAGTATACCCGGCATTCTTTCTTTGGACATTCATGGAGCTGACACAAGCAAAATACTGACTGGTGGAAACGACCGTAATGCGACTGTGTTCAACAAAGATACCGAGCAGGTGGTGGCTGTGCTCAAGGGCCATACGAAAAAAGTCACTAGAGTCATCTATCATCCAGATGAGGTAATCTGAATTCTATTTGTTATTCTATAATTTATTAAAGTAATAATTACATTAGGCCCTATTATTATTAAAGTTGTGAAGTTCTTGATCCGTTAAGAACTGTGATTTCAACAGTATCTGGATATTTCAAATGAAAATCGATAGCAACCATTTGTCAACTCTTTGTTATTATGAATTTATTGTTATTCATGATATTTTGATAACATTATCTAATATAGATATGAATATAACATTATAATAATCCTTTACTGTATTACCCATCAACATTTGGAAGAGAAATAGTACTGGCTCAGCCTCTCTTTCCTCTCCCAGATTGTAATATTATTGTTTTAGTAATTGCATCAATGAACAAATGATAGAGTATTTATTTAAACCATTGTAAACTTACAGATTCTCAGACTCCCATATAGATTTTTTCTGGAGAACCTTATTCCTAAGTAAATATCACTATGAATTATTTATAAAGAAATATATATAATATGTATCTTAGATTCAAAGAAATATATATAATATGTATCTTAGATTCATTGATGACTAGTCCTAATCATCAATCCTTGAAACTATTCAATATACTACCCTGCTCTGCCAGGAACTTGCTCATGAAAGTTTTCAAACAGAACCTAGAGAGTTTTTTTTCTAAAATATTCACTTTCAGATTTCCTCCAGCTACCAGTAGAGAATTATTTTCCCAATTGTAATCAAATAGTAATCAATAGCTGCTATCTAATTCAATCTTCAATGTTTCATGTTTTGTATATTTTGTCATTCGCATTGTACTGTACTCTTTGTATTGTTGTTTTTGTTTCTTATTATTGTACTGGGTGTATTGTATTATTGTTCTTTAGAAAATAAATATCTCATTCTCATCTCATACCCACAATATTCACTTCCGATTTCTGCTGCGCACCAATTATTTTCAACATTGTAATAGTAATCAATAACGATCATCTTTCATGTTTTGTATATTTTGTCTTGTATATTGTTGTATTTAATAGGTATTATTGTATATGCCTTGTATAATTCATTTTATAGGAATAAAAGCATTCTTATTCTTACCGCACATCAAATATATTAATCATATTTACTTTGGAATTTATCTTTGGTAAAATTATTGTTGTGTTTTTTCAGGATGTGGTAATTACTGGATCTCCTGACACGACCATAAGAGTGTGGGACGTTTCCACGTCTCAGCCAATGCAGTTGATCAGAGCTCACAGCGCGGCCGTGACCGGCCTCTCTCTGCATCCGACCGGCGACTATGTACTCTCCACCTCCACTGACCAACACTGGGCCTTCTCCGACATCAGAACTGGCAGATTACTCACCAAGGTAAATTAATCTTGCGAATTGGAAAATTAGTAGCTCCTAAGGTCTGAGAGAGTGAGAGCAAATAGGCTACTTTTTCAACACAGAGTTGTGGATGAACAGTTATTACTTCTCTATGTAGAGGAACTTCTTCTATATGTGGAGGAACAGTATTCACTTCCATCTCTTTTTTCTGTAGAGTCAGTTTGAATAGGGATGAGAACCGGAGAGAAATAAGCACTATTGAAGTAATGCTGTAGGCATTGTGGTGGAAGTGAATAGTTAAGGACAGAACATTGGTCCTCTCCCTCTTTTTTTTTGCCTGCCATGTTGGAAGTATTTTCTCTCTGACCTTTTCTTCTAGAATCTAATGAAAAAATTATGTTCTCTTGTTGATATTTTATAATAATGATATTGAAGTAATGCTATAGGCATTGTGGTGGAAGTGAATAGTTGAGGACAGAACATTGGTCCGCTCCCTCTTTTTTTTGCCTGCCATGTTGGAAGTATTTTCTCTCTGACCTTTTCTTCTAGAATCTAATGAAAAAATTATGTTCTCTTGTTGATATTTTATAATAATGATACAAAATTAATCTTGAAATAACAACAATCATCTGCGGAATGGAATCATAAACGATTTCGTTTAAATTTGGAATAGATGTAGTATTGAGTTTGAATCCTGTTGTGTTTTTCTGTAATTTGTGTTATTCTAATACAAGCCAATTTTTCGTAAGCTTATTATGTTGTACTTGAACGTGTATTGAGCTAGAAAATGAAGTATAGTATGATGTCTGTTCAGAGTTCTAAGGCTAGGCGTTCACCGGTTAGTCAAGACAAGACGAGATTAGTCATGTTTAGTCACAGTACTTCACATAGTTGCTAATGAAGCAACACACACCGATTAGTCATTGCATCGGTGTGTGCTGCTTCATAAGCAGCTATGTGAATTACTGTGACTAAACGTGACTAATTTCGTCTTGTCTTGTCTTGACTAACTGGTGTACGCCTAGCCTTATTCACTTCATTTGATGTCGATTGGAAACTAGAGGTATTGGAGTAGTGTGCAGTCAACCAACATTTTCAGTTGGTTACCTTATTATACAGGAATATAATGTTTAATGATAAAACATATCTATAGTAGCTTTTAGTTGATTTGTGAATTTTCAGCTCAAAATTATAAAATTAATTCCTGCTTTCAAATCAACCTTTCAAAATTAAACATTGATGTTTTACTTTTCTATTATTCTCTTGCAGTATAAGTCTTTGATGATAATTGAGCAATTTTATTTGGATTTCAAATAATAGAAGTGTCACCGATTTGTGTCATCGCCTTATTTCTGATTATTGGAATAAAAGCATCATCAGAAAACCGAAACAACGATTTTATTCACGTTCCAGCCTTCTGATGTATAAAAAAAGGCAATGTCATGATAAGTATGACAATAATAGTCATCCTTCCACTTCGGAATTTTTCCTATATCAATTTGATACGAATCCTTTCCTATAATCTTATTCAGATTTCAGATATTTATAATTTTATTTCGATTGTATTTCAGGTGGCTGACCAAGGAGCAACCGGTGGTATAGCCTTGACAACTGCGCAATTCCATCCTGATGGTCTTATTTTCGGCATAGGAACGTCTGATTCTCAGGTCAAAATTTGGGATCTCAAAGAAAAGTCCAACGTTGCCAATTTTCCAGGCAAGTTACTTTTCACTTCTCTCTATCTTGTTTGAAACAGACGAGTAGATGTTTTTAAATTTCATAACTACGTGAGAATATTATATCTTTTAAAAATAGGTAATCTGAATCTGAACTTTTTGAAAACGGTTGGCACTGGTTGTAGGGGCAGGAATTTGCGGTATTCCAATTAAGGTTGCCTTAAGGTTGACCGGTATTTCAATTAAGGTTACCTTAAGATTGACCGGTATTTCAATTGAGGTTGCCTTGGACGTATTAAGGTTGACCGGTATTTCAATTATGGTTGCCAAGGACGTAATACTGTATTACGTTTATGGCACGCTAAGTGTTAATACAGCAGAACGTCAATAATCCGGATTAATTGGAACGGACCACATCGGATTGTTGAAATCACCTTGGAAAAGGTTTAGCAGGTTTTGAGTTGAAAATTTTTAAAAAATGTAAACGTCTTACAGCCAATATAATAATTGCAGGGCAACTTTTAGGTAACATTAACAGAATTTCTAGAATTTCATTAATTATTATTCTACAAATTTCGCTGATAATATTTGAAATCGCAGTTGCATTAATTCAAGGCTACGTATAGCACGATCCTTTTAACTTGTCAGAAATCAGCTGTTTCGGTAATAATTAAACAGTGATTTCGACACAATAATCAAAAGGCTTAAAAGTCTTGAAGACCTTTAAAGTCTTTAAAAGACCTTTTTAAAGAAGACCTTTCAAAGAATAACTTTTTAAAAGACCTTTTCAACAATCTGCGAGATTCAGCATTTGTAGGTTAAGTATTGTACTGGTGGCCGAGTAAAACATATGTTTTCTGACAAGTTAGAAGGATCCTGCTATATTTACCATTTTAATAACAATATATTATTCAGAAATTCCATATGAAAAGGTTACAGGGCCTGAAAGAGAGATGAATTGAAAACATGCTTTATAATAATCACAAGCAAACTGTATCGTATTTCATTTATTACAAAAGCAGACACTTCGAAATTTTATTTCTTGCTAGGAACAAATCCAGATTATTGATAGTTATTCATTATCGAGCTATTGTTATTATTAAGCTGTGGTGCATCATATTCTTGAGAGCCATGTTTAGTTTATTTGTATTTTTAATAAGAAAATACAGAGTTCAAAATAACAACGTCTCTTTTATGTAGTCTCGAATTAGACTATTTGTTACTATTTAGACCACTTGTTACTAATATTGATGATGCATAATTGAAATTTTGGAACCAAGATATGTAACTGATAGTTGCGCTTTTTTGCAGGACATTCGGGCCCAATAACAGCTATCTCGTTCTCAGAAAACGGTTACTATCTAGCGACTGCCGCCGACGACGCGTGTGTCAAGCTGTGGGATCTTAGGAAGTTGAAAAATATCAAAACTCTACAACTAGACGACAACTATGAGATTGCCGACGTGTGCTTCGACCAGAGCGGAACTTATTTGGCGGTCGCTGGAACCGATGTTCGGTGAGTTGAAGAGATTTGTGTACAGTAGTGAAGACGTATTTTGGTTGCTATTCATATTGAAGAAAAAGACTCGAAGTTGTCCCACAAATTTATCAAAATATCGAGATAATTGTTTCAGTTTTTTGTAATTTTGAAAAGTTTCATATACCAGACTACAGAGAGTAACAGTGTGAACATTGCATGTCACACTTTTGATTGGTTCTCTCTCTCTCTCTCATTCTCTCTCTCTCTCTCTCTCTCTCTCTCTCTCTCTCTCCCTCTCTCTCTCTTTTGGTATTCAACTCTGAGGTTGGTTTGCAGCAGTGCGCCATTCTTCTTTTCTTCCTGCTTTCCTCTTCATTGGTTATCTTTATCTTTATTTGATTGGTTATCTTGGTCGAATTCAGCCATACTTTTGCCAATTCCCATAAGATGCACATTGAAAACAAATTTGAATCATATGTTATGTTGAGTTAGTAAACCAATAAATTAATACCAATCAACTTCAAAGATGCACCAATGACATTCAAATTTATTCCATACTTAGACAAATCATTCCAATAGTGATTTGTCCTTCTTTTGATAAAATCTTATATTTTATGCAATGTATTTTTATTTTTGATGGTCAATTATTTTCTCATGCTATTTTTATCAATCAGACATCTCTTTTATGTACATATTAGTAGTTCTATTGTAGCTTCAAATAGACATAATGTTTGTTATTAGTCTTCCATGTATAATAGGATTTATTTAATTTAGCGGATGGCGAATAGATAGGTATGTTTTCTTGACGTTGCTGATGACCGTATAGTCCGATAGCAAAAATTCCTATCTATTTAACTATCTATTCGCCATCCGCCAAATTAAATGAATCTGACAGTAATATTCATCTGTACAGTATCTAATTTTTTTAATTGTTTATTTTGATCTCTTTGTTTTATTTATTGTACGTGTAATTTTTGGAAGAATAAAATTTGATTGTTCAACTTCTTTTCCAGGGTCTATCTGTGCAAGCAGTGGCAAGAATTGAGAGTATTCAACGACCATACAGCTCTGGCCACAGGAGTGCGTTTTGGAAAGCATGCCCAGTATATTGCATCCACAAGTATGGACCGAACATTGAAGTTCTACGGTCTCTAATCTACAAATTTGAAATCGACTTCATTATTTTTACTGCTTGAGAGATTCATAAAAGATTTTATTTGCTCTAAAGTGACATTGTCGAATTATAGTGTTAACTCAAATCTTGTGAAACTCTTGGAATACCCACGTTGAGTAAGCTCTAAAATAGCACATATTGTGAAGTGCGGTTCCATTTTCAGTTGTCGTTAATTTTTGCCACATTACCACATTTACAGTACGTGTAATTTATTTGCTATGACGTTATTATGTGTTCGAATTAGACAATAAATTAATTTTACGTCGCTAATATATTACTATTTTATTAATTTGGCGGATGGCGAATGACTTCATTTAACGTTTCCATGGTAACAGGATGTTGTGTTGATTTACTTTTTAAATGTGTCTTTTACATGTTATATACTGTTATATTTTGTCATTTGTCATAAGTATTTGTGTGGAAAAAGATTCAACATAACATCATCCTTTACCATAGAAACGTTAAATGAAAGTCATTCGCCATCCGCCAAATTAATTAAACCATAACCAACTTTACTTCACCATATCTACGTATCACACAATGTGTTGTTACTGTGGACAGGACGTCGAGATATTATACCATTGTTTATATTATTGTGTCAAGTTATCTCTATAATAGCAATACGAGAATGGAACTGAGCTCTTCTTGTATTTAAGTTCATTTTATTGTGTATGACTATTGATTTTGTTCCCTTATAATTTAATTTTTTTTAAATGCCGTAAAAAATTATGAGATTATGTTTGAATTTTTATACTTCCAATATGCTTCAAATGTATACTCATGCTGAGAGAATTGATAATTTGTAAATGTTCGTTGGGTGTATTCGCAAAAAATACAGAACTATATTGTTTTTCAAGTAAAGCATTCTTCAAATTATTGATGTTTATCTTCGAATTATTCAATGGATCCAATAAAACTTTTTTTCTTAATACATGATCGTTTGTATTTCTTGACCTTGTTATACTAGTAACTAATTTTCTGTATAGTCTTATCTTTGAGGTGAAAATATTGTACGGTATATCATACTAAAATCTCATCATAACCATAACAATATGTATAACCAAAAGAACATCATTTAATACATAAGGCACTACTCACACCTGGAAACTTCAAATCGCAAAGCAACTCAGCGATGCGGCAAGTGACTTTAGTTGCTTGTCATACTCACAGCCGCTACTCCTAGTTGCCAGGTTGCCGATTGACTACTATCACAATATTCTCAAAAAGTAAATATTTTGAGTATTTTATAACTTATCTTCGATATTTTATAAGTTGAAGTAACCAAAAAATGATGACATACTACTTTTTAAAGCAAATAATCCTACTTTTCCAGTTTGATGTGGTTAGAATATCACCTAACCTCACTTTTTTGTACATAGAATCTGTCCACACATGGCAACTCGATCACTCGGCGACCAGTATGTCGGATCGCAGAGCAACTCAGTTGCGCGGCGATGGAGTTTCCTATTCTGGAATCGCCTAGTCTGAGCGTCATCATTTGAAAACACATGCTGAGTTGCTTTTCGATTTGAAGTTTCCAGGTGTGAGTAGTGCCTTAATCTGTTCTCTATCAAAAGTAATGATATAACTTATATGCGTAATGAAGAAAACATCTAGTCGATCATTTTCCTCAATTTGAGATTATATTGAAGAAATTGATAGGTATCATAAATCTGAAAGGAGTAATCGATAACTTCCAATATCAATCGTCGGAGATAGGAAGTATATTGGAGTAAATCTGGTTTCAAGAATCGAAATTATTAGTTGCCAGAATAATCAATCTAATTATTATGATAAATTTTATTAATTGTACGATGCAAAAAATGTAATCGGTCTTCTTTTTTTTAAGAAAACTTGAAAGTTGAAAATACAGCCAGCAAAATATTAAAAAATAGAATAGGATATGAAGAGGATCAAAAATTGGAAAAATTTTGAGTTTCTCCTTCATTGATGTAAACCATAATTTGAGAATGGATTCACTTTATTGAAAAAAGCATAGGTTTTCGAGAATATGAATAGGTACTGTATGACAATATGAAATCTTGGAAAATATCATGGTCAAGAAAAAATTCTAAAACTTGATAAAGAATATCCTAGGACTCGACATTGGTGTAGATGAGAAAGAATTTAAATAATTCAAGAGTGAACAGAATATCAATCAATATAATAAACTTAGTTGTGAATGGCCAAGTCACAATTGAGAAGCTTTTCAGGAAATGGAGTAACCTTTTTAAAGGTAGTTTTATATTTTGATTCATGTGTGAGGCTCTCACAATCTGTGCAAGCTTCAACAACTAGTTCATTTTGATAGAATTAAATTTTGTTTCAACATTGTCTGGTGTGTGTTGCTCATTTCGCACACAAGAGTTGTCATTTATGTATCCAAGTGTAAACGTACCTTGAAATGGTTCCAACTTCAAAAGATCCGCTCCTAAAAAAATATAAAAATAATTCCATTGTTACCCTTCCATTCCATCTGTATTGAAACATTTTTCAACAGCATTAAATGTTTGCTTGAGACCTCAGCACATTGTAGACACTCTACAAACTTGTAAAAAATTAATAAACTTCAGCTTCAAATCCACCTGCTTCTCAGTGTTGAGTCAACATTTCAATTTTTCTCAATCCTCGTCTCATATAAATACTGAATGGTTTCAATAGACGGTGTAAGATTGCGCAGATATGGATTAGTTCATTGCTGGGTGCAATAATTAATACAGTACAATATGGAAGGGAAGAAGCTCACTCTTATCTTGCTACTTAGTGTGGTGATATTGGTAAGTTCTGGAGCAATTATCTAATATAATTAACTTGATATGTATATATCAATCCTATCCGAACCCATATTATCTTTCCACATTTTCTAAAAGCATACGAAAATTTGATTTGCATGATGAATGTGCCTTTTTATAAAATCCATAGAACTTTTACATTGGTAGTGTTGCCATAGGTATGAACCATCAGGAAATTTTCGCAGCATTTATTACTAAAATCATTACTCATAGTGAGCTATTTCTGAAATCTCTATCTTTTTATGCTTGAGATTCGTTACTCGTTTTTCAATTCTCTAACTTGAACTATTCAAAGCGAATTATTGATATTTGCTTTTGAAGTATTGCCCATGGGATTTTCCACTGAGCAAACTAGCCTTTGAAAAATTCCATCTTGGAATTTGAAACTGTACTTTGAAACTCTATTTTGGACTTCAGCTCTTTTGATTCTCGTCATTTATTTATTCCTCATGATACCACCATATCTTCTATACTATAATATCAAATCTCTTTAATAATATTTAATACTGCTTTATAAGGAAGAACGATAAGATTCTCAATGCAAGATTCCGTTTCAAGCAAAAAGATTCCAAGCATTTTTTATCTTTTTTACTTAAAAATTGAACATAATCATCTCATTGATTATTGAACTCATAATTTATTGAATAGTATTCAATTCATTTTAGTTTCTTTACTACTGTATAGCCTATTTTTAAAAATTAACTACGGTAAATAAAAACATCTCTTGATAATTGAACTCTTTATTTTTGTTGAATATATCATTTAATTATTCATTTGCTTTCTATTTGAAAATTAACACAATAGTCATTTTTCTATTATTGAACTCATTATTATTTTGTTGAACAGCATTCCATTCATTTGGTTTTCTATACTAGCCTATTTGAGAATTAAGTAAAACCATACCTCTGGACTATTAGTCAATAGTTGAGAAGTATAGCTTTATACCTCTTGACTATTGAACTCATTTTAAACTTATTTGTAGAAATCTTATTGATGTTATGGAGCTCCATAATGAAATGAAACACAAAAGGATATTGTCAATTCCACTGTTTTATTATTTTCAGCACTGGACCGCGGTTTCGTGGCTACACTAGTCACATTTTCAACAGTACTCTTGAAAATGTTGAGTACTGTTGAAAATATTCAACAATTTAAAAAAAATTCAACAGTACTCTTGAAATGTTGAGTACTGTTGGAAATAGCCAAGAAACCGCGGTCCAGTGCTGAAAATAATAAAACAGTGGAATTGACAATATCCTTTAGAACTCATTTTTGTTGAATAGCATTTGATTTTTTGTACTAGCCTACCGGTATTTAAAAGATAATCTAAAAATAAAGACATCTCTTGATAATTGATCTCATTATTTGTTGAATACCATTCAACTCATTCAAGTTTCTATTTACTAGCCTCTCTCTTGTCATCTTGTCAAAGTCATCTCTTGATAATTGAACTCAATATTTTTTTTAATAGCATTCAATTCATTTGAGTTTCTATAGTAGCCTATTTAAAAATAAAAAAGTAATTGAATAAATAGAGTCATCTCTTGAATATTGAATAAATAATTTGTTGAATACCGTACCATTCAATTCATGTGAGTTTCTATACTAGCCTACTTTAAAATTTAATAAATTTGAAAATAAATTGTCATTTGTCATGAATAGATATTGTCAATTAAAAACGTCATTTGTTCATTTCACTCATTTTATTGTTAATTTTAATCAACAGGCATCCGTGCAATCCATCGCAGCGAATCCTTTGGACACAGATCTTGCCGCAGATTATGAATCCGAATTACTGAAAGAGGCAGTCGGCAACGCCCCATCTGCGGGCCACGAAATTGACACCAGATGTAAAAAGAAGTACAGGAAAAAGAAATGGTGGAAATGGTGGTAGGTAATGGTGATCAGAAAAGGACCAGTGGAAAATCAACTTTCAATGGAAAAATATATTTTTTGATAATCTAAAACAATTTTTTTTATTATTATTCCTGTTCTCGCTATCCCCTTCTCCTTCTGAAGAGACGAGTTTCGTTTGGATCAGAGTAACTCAAATAGATAGGTAATTACTGTATTATGGCTTCTATGTAGCCTAGTCAATTTTGTTTACTGTATTATTATGAAAAAGAAACAGAAAACTCGCGCTGTCAAGTCTAGACATGAAAATTTACTGACTCATCGGCGGAAACACAGTGCCGGATTACTGGATGTGCCGGTGTATTGAACGGCCTGATTATCGAGACTCTCCTGTACTTTCTTCTCCTTGTTATTTCTCATTTTCTCCTCTACTACTCTTACTACACTCTCACTTCTCTTACGTTTTTTCTATTCCCTTAACAAAGCTATCGCCATTCCCACTATCAAGAAAAGTCACAGAGAAGGAAGAAAAATATGTTTTTGAAAAAATATGTCTTCTTCCTTCTCTGTGGAAAAGTATAGCAGAGAATATCCATCCCAACATAGACAGAAATAGGAAAAATTGAAGCTACAAATCCCAATACAATGAATACAGAATCAACATTCGAATGAAATGCGCCTGAAGCTGGGTAGGGATTTTCCCAAACAATATCCCTTCAATGCAATATTGGCTGGAGGGGAGTCGGTGGTGTGCGTGTGTGTGTGTAAGTGGGTGCGTGAGTGAGGAAGAGCGGCGCACGATTCTCCAGTTGAGTCGCCGCGACGGTTTCTTTCCAGAGTGAGTACTATCAGTTCGCTGCGTAGCGTCGTACGGTTTACATGAACACTCACTGTGCGCTCCACAAGACGCGTTCAACAACGCATGCCACATCGGCTGCGTCTCGAGAGTAATTTCGATGAACTCTTTTTTAGAAAATTGTTAGTTCATACGTTCGACTTGAATTTTCTCCAGAAACATGTTGCGTTGCGCCGGTTTGTTGATTTTCACTGTGGGTTTACTACTGCAGGTCAGTGACTTTTCCAACTATTTTCGAAGATATTTTTCTCGAAAATGCCTTTTACAAAAGACATTAAATATAAATCAAGTTTGCACTGTCTATTTTTTTCTTTATAAATTTACACATTCATACACTTGAATGTTAAGGCCGACTGCGCTGCGCCCTAACTAGGCAAAAATATTATGGCAGTAATTCTATTCTATTCATATTTGATGGTTTCTCCGACCAATAAAATAATATATTTCGATGGAAAATTCCTTGTGTATCTTCTTTTCTCTCATTGGTTTTCAACCCGCATTCACAATAGTTTCAATTATCTCTCTCATCTTCACCTAATTGTTCTCTACTTGTTAGCCTATTTACTTACTTTATTCAAATTCACCTACTTCAAGATAGAGTAGCCTGTTAAGTTTTTTTTTTAATTCTCGGAAATTATCCAAGACTCTCCATCGAAGTTGAGTGTATATTTTCAGTCAATGTTTAAAAGGGAGAAGATTTCAGTACTTGATGCATGTTATAGAAATTGTGATAAGGAATGATGGATGATTCTCGCTTGTCACAGAGAAAGTCTATAAAGTTTTTTTTTCCCAAATTCTCGGAAATTATCGAAGACTCGCACTTTGAAGTTGGGTGTATTTTAAGTCAATGTTCAAAAGGTAGAAGATTTCAGTATAGAATTAACATAATTTATTGAAATTGTGATATTAAATTTTAGAGATTCTCAAACATTTATCAGTCAAGAAATTGAGCACGTATTGCATAAAGAATGGAAGTTTTCTCACCTTTCAATAACAGTATTCTCTTATTTGCCGATCCTTCCCAGATAAATAAACATTAAAAGATCAGTTCTGATTAATACACATCCACATCCTTATTATTCGACCAAATCATTGCAGTGAACAAATAATTTTGTATTTATCATTCAAGCCAACGTTTTTAGAATTGTAGATTTTATAGTATGAATTTCATTTTTATGTTTGTTGGATAATGTTTTGGTGTTTGAAATTATGTTATCATATTACTAAATAATTGATAGCCTATAATTGTCCGATGAAAATGTTTTGTTTTGATAACACTCTAGAATCAAATACGTTATTCACAACTATCTATTATATTAGAAAACCTTTGGCGCATCCCTTTCTACTGTGCTTTCACCACTGTGAGATTTGATGTGAAATATAGAGGAAACTCATACTGATAGAAGTCTGTTGCAATGATACTGTATTCCCAAACGATACAGTACTGAACAAGCAAGCGGCGCTTTGCGCTGCACGGGTTAAACTCGTACAGTATCAACAGTATTAACTCGTTATAGTATTTGTTTTATCAACAACTGACTGAATTTCATATGATACTATATCTTTATTCGATTAGAAAAGTTAATGCCCATTTCTACTACAAGTTAGGCACAGTTAAATTCTAGTCTTATCAACCAACTCATTTACACTTTCTCAATTTTGGGAGACTGTAAACTACAAATTCTATATTTTAATGCACCAAATTCATGATGCTGACGAGATTTGATGTTTTTAAACCTCAAGACTTCGAGATTTAAACGAGACGCATGTACACTTTTTCAATTATGAGGGATTGAAAACTACAAATTCTTTTCATCGGTGAACAGGTTAAATCCACCACAGCCATCCATTGTTTTTGGGGATTAGTGTGTTGTTTTTCGCTCATGTTTTTGCCCCAAGAATGACGAGCTACGCTGCTTTCATCTCGGACAATTTCGCCATAAAACACATAAATTGCGCTTGTCTTGTGCAGCAGACGACTGGAGCTGAATTGAAGAGAGACGAAGCCTCCTCTTTCCACGTACTCCGTCTCGGTTAAGCTCTGTTACTTTTCTATAGATAATGTGATTTCTAAAGATGACATAGCAGACCGGGCCTATGGTCCAGTTATAGACGGGCAGCTTCCATTGGCGATTTACCGTATACAAACTCTATACACGTCTAGGATTTAGGATCTATGATTTAAGAGGACTTAATACTATTGACTGAATGTATACGAACGAGATGATTTTTGCAATGCGCTGGTGAAGGGGGGAAAAACTTGCTATACTAAGAGAATTATATTGTCAAAATCAATAAAAATATAATGTCAAAATCATACTGTACAATCAGAGAACCAGAAAACGCTTGAGAGAGGAAGGAAGTGACTTTTAAATCATTTGAAAAGTTAATGTGCTGTGAAATTGGTGAATTATTCTCAGAAATATTGAGTTCTTGCAAATAATTTCATCCCCCTTACCTGGAAAGTGAAATTCCTTCCTGGGAGCTGAATTATTTGGATAGATGATTAATTTATTATTATTGCGAATTTACTTTATTCGGTATTTTTCGTGAAGTTGGTAAGGAATTGAGAAATCTGAATGTATTTAGTCCAAACGAATAAAACATTCAATCTTCAATATCAAAAGCTAGTTTGAATCCTACTAAAGTGTATATTGCTTTTACAATACCTTTTCAAAGAGCTCTGCACAACAACAATTATTGTAAAAATACAGGAGTTGTTTGGAATTGAATAACTGTTTATTTTTTCCATTAGTATTTTTTATTAATTTTTAATTATTGAGAGCCACTTGAATAATTAATGGAGTGCAGTAATAATAATAATTGAAGAGTTATTGAGAGCCTTCAAGAAAAAGAAAAAGACTGTATTCAGTTTTCCTTTTTTGAAAGTTGGAATGAAGAAAATAAAATCATTGTGGGCTGCTCCTTATAAGAAAGGTGAATTTACTGTTGTGTGATAACTGGTTTATGCGAAACTTATTAACTTGTTAACTAGTTTCTCATTCCCACATCCCACTCATGACATTGAATTTCGAGTGCATTTAAATCAATCGAGCTAAATTTAGACCAATTTACAAATTCACATACGAGATAACGAGTAAGTCCCACTTATGAAAAAAACTTATGAAGAAGAAATATGTTACAAAAAATCATCAACAAATTTAATTACAGGAACAAAGAATTCAAATTTTCTCGTGCATTGAAAATCGAAACGTTATCAGAAAGCAATGAAGGCCCGCTGAAACGGAAGGATCATACGTTTTTCTAAGGATCATACCTTATAATTCCATTGCGAATATCGACTAATGATTTCAATTCCAGAAGGCTCAACTAAGAATTAAAATTTTAATAGAGCATAACAAATGAAATGGTAGTATCACAAAGCAAGGAATTGTATACCTTCCGATGCTAAGCTCCGTGTCCCTGAATGCTAAAGCGGAGAAACGAATATAGCACTCTTATGCACTCCAAAAACCGGTCTTCGATTACTTATTGCATACCTCCCAGGGACACGGAGCTCAGCATCGGGCATTACTAAATATTATAAAATAGTAAAAATGTTAGTATCCATGAACTGGAGGCTGGCAGAATTAAGAATTACTATTCTATCCTAGAATCATAATAATATTGTGTTGGATAGAAACTATTATTAATACTATTTCTTTTATGATTGTTATTATTATAGGATTGTTGAAATGTACTCTATTGTGTTGTTGAACCAGATTACGAGTGATACCCAAAAGCACAATAAACAAATTCAATCATAGCTAACAATTCATATCAACAAACAAATTCTGGACCACTCATTATTATGTCATACATGACAATCTTTGAGTTTGTTTTGAAAAGGAGCCGAAAATCCGCGACAGGAAGAAGCTGCCATTCGATAAGAGAGTTTCTACAAATTACGTCCGTCAACTACAGCACCATGAGACTGTCCATTCGCCAGAACTAATTATATTATTGTATATTGTATCTTTTCCACGTGTTCAATTGTCAGCTATCTTCACGAAATAGCTATTCAGACCAGTGCTGGAACGTGGCTTATTGGACAATATTCTAACATTACTCTGAAATAGAAAGTGAAAATCTTTAGCCGACAATGAGAAGTGGATAGGAAGGAAGCACTGAATCTTTCCGTTTGTATTCTCACCGTGAAATTCTACGGGTGCTAGTATTGACCAAACGTTTTTACTCCTATTTGAATCTCCAGCTAAACTGAAAGTAATCAGACCTATTGAGAAGTGATAGCAACATCTGAAAGAATTTGATCACAATGAAGTAAAGAGTGAATAACGCCGATTGAACTTGGATTATTTTACTTGTAAGAAAATTGTGCTTCGTAGAAAGTAGTACTTTATTCTATTTTCTCTTATCAAGTACTGTAGTAAAAAACAATTCAAAGTGCAATATCGCCTAATTTTGAGAAATCCTTGTCCAAGTACATAGAAAATCAAGAAGAATAATAAATTGGAAGGTTTGTGAAAGAATGTCTTTTTCTATGTCTCCATGAACTGTTTAATAGATTCTCCAAAAAATTGTGAAAACAATTAAAACTCATAGTGAAATGAACTATATTGAGATCATGAACTAACTATGAAATAAATACAGTCTTTTTTCATTATTACATTATTATTATTATTCACATGAAACGCTTGAAGAATTAAGCCTACCTACTACAAACCAATTTGTTTTTCTAGCGTGGAAAATGAAAATTGCATTAGTGAATTATATCAATTAGTTAATTATTGTACATCATTAGCATTGGGAGAGTATAGAAACAAGCTAGGGGTATTATTGAAGGTATATATTGATTGTGAAATAGAAGAAGAACTCTTACCTCTATTCTCTCTGTTAGTAGTTTATATTAGTTCTGCTTATATATTCGTTCCTTATATCATAATAGTCAAATTTAGATAAATCCGTTGTCTTCAAATGAACCGTATCAAAATAGTAACAAATATTTATTGGAAATAAGAAATAAATAAGATAATAAATAATTTTATCCACTATTGTTTCAACACTAGTGAAGCAAGCAATTCTATTCAAGCAATATAAACACCAGAAATAACTTACTTGTTAATACAAATATAAGTAATTAATTTTCATGAACCTACTGAAATTATCACTATAGAAAATAATATTATTATATTGGCCCTGGAAAATACCTCATAGTACTGACCTCCAAGAAAACCTGGTGGTGTATACGGACATCATAAAGAGACGTGACTCTGATCTCTGTAACAAAAAGAAAGTGAAATAATGACTTGAAACTTAATCGTCAATTTTGTCCTTTCGAGAATAGATCATTGCCAGTTTTCCTTCTCAGGAGACCAGAAATATCGAAAGTCTTGCTCTCTCGAGACTGCTGGATAGCCTAAATTCAGGATGAACAGAGGTCTCAGATGGACACCTAGTGATGGATTACTTGTAAAGTTCCACTGGTACTTTTGTCTCCAACAGTTCTCATCTAAGAAAGTTTGGATTTTTCTCTCCTCCTGAACATTTTCTGTCTTTCTCTCCTTCACTTCAACCCTTTTTCCACACAGATCATCAGTCACCTGATGATGTGTATCAATCCAATGGGAAAACTTGAAACATCAATGAAAAGTTTCGTTCTCGAAGAAATAATCCTAAAAAAGGTCTCCGTGTATCCTATTTGGAGCGTGTATATATGGTCGTTTCTTCCAGACCAGTGGTTGAGCTTTATGAATCATCTTTTGAAAAATCCTTTTTCAATAATAATGGAAAATTGGAAGTTATTAGTCGTATGTTGACGATATCTGATCGGAAACGTATTTCAAGGACTATAATAAATTAGTTCTCTCAAGTAAATACAATATTAAAACAATAATGTGGGTGAAAATATCATGTAATATTTAATTATTATAAAATAAATTGTAGCCATTCAGAGTGGGTGATAAAAAGAGCTTTTAAATAAAATTGTGAAAGCGATTCATGACTCACATGCTACTACTTCTGAATACTGGAAACTTACTGTTTTCCGGTGGAATTTACTATCCTATTTTTTTTTATGGAAATAGTGTTATCAAAGAAGCAAGAACCTATTCCAATAAACGGTAATGATATGGGGAGTTTGATCTTACGATTCGTCGAATCTGAGTTGAAACAAATTTGAAAAACAAAAAATTCAAATAATTTGCATGGAATAGAGCGGTAAAAATTCACTGTCTAACAAATAGATCCATAATTTGCCCAAAGACGATAAATGCATTTTGTCACAAACTATGAAACAACTATAATCAGATTCATTGAATTTGACGCTTGGCATTAGATAGATAGATAGATAGATATTATACTCTACGGTCATTAGCAACGTCAAGAAATAATATATCTCTATCCATTTATCTAATGCGAAGCTTCAAATTAAATGAATCTGATTATATATATTTACATAATTGAATATAATATTTCTTGATAAAACTGCAATGTTGACCTATCATTGACGATTCAATCGTTCCAGCAGATGAATGTTCATTAGTAAGGTAGAAAAAGGAAAGAAATGCTGAAGCTATTATGGAGATCTTGGAAGAATAGAAAACTGGGAAAGAATTCTCATGGAATTTATGTGGAAAGAAAACTTTAATAACTAGACACCTAGGCGACAATAATTTAGTAGTGAAAGTGGAGAAGAATACCACAAAACTCCTGTGAATGAATAGCAGTGATAAAAAGCTTGTAATCGCTTTCTGAAGATGCGAAAATGCGTCCTTATGTTTGTATAAGAAATAGCTTCGATCATTAAAATCATCGAAGAGGAACAAATTTGCATATTTCTAGCCCAGCAATCCAACAACACAGAGAGTGAAATCCAACCAAATTATTGTAAGTAAGGATCGATTTTATTATATTATCGATTTTCTGGAGAGCGTTGCTTCCATACTAAGTATATCAAGCTCCAGTTCTCACACTTATTCTTCTTTGCTTGTTATATCAAACTTTCAAACTTTTCTCCAAAAGAATGAGTTAAAACTTTTTTCTATTTGAAAAAGTAAAATATTTCTCTGTATTTTCCCATCATTATCCACCATTTTCTGTTCATATTATGGCTGGTTTTCACGATTCTAGTAGACGTTCTACTTACTGGAGGCTGGTTACCAGAAGCCTATCTACTTACCTATAAACCAGTAACCTGCCTCCAGTAATCAGAACGTCTACTAAAATCGTGAAAACCAGCCATTACTTCCATTTTTAGTTTACTGGTTTACAGTACATAAATTATGAATTCCTTTTCGTTAACGTTCATAACTTTAATATGATATACCACCACATGCACAGTTATTTATGTAAATTTTGGCTTTAAGGTATAGTAATAATTGAGGAGGATAAAGATATAGAAAAAAGTGAATAAAATTAAGGAGTAGCAGAATTGAAAGAAGGAAGGAGAGCAAAAGAAGAGAAGTGAGGAGAGGAATAAAAAGGTTGGTTGCGAAGAAGAAGAAGAAGAAGAAGAAGAAGAAGAAGAAGAAAGGAAGACATATGGAGGAGGAAGAGAGGAAAGAAAAGGAGGAGGAGAAGAAGTCAAAGGAGAAGAAGAAAAAGAAGAAGAAGAAGAAGAAGAAGAAGGAGAAATAAGGAGGAGGAAGAGAGGAAGGAAAAGGAGGAGCAGAAGAAAAATAAGAAGAAGAAGAACAAGAAGAACAAAAAGAACAAGAAGAACAAGAAGAAAAAGAAAAAGAAGAAGGCATTAAATTAAGAAAAATGAATCCATCAAAAGACCAATTTTTCACAATTCCCCGTCATAACCAATGAACATGTCAATTAATTCTCTCTCAATGCTATGAATTGATTGATTTCTGACAATAATTTGTAAAAAATCGATTCCAAGTGTGAAATTAGCAATGTGATGGTGGAATCTTCCTTACAACTGATGAGAAATTATCGCAAGCGGATACGCTATGAAAAGACTAGCAACTCGTATTGGTAATGCATCTCCTATCCATGAAAAAGCATTACCTACAATTTCTGCAGAATATCGGCAAACGACTCGATAATGGAACTTGAATTGAGGTTCGATTGGAAATCTTCCTGGCTACAAACAAAAATCAAAAAAGAAAATAATTGCTGTAAGATATGCTCACGAAGTAAGTAATGAAAACAGCATGGATTCAACGTTAGTAAACTAGCGTACATCAATCAGCTGTTTTCTGACAATTTAAAATAATCCTGCTATAACTGTACATTATCGATCACAATTCGTCTTATCCTTCCAGTGGGCTCAAAACGTTATGTAGGCCTAAGAAGCAGAGATAGATTCTTCAATAATCATTGAAGGATCAACCATATCCTTTGTCAAGGTAGTAGCATATTTTTCAAAATTAAATCTTATGAAGGTCATTCATGGCACAGAGAACAGATTAGTAAGAGTATAGAGAGCTTCTCTATGGTAATGGTTTAGTGAACTTGATTCTGTTCTGAATTATTTGAAGATTCAATTATTTTTCCTATTCTGATAATTCCCAACACATTCCATCCATTATAATAGCCTTGAATTGAAAAGCTGATTTGTAAGGTTCTTACGTATTAGACACTCACTGTTATGATCAAGGAGTATTAGAATTAGCCCTCATTTGTTACAAATCAGCAAATTTGTATGATTTCTTTTTGGGAAATCGACAGGATATTGATTGTGTATAAATGGCAAAATGTCATTGAATCAAACCAAAGTGTCAAGGGAGGTGAAAATTTGTTGAATTTATGATCATAAGAAAAATTAATAAGTTGTTCTATTACTTTATTTATAATGAAAAATAACATAAGCTCATAATTAAATAAATCTTAGTGGAAAAGTACTGTATAATATTGAAGGGTTGACTTCAGTAGGTGGAAACTATTCCCAATCACAATTTGGGAAAGAAGCAGTTTTGGACGAATGTCTGTTGATTCTTCTCACATTGTAATGTATCTTGCCAATAAATGAATAAATAAATAAATGAAACTGCATTTTGTAATTTCAAATTGCATTGTAATTAATGTAATGATTTCAAATTACATTTGTAAATTCGATTTTCCTTGTTTCACATTGATTTTCAACTCACACGCGCAATTTCCATTCGTTAATCATTTTCCATAGTGTATCATCATTATGCCACTATTATCATCCCACATTTGATTTCATTAGAACCAATTTCAAAAACATAAGACTGGTTTACTAGAAATAAGACTGTATGTTACTAGAATTACACTTGAATATTAGCTGTTTAGTTTTTCAAAATAGAGAACACTCTTGTCATCTGGATGAGCAAAACCGATTTCCTTCAAACAAATATATGGGGTTCTTCTGCAAAAGATCCGATTGATTCATTTTATCGATTATCTCGATTCTTATATCGATATATCGATTCTCCTGATTCTGCCTCTTTCTCTTTCCTATTTGTATTTGTTTGATTGATCCAATAAAGATATTATTACAGTGATTAATATTAATACAGCTGTACCCAATCACAATAAGCTATAAAGAAGCCAGAAGAAAACGGTCCATCATTACATTCCTCCCGACTTTAGACCACTAATGAGACGAATCGGAGCAGAAATTTATTCAATGATCAACGATCAATCACGGTCAGCAGTGGGCTTGGGCCGCTCGACTTGTAAATTCGCCGACTTATTGTACTCAGTGGGCTAATCCCTAATACGCTGACAATAGCTGCAGAGCGTTGTTTGGCGCGTTTTTTGGGTCGCGCCAACCGCAATGCATGATGGGAGAGAAATGGCGCTCTGTCGTGTTGTGACCATTTGCCATATTACCACTCGACGTATTACTGCAGTAGGCTACACTTCCTATACTTTTCAACTATACTTATAGTATACTTCCTATACTTTTATACTTCCTCTCCTCACGACCAATGACAGTGCGTTCCGAATTAGTCGCGCGCACCACTTATCACACTCTCTCCCAATGTGTTTAGCTCGTCTTAAACTCAACAGATTGCTCACAGCTGTCGAATGATCTATTTCAATCTGTTTTTTAACTCTGTTCTATGTTTGTTGTTTATTATTAATTAATGTTATTTGTTCTAATTTGATCGAATGTTCTCTTCCAATCGGTTCTATGTTTGCTGTTTATTTTTGTTTCTTGTTGTTTTTATGTTTGTTGTTTATTATTAATTAATGTTATTTGTTCTAATTTTTTTGCTAATTTCCACCAAAAATTTAAAAATCAAAAATTAAAATTGGGATAGAAGACGTTTGGGTTGACAGACCAACGTCCAATTGCACGAAAAGCCATTTTGATTTTTTTTTTTTGAGGGTGATGCCCACATGAGCTCTAGGCTTGTGCGTGGGTAATGAGAGGGGTGATGATGAGAGATGACGACTGTTTTTAGGTAGTCGGGACCGACGGCTTTTCGTCTCCTCCGAAAGACGGGAGTGGCCGTTTCTGCTAAAATCCGTTCCGGCAACTGTATTCGAACTTGGAACCTTTGGATTATCAGACAGGCGCTTATCGCCCTCGGCTACGGACCACTCCAAGCCGTTTTGACTTTTTGACATTATCCAACGAAGCCCATGCAACGAAATCCCTACTGAGCTTTGTAGAATCACCTCACCTTTCATCGGTTATATTCATTCGTCCATTTCCCTTTAGTATAAAAAAACATTAAAAAATCACTGTATGTACTTATATAAATTCTGCAATCATGATGTATGCTGTTAGAATGTATAACTGTTTAAATAATGAGATAGTATACTTTGAATGACTTTGGTTTGCCAGGACCTCAGAAGGAAAAATACTTTACATCCACTTTTATTTTCTCTTATTTGGATTTTAGACCACTCCTGATAGATCAAGTAATTATCTGTGGCATCCTCTCCCACTGTTATTCTCTTACTTGAATCCATTTAAAACAACTTAGTTTTCCACCAAATCAATCAAACACTCATCGCAATTAAATGAACCGAAACTGTACATTGCAAAACAACAAACAGAAATAAGAAATCAAACACTTTATCAATCAACAATGCATCCGCACAACAATGACTTTATTCAATCAAGTGAAATGAAGATAACAATCAGATACTGTATGACAAAAGGCTTGTTAATCATTGAGGATACAAGCTACTAGACGAGAATAATTCATGAAGAAAAGTAAAAGAAACCTGGAAACAAGCAAATAAGGTGGATGAACTAACCAGTTTATGTCCTATCAGGTGACAAGTTGTATCACTAGTAACGGACAACCTTACTAATCCTTTTAGCGCTCTTATCCTCACTATTTTTTCTCTCTTTTTGTCTTTTTCTTGCTAAATGCGTGTTAGTAGATCCATCAGCGATTTGTTGCAATAACTTTCTTCAAACGACAACTTTCCAGTTAAAGTTTTACTTTTCAATGTCAATGTCAATCCGTTCAAGAAGTGTGATCGTCGGTTTTCTTTGGAATTGACTTGGAAAGTGGTTCAACTGTAAGTGTACATGACAAGTACTTTCCACGCACTAGATCACTCGAATCTAATCCCTTTTCAAGTTGAATTAATTGATTGGCCGGTTGATCTTGTTTACTAAACAAGTGATTGATTGGCCGATTGATCTTGTTTACTTAACTAGTGATTGATCAGCCAATTGATCTCGTTTACTGAACGCTGTTTAAATTGTTTCTCATCACATACTTTTCCTCTCATTATTGACTCTGATTATATTTGATTAAGTTTGCCGTATAACTATGTAATGAATATCCAAGATCAAGATCAAGAATATCTTATTGCTGTATGTCTTATACCCAATGATCTGTTATTTACTAAATATTATTATGAGGCGATACCTAAAACAGATAACCAAAGATCCAGGGGTTCAGAGCTACATTCAATTGAAACATTTAGCTCTGGACAGGAAGAGATAGAAAGCTGCATACCAATCAAATGATTGAAGAAAGTAGAAGATTATGAGGCTAATTTGAAATATTGCCCTGGAAATATACGTATGCATGAATCATGAAAAAATTCTCAAGTTCTAATTCAATCAATCTACAGTGTATTTTTAAACAGTATCTATTCTTAACAATGTTGAAAGCTACCATTCTTCATTGTAGCAGGCGTTGTAGATCAAGAGATAAAGATCCTTCAAGAATCCATCCATAAGGATCCGTCAAGTAACCACTTGTAAAATTATTAATATGATGTAGCGTTTTCATGTACGTTTCAATTATATTTCTTGAGAATCTCCACCAAATCTCATAGTATCTTATCTCTCAATATAATGCTATATACTCCTTATCCCCTTTTTCATTTTATCACAATCTTTATCGTTATCCTTTTACGTGTATTTCCCTACTTCTTTTTTGCCATTTGTCGGAAACTGAGCGTTATTCCTCCTCATTCCTTCATTCATCAACCCCCTCCACACTTTTATATTGTCTTTCCTTTGCACAGTTTCTTCAATTCTTTTTCTTCAGTAATTCTCTTTCTTTTCAACTCTTTCCTCCTCAATTCTTTTTCTCTTCAATACTTTTCCCTTCGATTCTCTCCTCTCACCATCCAATCAATCCAAGGCAATTTTCACCGATTCTCTCTCTTTCTTTCTCCACTCTTCTACTTTCTCATTCATAAAATCATCTCTATTTTCTATCCCCCTTCTTCATTCCTTCAGCGCCAAACCTCTTCACAAATCCGCTTCTTTTCTTCCAGCCATTTTTCGCCGTTTTACCTCTCTCTTCCACATCTCATTAGCATAAATTCCCTCTTCTCCTCCATTCCTATCGTTCCATACTCTTTCCATCACAATTTTTCCACATTTTCTCTTTCTCATTCATATCTCTCCATTTTTTATTCTTTCTTACTTGTCTTCCTTCTTTCTTCCAACTGCTTTACGCTTTTTCTCCAATTCATACTTGTCTTCCTTCTTTCTTTCAACTGCTTTACGCTTTTTCTCAAATTCACTTATTTTCTTCTAGCCGTTCTCCACTGTTTCACCTAACTCTTCATATCTCTCTATTTGGTATCCCTTTTTATCTGTCTTCTTTTCTATTCGAACTACTCCAAACTCTTTCTCAAATACACTCATTTTTTCAGTCGTTCTTAACAGGTTTATCTCATTCCTTCACATCTCATTCATATCTCTTCATTTCTATCCCTTTTTTCTGCCTTCTTTTCTATTTCTACTTTTTCACATTTATTCTCTTCTATTCGTTCTTCACCGCTTCATCCCACTCCTTCAAATCTCATTCATATATCTCCATTTTCTATCCCTTTTTATTTGTCTTTCTTTCCTATTCCTACTACTTCACACTCTTTCTCAAATGTACTCCTTCTCTTTTAGCCGTCCTTCACCATCTATTATCTGACTCCTTCACATCTAACTCGTCCTCCTCTCTTTTTTCCGTTACACTGTTCCAAAATCTCTTCTTTCCAAATCTACCATACAGTTCTTGGCAGTTTTCTTCCATCAGCACTCTATCGTGCCCCACACCACGATAGTATCCCTTTTTATCATTATCTATCTTTTCTATTCCTACTACTTCACACTCTTTTCCAAATTCACTACTTTTCTTCCAGCCGTTCTTCACCATTTATTATCTCACTCGTTATTCTCTATTCTTTCAATTCCACTGTTCCAAATTCTCATTTTTCCAAATCAACCACAGTTCTTCGCAGTTTTCTTCCATCAGCCCCACACCACGATAGTATCCCTTTTTATCATTATCTATCTTTTCTATTCTTACTACTTCACACTCTTTCTCAAATGTACTTCTTCTCTTTTAGCCGGTCTTCGCCATTTATTATCTCACTCGTTATTCTCTATTCTTTCAATTCCACTGTTCCAAATTCTCTTCTTTCCATTCAACGGTTCCACACTCACTTCTCTTCCAAATCTCCAGCAAAGTCTCTCGCATTTTTCTTCCACAATCGTGCTCCACACCAGCGCTGATTATTAATCAATATCGAATTGTCAACATAATCGTCCGGTGTGTCTGTCTTTGTCGGTTGGATAAATGACGTTTGCTGCGCGGGGGTGAGCTGAAGAAAAGTATTGGCCACACCCCAACCCTTCTCAGAATTAATGATTCACCCTCAGCCACCGCTGATCCCGATGAGATGCCAAGCGGTCGATAAATTTCTACAGGGGCTGAAACTGCGAAAACATCCACCCCCGACCCTCAATCGTATTATTTTTGCTGTTGGAACATCGAAGGGAGAATGGAATCAAGGGTTGGACCATTACCACCATTGCTGGCAGGCAACTGCCTCCTACTTCTGTGGGTTGAGGGTGAGCGGTTGTGATGAGTGTTACGCTACTGATAGTGAAAGTTCGTTCAATATTCGGCTCCAGTAAATCATCTCTGATAGTGTAATCAGAAAAGCAATAATCCTATCGTTTCCCTACCAGCCCAACAATTAAACTGTCGCAAACTTTTCGAATTTGTTGGTGCAATTGGTTGTATGATGATAGGCCAATTTATTCGGAGATAGGTTTTGGGTCTGATCACATCTCGCTTTCTACTCTTGATCACTTAATTATTATATCTGTACGGGAATTTATTATTAGTTTATTAAGAAATAATATTATTAAAGTTCATATAATTTCTAAATTGGAAAAAGAACAGTTTTGGGTCCAAGCCTGTTACACCTTACATTAAGTATCATTTTTACATGACTGACTAAATAAATACTTTACGGATGTTTTTGAAAATATTGAGTTTGTTGCGATCCATTCTCGATTCAATAACTGTGATTACATCTATCCTGCTGCCTGACATAGGTTTCCATTCTATATCCTATCGGGATGTAATCTATTCTCGATTCAATAACTTAGATTTGATCTATGCTGTTGTGATCAAATCTGTGCCGAAAACGTCCAGTAGAATCATCAAGATTATTCATTATCGAGAACAATGGATGGAATTTGGAAAACTCCAATCAGTTATAAAAAATTTAGGTTTTAGTAAATGAGCCAAAGTCATCAAGTCATCTATGAAGATCACACAATTTTTAATGAATCTAGAAAAGAATAATGTTAAGAGTTTTGAGTGAATCAACTATGCAGTAGAGAAGTAGTGCTAGTGCTATCAAACATGAATGCCTACTGTGCATTATTATCAACCACCATTATTTTCAGTCAAACTGAATTAATTGGAATAGTCTAAAACTGAAGCGTTGTGAAGCAATAATTTAAGGAAATAATATTTTATTCCTTCATCAAAAATAAAAACTATGGTGGAAGCGCCCATCTGATTCCAATTAGAACTCGGCTTTACTATGGCATCTATTCCTTGGTGTTCTAGATGTAGAATAATTATGCCAGTTGTTAATTTCTCAATTTTTCTTATTATTAGCTTCATCGGCCACTGAACCGTTTTCTTCCAAAAACGTCTGAATTCAGTTCGGACGACAGTTCGGACGTCGGATGTTTTCGGACGAAAACGGATCCAGTGGACGACGAGGCTAGGCCTAATGCTTATATTGTTTACCATTAACATACTATTTAAAAATAGAATCCAGGAGTTACTATATTGTAAGCCTAATTGCATTTTTCAATCTAGAATTAGAAAATTGATGATTCACAAAATCATCGATTTTTTATTTATCGTATGGCTTTTATTGGTGGGGAGACCCTTATGGGTAGGTTCCACCTCGCCTCATTGCACAATTTTTTTAGGTGTCTTTTTTGTGTCGGTCACCCATCCGAGAGCGGTCTCGAATGTTTGTTACTTAACCACATTATTACTTAGCAACCGCTCTCACCGAGTGACCACTGATATTACTAAAAATCATCGATGATGTTTCAGTTTTCCTCCCATCATTTCCAAGGCCCTCAAAGAGTAGCATTTGAAGGATCACCAATAAATTGAATCGCGACATGCTTTTCCAACAAGTTGATTTAGAAAGCGAATCACCAATAAATACAACACCGACACCACAGAAAAGTGAATTTAGTAGTGGTGTTGCTACTTTAGCTGTCATGCCGAAATAGGCGACAGATGACACAGAACTAGACCTAGGACTAGAACTAGTTAGAACCGACTGGGATTCCTTCTTGTCTGTCTGTCGTCTGCCTGCCTTCCTACTATGTGTAGTTTGTACCATTAGCCACGTAATGGCTCGGAACAGCCACAGAGAGAGAATAAAGAAATGGAGAAAGAAAAGAAAGAAAAGTAAATTACGCCGCAGGATTCGAACTGGCACAATACTTCTAACGGCTCTTATATTATCTGTCCTTCTTGCACTTTTCCTGGCCGGCCTTGTTAAGTGTTTACATTGAAGCGAGAGAGGGGATAGCAAAAATTGAATAAGGACGTAATTAGTTTATCAGTTTATTACCTTGCATTAGATAGCCTATAGGTTTCAGATAATCATCCATACCAACCATAGACTAATTAGACTAAATATGGAGAATGAGTTATCTATGATGCTAACCTATAAGAATGGGTTACCAACTTGACTTGGTATATAAATAATTTTTTATACTCTTTGAATAAACACTGACAGAAAACAAACTAATTACAAGAAAAACATTAAGAAAATTTACAAAACGGTGGAAATATTTCAGAGGCAGTGCCTCCTTCCTCAATCCATGCTAGAGTCTTTATAGGCACTATAAGACACTAATCTTAGAGTCTTTATAGTCCTATACTTATTATATACTCTAATATACAGTATTCATAGAACTATCACATACTAGAACTATCTTATATAACTATCCTATAGATTTATCTTATGAAAAAATACAGCTATACTATTTCATGGATTTTTCGTATACAGAGTGTTTCTAAAATAGACCGACAAATTTCGTGAGCGGTTTTCTGACATTGAAAAAAGTTCCAGTAAACATGGTTCCTAATGCTTTGTTTCCACCCTAGTCGCAATTTTTTTCAATTTTCATTTTTTTCTCCAGAATGGTTTGACTAACTTGTTGACTAATTTAATAGTCAAGGCCAAAACTTGTTGTTGCCTGCTTTGAAATAAAAATGAACAGCAGACCTTATCTTGACGAAATATTTCAAAATGGCGGATACTAGTCAAACCATTTTAAATAGAAATAACTCGAAAACTTGTTGTTGCCCGCCGTTTTAGGACCCATGTTTACTGGAACTTTTTTCTTAATTTCAATGTCAGAAAACCGCTCACGAAGTTTATTGGTCTATTTTAGAAACACCCTGTATAACTATCCTATAGATTTATCTTATGAAACAATAGAACCATACTATCTTATAGATGATACGAAACTATCCTATAGAACTATTACTGTAAAAGCTCAACCACACGATGACAAGTAGGCATGTATACTATCTTATCATCGCGTGGATGACATTTGCAATACAATTAAATGGGAATTTAATTTCCATGATGCCAATGTATGCATACTTGTCATCGTGTGATCGACCCATAAGAGCTACAGTATAATAATAGTTACTATGTTACTCCTCTAGTATATGAACTATCAACAATATTCACGGTTCAGAGCCGTATCAACCTTCTCCTGAATGGAATAACTGTTACTTTAGAGAAGGAAATCAATATTGACAAGGGCTGGACGTCCGAATCTAAAGGCCGATAGTGATTTTGATTACTATAGTCATCACCTACGATGACTATCCGCACCTATCTAGTACAACTATCATTCTGTCATCTTCCGATCACTGAAGGTGTTGTCTTCACCTTTCACTAAACTCTTGGCTATCGGGTCAAACCCAAAATCTTTTTGTCTTCAGTTGCATTCTCATTCTCTAGGTTTGACCTCTCGTCGAACTGTAGGCTTTACTGATGAATCACGTTGTCTTCTTATCTTGCCAGCTTTTCTTCCAATTGTCTGCATTCAATGAACGATCTAATAATCTGGGTTCTAAATCTGGAGTCTGTTTCTTATATACGAATATATTGTTTCTAATGTACGAGTATTACTGAATATAAAGACTGACACAGTGAACATCGATATGTTGATAAAAAAAACTCTTAAAAACGCAAAGAAAAACTGGAGAAACGTCAATATCAGGCGTAGTTTGAGGATGATTTTAAAATACTTCAATTCAATTCTTCTTATACCTTAGCTGAACCTGTGTAAGAGGTTTTATGATTAATCAATAAAACGTGATAAATCAATATTCCACAGAGCTCCAAAACAACACAAATTACAATATCGACACTCATCAAACTCACAATCTCAACATGAGTGAGAAACTCAACTCATAATTGGCGATGAATTTGATGAGTGTTTTCAAACTGATTGCTGAGATTGAGTGAAGTTGATGACCAGACTGATTGATAGGTGCAGACATTTCTATTAAATTTCGAGCCAGCAGCAGCAGTAGCAGGAAATGGAAAATGCATTGAATAGATAGGTAGCCATCAGCATTGACAGTTCGACTATCTATGTTGGTGCTGGTCGGCAGATATATACAGTAATACTTTTGAAGTGAGTAACTGGTGGAAAAAGCGATATATAGATATAGCAGACACCAGACAACGGTACAGAAAACGGTCATCAAATCGGGAATGTGCGAACAAGCACACACAAAAGGCACAGACGCACGCACGCACACGCTCACAATCAAATGCATGCTGGTATTCGATCACTTTTCTTGGCGACTCGAACCTGGCACCTTCAATAAAAATGTGTGTCGCGGCAATGCACCTGTCTGTTCACGCACGCACGCACTCATTAGGCAGCCAGCATCCCTTGAAAAGTCGCTCAGCCTGCAACAGTGTCGTGGAAAGCTGCGATCGAGCTTGCTTCGCTCACGTTCACTGCCAGGACAGTCCTGACCATAGACAATGCTTGGTTGCGGAATGCAGTTATTTACTGAGGGATTATTTTTTATCATCATTGTAAAAGACTCGGTTTACTTTGGACAATGTTTGGTAGTAGAAGCAATTATCAAGCAACGAGGGATTATCATATTTATTTATTGTCATTGTCAAAAGACTCGGTTTAACTTTTTTGTGTAAATTGCGGTAGTTCTCCATATTAAAGAGAAGTTCAAAGAAACAATAGTTTTTGAACAATCTTTCAAATAATATTGCACAGCTTACTTGTGTTAGTCTAGTACTTGTGTAGGATTAATTTTCTCAATAATTCCATACTTCTATATCAAAATCTATATTATATCTACATAAAACTAGGTATATTAAAATTAACTATATTAAAATCTATATCTATCTCAAAATCAGATAGATTCGTTGGATGAATCGAATCGAACATCTTGACTTAATGATGTTTGAATTTCCATGTTAATTCCAGATTTATTCATTCATTTTCATTAATATTTTATTCTGATGAAATTTCCTCTATCACATCAAAAGCTCAAAAGGCAGAACAACTGAGTGAGACTTCATCGTTTCAGATTTTGTTATTTGGAAAATCAATTTTTTATCCCAAAAAACTTCTCCTATGAAGTTTGAGCTAATATCTAGGTAAACAAAATAAAGGCATCCTATTTGGGACCTTATAGACAAAAAGAAGACATTCTATTAGGGACCTTATAGACAAAATAAAGACATTTCATTGGGGACATTATAGACAAAATAAAGAAATTTCATTGGGGAACTTTTAGACAAAATAAAGACATTCTAAATGAAGAATGAAGACATTCTTTTAGGGACCTCATAGATCTAGGCTATTATTTTCTAATTATATTCTGCAGCAAAAACGAAATCGCTTTGAAATCTTGTATTGGTTTTCCATTGTCGTATTGAAAATTTGTTTTGATCATTTTTAATGAGAGCCAGCAACAAATAGAGAAAATACTTGTATTAAAATTTCGGAACCCACCTAAAGCCGTAGGTCTATTCATCTCTCATCATCATCATCCTTCCCATTACCCACGCACAAGCCTAGAGCATCATCCCCAGCAAAAAAAAACTTTTTTCATCGTCTTTATGCAATTGATTACAATTTTTTAAAGTAGGATGACGCCCATTCTACAGGAGAATCGCGAATATCTTGCACTTGCGACTACTTAATGATGATTGATTCCCTATGTTCAAACAATCATTTCCATTAATATTTATTGCCATTTATCTACTCATTCATCTACTTCTGCTATAATTTTACTGCAAGTGGATTGACTTCGCACGGTCGTGTTTTAACAAACTGGTCTACTGAGTAGCTAAGATGCAAGTACCTATAATTCCACTGTTCACATTGTTCTAAAACGCAAACCAGCAACGACTTACCCCTGTTCTGGACTAGCAAGTACTGTATTGTTTTCCAGCTTATCCTCCATAAACAGCTGTAAACGTTCGTCCCATTCAGCATTTCCAACTCTATTCAACAATGGATCACTTCCTCAGTGAATCATAATAAGTTTGAGAGCAGCTCCTTCCATTTACAGCCATAGATATCTATGTACAACAATACATAAATTTGAAAATAATCATTGGGTAACTCTCCGAGTTCCAGTTTGTTGTATTCAATTCTCATTACGCTACTCCAGAAACAATTTCAGAACAGTATTTTAAGAACATTGAATTGTATAGCCTACTTGTGTAGGAATTACTATTTACAACGGGTACTAGCAAAGTGAAGATACTACAAAAGACAATTCTTATCTATATTTTAAGTAGTAGAATTGTCTTTGATACAACTAAGTTCATAAAAAAGAGTGGTCTACTATTTTATACTCTTCCGTGCTCTGTTCTACGCTAGTGAAAATAGTTCAACTTTAGAAAAAAGGTTCAAATTTTATTACGTTGCAAGCTACTTGTAGTTGAGATTATAATAATAAGTAGATGGGCATTCTGTTCTACTTTCATTAAATATTATTTTGTCCATCAGCAAACAAAAGAGAAAAACATTCACATGAACCAGTTAATTTGCGGCCACAATTATTATTTTATTCATCCGCAGAATGTAGGAAATTTATGGGAAAAGATGAGTGGTGAATGTCAGCTCCCAGTTCGCGAGTCATGAGAATAACCCAGTTCTTTCTCCAGTCTCGTTGCTGAGAATGGCCTTGTCTGTGCGGCTATTGAAATAAGAAATTCTTTTGTTGGCAAGTTGTCCAGTCATCTGGTTGGTTTATCTGCTGAATTTTCATTTGACAACATCCTGCCATTGAACTTGTCTACGCGTTAATCCGGACAGGCAGCACTATTTCATGCCGCGTTACACCGGCCGCTTTGCTCAAAGCATACTATTATAGAAATGTACGACTAGGAATAATGTAAAGGCGTCAGTTTGCATCTATTCTAACCCGGAACTGGTTCCAGGTAAAGGGAGCCGATTAAATAAAATAAAAATTCACAGTCACAGATTGAATCATCTGTGACTGTGAATGCAGCTCATATTAACAGGACTGGTGATTATAGTTAGAATAAAACTAGTTGTCCCTTGGCCTGGTGCTCAAGAACCAATCACTAGAAACGTTTTTGTCAGAAAGTCCGATGTCCGAACAGCTGACCATTTGATTCAATGTTAGCATCATTGAATCAAATGGTCAGCGGTTCGGACATCGGACTTTCTGACAAAAACGTTTCTAGTGAGTGGTTCTTGAGCACCAGGCCAAGGGACAACTAGTTTTATTCGAACTGTAATTTTGCCTAGTGGAAATTCGTTATACAACAATTAATTATCAGCTGGGTATTGATGAACCAATAATAAAGTGTCTCGATAATCCAAGCATGAACATCCTCAGGAACCTCATTATCTGAGGTTATGTCTGATCAAAGATAATTTGACTATTATAAGTAGTTAAATTGTCTTTTGTCTAATCCTCGAATCTCTGTGAAGGATTAGGCGATAATCATATTTCATATTTTGTGTTCAGACCAAGCTCTTATTTCGATTTTCTCTACAGTATTTGATATTTAACTGTATCCGATCCTGCTTTCAATCCATGCTTCCGGTCTCTAATACCACAAAAACAATAATTTGTCTGATATTTGCCGTTAGGCCTATCTCAATATCATTTTCTAGGTCGAATACAGAAACATATTTCTATCCTTTTATAGTGCCGCTTACGAACGGGGAATATAATCTATGAATAATTGCTAGTCTTAATCCTTGGTTACCGTATCAGGCTTGACTCATCAGAGAGTAATCTTCATTAGATGTCAATTAAATGCGCATTCTAAAGATTTGCATTGCACCAGGTATTTGTACTTGATGATAATGATCGTCTCTCGAGTACTGTACCAGAATCATAAGCAGAGGCGATGGGTAGACTACAAAAAAAATAAAGGACTTCCCCTTCATATGGGTAATATAAAAGTACAGAACCGTATTCTGATTTAGTCTTAATTCATGTGTTCCATTTGCTCAACAGTTGGAAAGTGAGACATCTAAGTGTAGTGTAATGTGTACTACCAGACATTGTAATGTGAAAAGTTCTAAAAACTGAATGCAAAGAAACTTACCTTCATTTTCTTTCATTCAACTCTCAATTGTCGATGGGACAATGACTTGAAATTTCTAAACTACTATATAAGTGTTTAATTTGTAGTAACTTGTAATTACTAGGAGTGTATAGTCTCTAGTGAATAATACTCCAATTTCTCATGTTCCAATTTACTGACGATAACAGTGGTAATTCTATATTATTGTACCTGCATGGTTACGATAACTTTCACATGTTCGAGTTTATTCCCTATACTGCATAGATACATGATCTATTTAGAGGAATAGTTATAATTTATGTAATTATATTTGATTGATCCTGATCAACTCGAACAATTTGTTTGTTCTCTGTAAAGATATTTGTGAATGAAATCACAGAAAAACATTTGCAGTACCTACGGCTGATTGAGAAAATTGAATTTAATTATTGTTGATTTTTAATATATTTTCTATTATAATAGTCACGCAACTCATGTTGAAACTGAATTCTCAACAAAATGCAAGTATCTTTATTTGAATACGTATTCGAAAGTTTATAGTACAATTCTAGTAAAACAAAACAAACTGTTCTCATCTATTAAACACGAATAAGTACATTATCAAGTTACTACACAGCCAACTACGAATAGCAATATAAGAGTGAAGCTGTTTACCACCCAGTAACTACCGCGATCTACCAGAAAAATTCGGAAACAAGTTGTCGTTCAACCACGAAAGAGTAGGCGGAGCTGCGAGGTGTGTGTGTGTGTGGGCGTGGTCATAATCTGGTTCTTGTTCGTGATTGGTCCGTCGTTTTCATTCTCTGCTCTGCTACTGTGTTCCATTTATTTTACTAATATTTTCTATTTCTTTTCAGATTTTATTTTGTTAGAATATTCATCACTCTGTCTTTTTAATTTTTATCTTCCTATATTTTCTCATAGCGGGAAAAACGTATACCGAACCGAGAGTAAATAAAAGTGATAAGTGGCCCGGAATAGAGGTTAAAAGTTACGAAATTTCAAACTTGAGCTGTTCAGAGAGTATAGAATGTGAATTTAATTCTTACTCTACTCGTATAAGAAATAAGAAATTAAATAATTTACTTCTATTCTCTGTGGTGCTGTTTGCTGTGCAATTAAGATGAACCCTGGTTACTTATTCAAGATATACATAAAAAATAAGATAATTGGTCTTCTATATTTAAATTTGATATTTTAGTTTACACAATTTCAATTCCAAAGAAATTTGGAATTTTATCAACCATCTCATCTTGTGGCTAGTTTAAAGCTAATTGTACAGACTTTGTGGATACGATGACATTGCATTGTCTTCTATGATCAGGTGGAGCTGAGAATCTCCACGAGGCGTGAAAAGAATCCACAAAACGAAGAGCAAGCTGAGCTGAGCCAAGACAGAGGCAGGTGCCGAATGACTGGGAAAGATTGGCCTATTTTCTGTAGTTTCATTCTCCTACCTGATTTAACAAGAACCACTCTCTCCGAAAATCAACATTTTATTGGTCTCTTATTTCCACCTGATTCTTTCCGCTCGAATGGAAAAAGAAGAGTAATGCTTGATTCGGAATTTAATTCTTCTAAACCAACAGCTTCCAATTGATGTTTCCCAACTACAATAATTTTTCTTACCACTATAATTGTTATTACAATTTGATGCTTGTCAGTCTACATTACTTGATTCAAGCTTATATTATTCCAGGTTTTCCATTGTGTAACACAACACAAATTAACTTGTGATAATATGCTATCATGAAATTCTATTGTTTTTCAATTCCAATTCCTCTTGAAATTACTTGTCATTTGAATCCAATTTTCTCTTCCTGAAGATCTTTTCCGAAAGCCTAACAGCTTGTATGATTAAAAAATCTGTCATGATCAATGTTGTTAGGAGCTAGATAATTTTCTAATTGTTGTAGGCTTAGGCTAATCAGGAACAATAAAAATATAATAATCAGGCTCCCATTATTCTTTTTTTTGCTGGTCATGATGCCCACATAAGCTCCAGGCTTGTGCGTGGGTAATGGGAAGGATGATGATGAGATATGAATGGACCTACAGCTTTAGGTGGGTTCCGAACCACCGGGAAACGATTTTGAGGCTCATAAATTGCATTTAGAGGAACCGGTCACCGTTACAACAGGAGTATTTGTATTTATTTTCAATTGGTCTTTGAAATATTTATTTAATATACTTTGGGAGTTCTTTTCTCCCACTCCCTCTTTCCCTGATCAGCAAAACACACTACCAAATAATTAGTCTACTATTCGATGTTCATTATAAACAAAATTTCACCGCGATATGTTTAGCATACTCCAGTTCACGTCCAATATTCCGTTCAAAAGAGCCGTTGTATTTTTTAAGATCAATTTTTTCAGATTCGAGAATCCTGAATAATGTAAAAATCTTTAGGCCTATCATGGGTAGAGGAATATCACCCAATTTTAGTGATCATCCAAGTTACATCGGTTGTAACATTACTATGTTGTGGGTCATGTGTGTAACGCTATTATTTTTATGTTGTATGTTCCGTGACGTCAGGATCAAGCAAATATAGTCAAATGTGTCACAAGATAAGGGAGAGCTAAGTGATGGACTATAGTCACGCATCAAAGACAAGATCTCAATCCACTTACGTAACACACTTGGCTAAGCATACTCCTTACGTGACTGGGCATGTCAAAATTTGGCCTTGCAAGGGCTCATCCAGGATACTGATATTTTCATAAATTAAATAAATTTAATGTATCAATTGGGATTGCCAAGACAGGTGCAAGAACGACTAGAAAACCAGTAATTAGGTGAAAAACTTGAGTATATTCTCCTGTTCCTTTAGAACACACAACTTGAACAATTAAATGAATTTTACAAATTTCGTTAATAATTGTTAATAACAATAAATAAACATTGTTACAAAATTTATATTTTCGGTAGAGCGGTTGGAGCATTTTGCCTGGCAAATAAGATAGTACAAACTCTCTAAAATTATGAATGCCTTAACTACTAGACCATGAGCTCATATTTTATGTTTTCACGCAGTATGATCATTTCTCCCACTATTTCACTTTAAAGAGGCTTTTCGCGCCTTTGGCCAAAGGATTAATAAAACGGATCACTCACAGTATTGGCGATGCTTCGACGTTGGTTACCGTATCATCCTGGTTTAGGCAGCCATCTCAGGGGTAGATTGAGTTCCGTGTGTCATCTCACGATACTGCTTTGGCTCTGGACCATGGTTTATAACATTTCCACGACTTTACATGAATTTAATCAATTATACATTGCCACAGCTTAATATATCACAGCTTGAAAACATTAAGATTGAAAATGAAACTGGTTACATTTTAAAACAGTTAAACTGCACGTATGTGCTCAAAAGTGACTGCTCTCTAAGGAGTCTCAAACGGAAGAGAGTTACCCTTTGCTAAAATTCAAGGAAACAGAATTTTCAATAGAACATTCTAGAATTTTTAATGAAAATGCTGGGCTGTGATTGGTCAATTTAATATCGTGTTCTTTGACGTCAGTACAATGCAAAAGTAGTTCCAACATTTAGCTACAATAACCATTTAAATAATATGCGATATATTATATATAATACAAAATAACATATAGGACGTTAAAATCCTTTCAATTTTATTTTATTTTGGAAGATGCCTTTAAAATATTCTTTACTTTTCAACTCCACTGCCAAATTCAAAAGGTGAACTGAGTTTACTGCTAAATTAATATACATCCAACTATTTTATGCTATAAAAATAACTGCCTCCTAAAATAGTATAATCTCTATATACAACAAATATTTCCAAAATATATTGCTATGTTCGTGAAACCACCGAAGATATGAGACCTGTATACATTATTTCACCGGCTTGGGATGATATTTTGGTGAGTACAAATAATAATATGCATTGTTTAATAGCAAGTTAACATATGTGGCTTAAGTATTTATACATTTTATAAATAATTGATGAATCATAATTTTTCCAATGATTTTATTGGCATTGACATCTTTCAGTAGATGATCCATATAGGCAGTGGTGTGTTTTGATATTTTTGGATGAAGGTTATGGCCATCTTCAAGATTTGGATTTTTCAATTACATAAATTAACATCAAAGAATACAAATAAATATACAATGTGATATGAGTCAGAGACTTTTGGTGGTGAGTCGGAGCTCGTTTTCCTTGTCATCATTATCTTATCAATATTGAGTACTGCTAACTTAGGTCCGGCTTACCGTTAATTGTGCTATCTATTATAATACCAGCACTTAGTGGTCATTGACAATATTTTATTGAGGCTTTATTTGGTTGCCAGAATTTGTATCGTGACAGAAGCTTATAGTTATATAAATGAGCGAATAAATAAAGCTTTTAATAAGCTGCAGATAGAGCGAGTTTGTATAACTATAAAAAAGAAAACGAGGCAAATTTTTCTAAGATCTCACATGACATAAAGAAAGGCTCTAAAATATGTGAACACAACTGTCTCATATTAACTTACCTCCCGACTCGAATTCGGCACGGAAACATTCTACACATTACCTACTCACAAGATTTACAGAAGCGTAACGTCTAATCATGGCAGTGATTTACACAAAAAATCAAGCATTTAGCTGAGAAAAAAAAATAGAGCAAGGATAATACATCTAAAAGAGCAATATGAGAATTCAAAAGTTGGCGGCTAAACAATACTATGATGACGACATGTCAAACCAAAGAGTATGCCAGGTGCCGAAGGAATCTCTACAAGCGCGGATGCACAAAAGGTATGTGAGGTTATCTCAGATGACACTCGAAAATACAATACAATTCAAACTCATAAGTTCTGCTAGACAATAAATGACATAAATAAGGCTCTCAAACAATTTACACAGATAGAGTCACAATAACTCCGGTAACTGATCTGAAGGAGATAGTAGGTAACTTAAATGGGTGCCCGACTTGTTTTATCGATTGATGTTATTAGCCTAGGGCTCACAATCGTAATCTGTGGTTTCACCACTTGACTCAGTATTCACTGCCATGCAAACACTTATGGTTACAAATAAATAAACATTCAATAATAATATCAAAATATGTGTTAATCTTAGTTTTAACAAAATTTACTTAATAATACAGGCTACGTTATAACAATTTGATTATACACTTTCACAGCTGTGAAGTATGGGATATATACATGCTGTTTGATTTGTGTGGCCTTGGCCTATCGTATGTGTACAATATATCGTCTACGCACACAAGTAGACATCATAACATATGTGTTTTTTGGTTATGTGCATAACGTATGACTTCGTAGAAGCTAACAAAATTCAGATATTTACTAATACTAACAGTATATGATATAATAACATAGTAAGTCTTGGAAAAGAAGGTAATTTCTTACTATTTAGAGTTGGTAATAATTTACCGTTAGGATTCCGTTTGTTTGATTAGAAAATATGGCGATCGTTGGCCATCAATTATTTTATTAACATAACTGTGTATTTTTTCTAAAAAGTTCAATATCACTTATTTTATGTAATTAATGTGGGCAGGCGTCGTAGTACATCCTTGGGACGATCTCTGGCTCATGTTAGTTTGGGTCCTGTTGTGAAAAATCACTTTTTCGTTTATCTTCAAACCGGAAGCATGGTTCTAGGAATGATATTGTTCATTCTCTATAGTAGTGTTTAATGTTGGCAGGTTCTCGTACCAAATAGATGAAGTGTTTTCAGGGTCCTGGAGCTGCTTTTATTAACCTTTGTATACCAGATGGGCGATAAGGATTTAGGTTATGTTGGCCGGTTTGTTGTGGGTAGTTGATCAACGTCTCAAGAGAGGTTAGGTTTTGGTGTCCAAATTTTACAATCTCCTGACTTTATATGGCGGGCTTGAAGCAGGTGCCGCGGATGAAAACAGGCATAATGTTCAAAGCTGTCGACTTTTTATATCGAGCATGCTTTTTACAATCTCTTGGCTTTAGGGCGGGCTTGGAAGCGGTGTGCCGCCGATGAAAACATGCATAATGCTCAAAAGCTGTCGGCTTTTTATATCGAGCATGCTTCATTGAAAGCCTGAGTTGTGATACACTTTACTGTTTATTTTGCTGGACTGCCGTTTAGCTTTGCTCTGGGCTGCGAATTTGAACCGTCAGAGTCTTATAAGTTTTCTCTCCTCCTAGTCTTGCATGATGGTCACCGCTGAATTTTCCTGATGGATTGTTTGATTTTCCATTTGTTTTTTGATGGTATATTAGTAGAAGGTGGTGGATTATTATCTTTATCAGTATTAGAAGCGGTATTCGGTGATGTGTCTGTTAGACTTAGTTGAGTGTTAACTTCCTGTACAGATTTTTCTAGTGGCTGGGTGGAATCTCTAATCAGCTTTTCCAAATTCTGGTAGGTGATGACACACTCTGTCTTCTGTGTCTCTACTGCCTGTTGTATGTCGGTTACTAGACTCAACTTGGATTTGAGTGGTATTTAGAGATGTAAGTTAGTTAGGCTTAGTTGAGTGTTAATTTCCTGTACAGATTTTTCTTGTGGCTGGGTGGAATCTCTAATTTGCTTTTCCAAATTCTTGCAGGTGGTGACACACTCTGTCTTCTGTTTCTCTACTGCCTGTTGTATGTCGGTTTTTGGTTTGTTTTTCAAGATTTTCTAGTTTTTTGTTTAATCCATCAGTGTGTTCACTTACGTTTTGCATGACCTTGTTTTCCAGTTCAATCTGCATGCTTGCTCCAATCTTCACTCAGTTCCTTCCTCAAATTCACCTGCATGTCATCCATTCTTTTGTTGAGGCATACAGTAGTGTCATCTAACTGCTTTCTCATATCTTTCATCTCTCCCTGATGTCTCTGATCTCTACTCTCAATCCTCCATCCATTTTTCTATTTGATTATTCATTTGTTTCATGTCCTCTTTCAACTCCCTATCCATCTTCTCCATTTTTTCCGTTTGATTATTGATTTGACTATCTATTCGACTACCCAGTTTCTCTTGGGAATCTTTGAGTCATTACTTATTTTTGAGCATGAGGGTGACCAAATCGGTTGGAGTGTCATTTATTAATCTGGAAGTTAATGGACTCAGTTCATCTGGCGTGAGTTGTGTAGTAGGATTGACAGTAGTAGGTGACGGCGTACGTGAGGCACTTCTGTCGGGCTGACATCTGGTTCCAGGCGGGTGGAAGACAGCTGACGAAGATTTTCAGGGTCGAAGTTGGCGCTAGTGACACTTCCTGCGTCTCGTTCCCTGGGCGCTGTCTCATCAGTGTTGTTTGTTGCCTCGGTGTTAGGTGTGGTCACTTCTAAAGTGTTGTTGTCTCCCAGCTCCATGTAGGACACAGATGAGTTGGCTGAGAGGTTCTCCATGATGGTGAGTTAGGATTTGGACAACTGGGCTAGTGGTGAAATCCAAGGATGTCGTGGTCCAATGGTGTGAACGCGGCGTGAAGGGTGTGGGCGCGGCGTGGAAATAGATGCACCGCTGGGAAGGGCGTATGCTTGCGGCGTGGAAATGAATGCGGCGCGAGTGCGATAGTGACTCAAGTGCAGTGAAATGTTGACTGAAAGGATTAAGTGATAAGTGATATATACAGTGAGACAATAAATTTTCCAAGACTTATTACAAATAAACATGCACAAAATAAACATGCAATGATAGTTAAATCAATAGATATCTGGTAATTACCAGTAAATAAATTTTATATATGGCAACTATTAATAAATAGCCCTATATTCAATGCTCATTAATAATCTGGCAATTTTCACACTATCACAGATAAACAATAAATAAACAATTAATACTCCTAATATCTTGCCTATGATATCGCTTTTTTGGGGATTTTGCTTAAATTAATAGATTAATTAACAAATTAATAAGCCCCCAAGACCTTAATGCTCTTGGTAAACTAATAATATATTGATACCTTTAAAGCTTTAATTTCAAGGTTAAATAAGCTGGCTTTCTTAATAGGCTACCTAAAATAATTGTTCAAATGATCACAGAGCGTGATTCATAGCAATAGGGTGCGTTATATCTCTTTAAATTGTTGGCGATATATATCTGAGCATACTCTTCCTCGACGTCTCTTCAGGAATAATTTAATAATGAAATCAATATTCAAATTAATTAATTGCTTTATTAAAAGCTTGGCAATTCCATAAGGTATATTTTCAATTTCAAAAAGTTTTCAACCATCAACTCTGTGATTTCTGAGTTCAAATTTTTGGCTTTCTTAATAAAGAAATTTTGTACATCTCCGTCAGGCCGCCATGTTGGGTGCCATGTGTAACAGCCCCACGTTGGGCGCCATGTGTAACATTACTATGTTGTGGGTCATGTGTGTAACGCTATTATTTTTTTATGTTGTATGTTCCGTGACGTCAGGATCAAGCAAATATAGTCAAATGTGTCACAAGATAAGGGAGAGCTAAGTGATGGACTATAGTCACGCATCAAAGACAAGATCTCAATCCACTTACGCATGCTTAACACTTCCAGCTAAGCATACCTCCTTACGTGACTGGGCATGTCAAAATTTGGCCTTGCAAGGGCTCATCATCCAGGATACTGATATTTTCATAAATTAAATAAATTTAATGTATCAATTGGGATTGCCAAGACAGGTGCAAGAACGACTAGAAAACCCAGTAATTAGGTGAAAACTTGGAGTATATTCTCCTGTTCCTTTAGAACACACAACTTGAACAATTAAATGAATTTTACAAATTTCGTTAATAATTGTTAATAACAATAAATAGCTTGTTACAAAATTTATATTTTCGGTAGAGCGTAGGTGTGGGTATTTTGCCTGGCAAATAAGATAGTACAAACTCTCTAAAATTATGAATGCCTTAACTACTAGACCATGAGCTCATATTTTATGTTTCATAGTATGATCATTTCTCCCCACTATTTCACTTTAAAAAGAGGCTTTTCAAGCCTTTGGCCAGTTAATAAAACGGATCACTCACAGTATTGGCGATGCTTCACGTTGGTTACCGTATCCTGGTTTAGGGCAGCCATCTCAGGGTAGATTGGATTCCGTGTGTCATCTCACGATACTGCTTGGCTCTGGACCATGGTTTATAACATTTCCGCGACTTTACATGAATTTAATCAATTATACATTGCCACAGCTTAATATATCACAGCTTGAAAACATTAAGATTGAAAATGAAACTGGTTACATTTTAAAACAGTTAAACTGCACGTATGTGCTCAAAAGTGACTGCTCTCTAAGGAGTCTCAAACGGAAGAGATTACCCTTGCACTAAAATTCAAGAAACAGAATTTTCAATAGAACATTCTAGAATTTTTTAATGAAATGTTGGGCTGTGATTGGTCAATTTAATATCGTGTCTTTGACGTCAGTACAATGCACAAAGTAGTTCAACATTTAGCTAATAACCATTTAAATAATATGCGATATATTATATATAATACAAAAATAAATATATAGGACGTTAAAATCCTTTCAATTTTTATTTTTATTTTTGGAAGATGCCTTTAAAATATTCTTTACTTTTCAACTCCACTGCCAAATTCAAAAGGTGAACTGAAAGTTTATTGTTAAATTAATATACATCCAAATATTTTATGCTATAAAATAACTGACTCCTAAAATAGTATAATCTCACATACAACAAATATTTCCAAAATATATTGCTATGTTCGTGAAACCACCGAAGATATGAGACCTGTATATACATTATTTCACCGGCTTGGGATGATATTTTGGTGAGAGTACAAATAATAATATGCATTATTTAATAGCAAGTTAACATATGTGGATTAAGTATTTATACATTTATAAATAATTGATGAATCATAATTTTTCAATGATTTTATTGGTATTGACATCTTTCAGTAGATGATCCATATAGGCAGTGGTGTGTTTTGATATTTTTTTGGATGAAGGTTATGGCCATCTTCAAGATTTGGATTTTTCAATTACATAAATTAACATCAAAAGAATACAAATAAATATACAATGTGATATGAGTCAGAGACTTTTGGTGGTGAGTCGGAGCTCGCTTCCTTGTTATCATTATTTTATCAATAATATTGAGTACTAAATTAGGTCAGCTTACCGTTAATTGTGCTATCTATTATAATACCAGCACTTAGTGGTCATTGACAATATTTTATTGAGGCTTTATTTGGTTGCCAGAATTTGTATCGTGACACGGTTTATCAATGGAATATTCCGTGCAAGCTTGAGTGATAGAGTGGATACTCTAATCTAATCCTAACTCCTCTTCAAAAAGGATATTTTCATACAATTTTTAATCCGTTAACTTCAAGCTTGTTCAGCTAATTCCTCCGCCAAGAATAATCTCTTTTCTAGAAGACAAAATTCACTCAATTCTAGGTTGATAGTTATTGGAGCCCTACAAATACGATTTGAATTGAGGTTTGGAAAAAAGTTAATTTGATTGATTGATTGATTAGCTGCCTTTATTTCCTGGGAGGGCGAAGTTAGGGCACAGCCGGCCCTCTCTTACACTTAACCCTCAATTTTTTAATTTGCTTTTACCGCTTTAATTTGCATAACCGCTTTTTAGTTTGATGCTTTGTAATGAAATTTGAAGCACTAATAAATAAATCTCTTTTTGCTGAGGGTGTTGCCCACATGAGCTAAACCTTGTTTAGCTTGTACATGGCTTGTACAGGCTTGTACATGGTTAATGAGAGGGGTGATGATGAGACTTTTCAGGCAGACGAGAGTGACTTTAGTATAGTACCTTTTTAATACTTTTTAATTTAAGTCTCCTACTAAGTTACTATCTGATTACTTTCAAATGTTATAATCTATTTTTATATAATTTGTATTCTTGTTTCAGATTGTGTTTGATTGTGCATCAGCTTCGTCAGTAGGTCTGGGAGACTCGTGCACACGCGATGAAGAGTGTTTAGTGGGCAATAGCCGCTGCTTTCAGGGATTGTGTCAATGTCTTCCTTATTATGCTGTCTACAATAATTCGCAGTGCTTACAGTGTGAGTACTCATTCATCCATTTATTAACAGTATTATACAGTTTATACACTCATTACAATAGATACAGTAGTAGTTAAATTCTTGTCATCGCTATCAGTTTAGTAATATTGTGAATCAGATCGTAGACTTGATATGGCTACCACTTCATGGACTCATGGTTGAAGGTTGGCCACGGATAGAAGGCGACGGCTCGGTTAGCAACAGAGAGAATAGAAGTAAAATAAGAGTTCTTCTTCTATAGGCTACTGTCTGTTTAGCATTGGCATTCGGATCCATTGCTATGCACAAGCACTGCTCTGCTCCATTCATCTGTCCTGTCACAGTCCAATTAGCCCAATACAGCTGCAGATGAGAAACGAACGTGATCGGTAAATTCCTATTACAATCTTGGCCAATTTTTTGTCTCTGGAGTGCTTTGACCTATCACATCTCAAAGGCTACTGATACCAATTCAAATCCGATTTGTTAATCTGTTGCATCTGTGAAAATGGATATTTTTTACACTTTTTCATCTGGTTTGTTCTCTTTAAAAAATTACAAAATTGTTTTTTTACAGTTAGGTTTTTGAAAATTAAAGAATTTCAGCCATATTTGTCTTGAATTTAAACTCTCAACATTGGAACAACAGAATATCAACAAAGCAGGGGCGCCATTTGGGTGGGGCAGGGGTGGCTTAGAACCCACCTCCCCAAGATCGGATAAATAATTTGAAATAGCGGGCCTATCAATAGTATTATTGTATTAAGACTTTAGATAGACAAAATGAAACTTGAAATTACATTTTTTAACGTAATATTTTTCAAAAAATTTAATTACCCCCTTTCCATGGGGGTATTCCATACCCCCTAGCGTTTGCCTCCCCCCTGTTCGGTGAAATGGCACTCCTCCAACAAAAAGATTTTAGAACAAAGATTCAAAAACAAAAGTATGAAAAGATATTCCAATGCAAATAATGGACATAGTTAATTCGAAATCTTCAAGTAATTTTCCGAATATATTTTAACTACTGGAGTGGTATTCAAACCAAGGAATTTGCTTTAAAACTCGTAAGTCTTATAAGTTGGAACAAGAGGATTCTAAATAGAATTCACCGGCTCAATTCTATGTGACGGGTCCACATTCAATTTCTACCTGTAGTCGACAGGGCAACAAGTTTTCAGGGTGTGGGAAGGCACAGCTATTGTTCTCATATCTATGAATGCCCATTGTTAGTAACTATAGGATGAGAACTCTACCAAATGTAGTTCCATCTAGAGAGAGCACGAATTGGAGTAATGCCAAGTTTACTGACTGTCATTTTGGCAACTAAATTTAAAAACACTACTGATTCAACTAGTAATTTACTATGCTCGAAATTATTATTTTCTAGTGATATATAAGATATAAGTTCTCCTCAATTGATTACTGCATTACAAAGAAACAGAAGTGTTATTCATTTTCGCAGAAAATTATCTTTGTTAAATAGAAGAAATTTTATCCAGAAGTCAAATGTACTAGGATTACAATTGGATCAAGTACAAGTAATTTGACTTGAATGTCAATAATGATCGATCATTGCTTGCCCAAGGCCAGGGTAATATTTGTTAATCATTACTCATTGAAATCTTACACTTCACTAAGCTTAATTTCACTACTACTGTACAATCTCAGTACTACAAATTAGTATTACCATCTTACATTTTACATTCTACCATCTTACAAGAAAAAGTTCTTTTAAAAATTCGATATGAATCATACCAGATATTCATTTTATAAATCTACCTCTACCTCTAAAAAGAAAACATTCGATACTCTGTCTGAGTATTCGAATCTTTTTAACAGCTACATTAATTCCTACAAATTCTTAACTAGATTTCTAGAACCTGCAAAAATTATTGATTTCTATAAAAAACTAAAATTCTCGTAATTATAAAACATAATAACCAGTGATTGAATAGTTTTCTCCCTTGTTTTTTATTTAAAATGGTTGGCTGAAAATGGATGAAATACAACTTACTCACTTTTAGCGATTCTATTAGGAGGAATCGTGCTTTTTCTAAAGAGATGGATGATAATTAGATGTTGATTTGAGTTGAGAATATTGTGGCGTCTGGCGGCTTGATACCGATTCGGCGATTGTATTAACTCTTTGTCAGTCATTTAAGAATAGATGAGTGGGATGTCTCTTCATATCAAAATATTTTGTAAAGTATTTTTTAATTTATTACGTTAATTGAACTAAAGTTTTCATCCCAAATTACTGCATTAATAAGATTTGAAAGATCAACTTTTTCATCGCAAGACTACATAAAATATCAACTCCAAAATGTGCGCTCTTTAGCCATCGAGGTCTAAAATCAACAAATTGGTTGAACTATCCAACCATTGTAGAACAATGGAGAAAGGTTCAGCGTGAGAATTTCACAAACAATGGTGAAACCTTTTCCTAATGAGCTACCTGTTGCTTCAGGTAGAAATTGGATGTGGACCCGTGACATAGGATAGAGCCGAATTCACCTATGCAGACTCAGAATAGGCTGTCATGTATTTCAAGTACTGCACCTTCAAGAAAAGAGGCTCCCTGTAATAATCTAGATTCTATCTTAGAAGAATGAATAGGTTCTTCAGTCAGAGCTGAATTTTTTAGTGTTGGAGGGAATTTTTAAAGAATAATGTAATGTTCTGAGGGAAAAAGTGATTTTTGTAACGGCCTAGATGATCAGTCATGCTTCTCTAAGAAAAGCATACTATACCCTTTCCAACATTTTTCATTATTATATTGCAACCAAGGGCGTAGCCAGGGGGGGGTGCTGAAGGGCTTCAGCACCCCCCGAAATTGACATTTGTTGTAATTTTGTGTCTTGTTCGCTTTTTTATCTCATGAAACTATTACATCCTTATAACCTTCCTGCCTATTTCAGCACCCCCCAAAATAAAATCCTAGCGACGCCCTTGATTGCAACATTCCCAATTCCCGTAACTACACTGTTACGACAATATTTCTGATTTCAAAGACCTTCACGACGATCTTATCTCTTCAATAAATCTCTTTTCCAAATTATCTATTGTTTTGCAATGTCTGAAAATGTTTTCTGTTTTGTTTTCAGCAACTCTACTGGGCTTTGACTGTCTAGTTAATGAGCAGTGTTCACAGAAGGTCGCCAATAGCTCTTGCATAGGCGGATACTGTCGTTGTGAACAGGGCTTTCTACAATTTCGCAGACACACTTGTCTCACGCGTGAGTATTATCAACTTTTCATTGAATTTGAAAGAATTAGATCCAAATCTGTGATCATTTTAATACCATTCGTTCTCATTTTTCTTGTATTGGAGTTTTAGATATAGTAACTCGCGCTTCGCGTGCTCGGAAGGGGGGTTGCACCCCCCTACACCCCTGCCAGGTCAACCTTCTATATTAGATAATATTCTGTTGTTGAAATTGAAAAATGTCATTGACACTGGAAAGATTTGAATTTCTTGGCATATACTCCCCTGCCTTATGATATTAAGTACCTAATTAATTAATCTTGACTCCAGTGGATATCCTCCAAATAATTATTTTGCTTTTAATTTTGATAGTGGAGTGAAAGAGACATTGACAAAAATTAAAAATACAGTTGTTCGAAACCGGTCACCCATTCAAATACTGACAATTTCAAACGTCGCTTAACATCAATAATATTCATCATCAAGAAGGTTCATCATCAATAATATTAAATTTTCTATTTTTTTCATCGTTTCGAAACGTACCTCAATTATGACCCAATGAAAACGTTAATGGAATATAATCAGAATTTAGTCTTCTTTCACGTGATATAATTAATAGACATGGAATTTCTCATAATCAGGATTTATACAGGGTGTTACATAAAAAACATTTTTGCCTCTTTTTTCCATCTCACTCTGTAACTATCTATCCTACACAAATTAAAAAAAAACTGAAAAACCAGCTAGAAAAGAGCTACAAAATAGCATAAAGAATTTAAAATTTATCCCAATAGATTAAATTCTCACTTTTTTCTCCCCCACCCTTCAACCCCAAAATCGTCGACGAAACAAAAACAACAATGTAGAAACATCAAAAACAACAGGTAGAGAATCACGTTTTGCGAAAGAGAATACTCGTTTTGATCCCTCTTCAACCACGCATTGTAAAAATCACCTCATTCGTTTAAATTCAGTAAATGGCCTCTTAATAATATTGAGCCTTTAAATTCTTGATTTATCACGAAATGCGAATACGACGTCTCATTCACAGTAATAAAAGATTGCTAGTAGTCATTAATAGTGTAACAACTTTATTTAGTTAACAAGATTAATAGTTTTTTTGATCACGACTCAACAACAACAAAAATTTAATAGTGCTGCATTGGCTTTATTGAGGCTCAATAACTTATACAAGAAACTATATATTGGCTTGTCCAGGGCACTTGAGATGAACTTGAAGTTGAATAAATCATTTTTAATGTATTTCTCATTATACTTATTTAAAAATATACTAATGAACGTTATAAACTACAGTAAAGTAATGAATTATTGTCCATACAAGGGTTCATCACCCTCATCCTATCGTTGGTAATTGTAGTGTAATTTTTATCGAGCAATAAAACTTTAGAATTTTAGAACAAGCAATGAAACAGGTAGTAAAGATCAGTAGCAGTTCCAGACTAGATAAACTGGGTAGGCTAGTACTAAAAAGTGAAGTACCAAATAATTATTCAAGAGAACACTTCAGTTTTAGTAAGTCAATATTATTAGCCTAACATTTTTTAACTTGACATTAGCCTAACATGAATTAAAATTTTTGGCTAACACTTTTGTAATTACAGTGCTATTTGGAAAAAAATTGAATTTCCCATTAAAACTGGAGGGGCATCTGCCCACCCAGCCCATGGCTAGAACCGCCACTGGTAAAGATTATCATTATTCTTATTTTATGCGGATTTAAGACCATTGAACCACAAAATCTTTCTTTTCATCTTCCGATAACAGAATGAGTGAAAAATCTATTTGGCGTCTGTCGGAGAAGAGGTTGAGTCGTCGACCACGGTTGGCTTAAAAATAGTCGTAAATCACCCTCCCATTACGACGCACAAGCCTAAAGCTGATGAGGTTATCGCCTTCACAAAAAAAAACAGCAGACAATTAATAGCTTACAGAATTAGTAGATTATGTAGAACCACACATGTTCGGCTTTATTGTTTCAGCAGGGGCGCCATTTGGAGGGGTAGGAGAGCCTAGGCCCCCCAAAAGATCGGATAAATAATTTGGAATAGGTAGCGGGCCAATCAATAATATTATGGTATTGAGACTTTAGATAGACAAATAAATGCCGCTTAAAATCACTTTTTTAAAAGTGATATTTCAGAAAAATTCCGGGTGAAAACCCCCGGACCACCTTTCCATGGGGGTATTCCATACCCCTCCCATACCTACTGGTGTTTGCCCCCCCCCCAAACAGTTTGGTGAAATGGAGCTCCTGTTTTTCAGATTCCTTCTTGACTTCTTGTATAACAATATCAAAATACAGTACTTTGATTGATAATTCTATGTTTTTAGTTACGTATTGAGGAATAATAAAGATTATTCAAACTATACGAAAATAGCTTGTTTATTGTGTCAAGTCGACATAAAAAAAGTTACGATTCCGTAACATTGTTATACACATAAACGAATAATAGAGAATGATTTGTATGGGAGAACCCTATGTAGCCTACAGTTACCGGGAGCAATTGACAAACATGAAAACGCTAGAGCTCATACAAGATTCACTACTTTGGCAAGTTCAACAACTCTACTAAATTCGACTACTACTGTGAGAGGAGAATCATGTCATTGTCCACTGTACACTGACCTCTAAATCGTGCTCTACTGTAGCCGCAATAACCCAATCATCTTTCTGCATCTGATTTTCTGTCCGTATTCTGAAACATCGGCGGCGTATTCCAGTGGTAGTAAGAACAGAACGGAAACATTAGGTTGTGCATGACTTCCGGGCTTCCAAGTAGCCTACGATGTGTTGAATTCTAATGCTCAAGCAGCAGACAATACCGCTGATACCGTTAAGAAAAAGATTCCTTATCGATTGAGTCATTTGCATTGTGGGTGAAAGAGTCAGTTGGGATTTTTCACCGAGCTTTGCACTTCCATCCCGAATTAGAGCATTGGATTATTTTGGGGTTCTTTCAACTGTCGAGAAACTCGACTACGGAAGTTGTTATAAACTGCAAACTGCATGATAAGCTCGAAGCTCAAGAAATCGACGCAGAATCTATAATAGATTAAACAAGGAGCACCTCGAATCCATGTCGAGATACTTTTGGAGATCTTAACCACATCCTTCTATACACCATGGCTTTAACTACTAAAATCACACACTATCGATTCTTATTAATTGTTGAATGTGACTACAATAAAAAATTGGGTGACTCTCCTTCTTCAACTAACATCATTCATCATCACCATATTCTCATTACTTGATCAATATGACACTACGATGAAAACTCCACCAGAGAGATGAATTTCTAGATAAGAAAATATTATTTTTGTCGGTGATGATTTTTTCCCGGAAGGGCAATGTCTCGTGAAGAAAGGAAGTGTGACTCTACGCTATATGCGCCTCCGTGGAAGGAAGACGTTGCGCACTCGTAAACAATGGCTTCAATGAGCCTTCTTTTCTCAGACACACCATTATTCATTTTGCGAATTATCATAATGGAAAGCATTAGTTTTTTCATGTCGGTTGCACCTCCTTAATGACAGACGCGTTCATTAAATAAACTATTAACAAGATATTTATCGCGTTGTTCTCGTTCTCATAGATGAGTTCCACATTTCTGTTATAAAACATCAAAGAGCCATACACATATTGCAATTATTATTCTAGGAGTGCGATGGTTTTGGTAAAGATAATTTCCATTGACAGGCGTAGTATTTGGGAGACCTGATAAGTAGTACCATAGACTATCTCTAGTTAGTTAATTAGTTAGTCTATGGTAGTACTTTCTTAGAGTTATTTTTATTGTGTTAGAGGGAAATATTTTATGAAACCGTTCATTCCATAATCATTCCATGATTATAGGTACCGTATATGAAAATATATGTGATCATTGAATTTTTATTTTTACGATTTGAATAGGATAGTTTACTCTCAGCCGTATCCACTTTATAACAGTTTTCTCATACCTGTTGCACGCACTCTATGACCTGATCTTCCAATAATCCATCCCAAAGTCCACAACTATCTCGAAATTTCTTATTAAAATAACTGTGCTGCTCTATGGATCATCACAGCTCTGTTTGCATGCCAAGTAGGCCTCACGAACACGCGTTTAGCTGTCAGGAATTCGACCTCCAGGCTAACCAAAGCGGCGAACAAAAACAGGCGAATTGATGTGCTGAACTCACAGCTAAGCTGACCACAAACAATGAAAATAACTTCCATTATCTCTGCGATTTCTGAACTTCTCCCGGCTAATAAAATATTCAGTGCGTGTGTCCGTTAACGGATCATTTCTCACAAACGCACGTTTGTTTTGATGAAGCGTGGTGTGTTTTTTCGATTCCGACAATACATATCGCCTGACAAACATTTTTGGATTTTGTGTGAAATTATTTGTCAAACAAATTATTCTTAGTTTATTGAATAGATCACGAAAGTATAGGAATGAATATTGATAAATCTGGATCAGTGGCAGAGAGCGCATGAATATAATCATATCGCTTGATAAATATTTTTTAATTTGTAATTTGGTGTGGAATTGTTTGTCAAAACATTGAATAGATCACGAAAGTTTTGAGAAATTTCTATTGATAAACTGGTTCAGTGGAAGAGTTAATTTTATTTCACATTTTCATGTCTAGTCAAACGTCCAATAGTCCCAAGTCCTCAGGCCTCACGCACGAATTTAGATGGTCTAGGATTTTTGTGTTGGGAGTTACGACTATGAAAATATCACGGATGTGTTTAGAATTATAATTTAATGGAAATTATCAATTTCAGTTAGCGGTATATTGTGTTCCATATGGATTCTCATATTTCCATGACAAAACTAGGGATCTGAAACCAAAGAATATTTTTGGAAATTTATTATTTTCTATAAGACCCTTAGAGTGTCTCTCACGGAAGACACTCTAGACATTTACTAGTTGTAGAAGAAGCCTGCCTAGAAATCTCTTGCATTGTAAGTCACAAATTGAAATCACAGAATTCATTCTAATCTGTTATTGGATTCGAGTTAGAATTACTAACTGCCATAAGTAAGTTACTGAGTTACCAAAAGTTACTAAGATTGATTTTGCATAGTTTTCAGTGTCTTGTTGACATATGGTACTTGAAACTCCCAAACCTTGAAAAATTCAAGACAAGGAATCAAGCGTCATTTCGTCCTCCAGCTCCAATAAATATTTCTCATGATGAATGATTTCACCGATTAGAAATAATAATTCATTGTAAAGTAAATACAAACTACTAAGGAACTGAGAATAAATCAATTTTAAAAGTAAAGTTAATTTGAATAACATTAATTTATTATTGCCATCATATGAGAAGAAACGTTTTCAATATTCACAGTCACACAAAGGACATACTCTACTAAAATCTTTGACATTTCAATCTATTTTTTTGTGATGATTATTTTATTCTTTTTTATTCTAGTGGGTGCTTCCATTCTATTACATACCGTGAGATTGTACTCACTCTCTGCAATACTTGTGCACTAATTGTGTTAATACAAGTATCAGTATCAGTATCAATATTTGTAAACTAATACAAGAATAACTCTGAAATACGTGTGTTGAATTGCAAACGATTTTGTTTCAGCTGCGAAGGTGGGTGACGTCTGCTACGGGGACTCTCACTGCCGTCTCTGGGATAGTGGAACACACTGCGACTTCCTCATTCCCAAACTCTTCGGCCGCTGCATCTGTACCTCACCGCTGAAACTCAGCTCAGCGGGAACATGTCTGCCACCCAGACCCCTCAGGACACCCTCACCCACATCCCGACCTCGCCCTGGGGCGCTGCGCCCCACCAGACCATTCGTCAATCATCAGTTTTCACATAAAAATCAACAACAATACAATCTCATGAGGAAACCTCCGTTGTCCCCTAATATCCACTACAAACAGAATCAATCGTTGTTTCTTTCCCAGAAAGTACCTTCCTACAACACAATTATCGAGCCTACCACAATATCCTATACAAAACCTATTGTCACCACATCCAAACCACCCAATACTTCAGTGAAAATCACCACAACTTCATCTAGTACCACCCTCAAAAATGATGTGGTCTCAAGTAAACCTTCAACCTTGAATCAACCAATCAAGTACAACGCTGATAACTCCATTATCAGCAGCATTGATAAACAATCCTCAAACACTAAGAACAGTATTTCCTACGTACAAGATCTCCTGGTGTCCCAGTCTTCACAAGTAGTCGGAGTAGCTACTGATCCCTCATTGGTTGTAAGTTCTTCAACAACTGCTGTCACATCGAAACCGCCAGTCAAGTACAGTGTCGGTAGTATAAATCACTTGAAGCCTGGTGAAAGTTTCAAGACACCTAGTAGTAGTCAGTTGCAGCAATCTGGAGCTTTTGAGGGTGTCGAAAAGTCTCCAGTAGTTTCAACTACCCAGAGAAATGCAGTGAAATCAAAACCATCAAAGACTCCGGTGACTTCTAGACCTTCCAGCAGCACTTTCAGTAGTTTCAGACCGACTAAAATACCATTCTTGCCAACAACCGTGTCAAGTGTTCAATCACCTGCGATAAGACGACCGTCCACAGTGAGTCCTCAGGTATCTTCAACATCAAGACCCAGCACTACCAAGCTCCCAGCAGTCAGTACCACGCATCGAACACTAACAAATTTGCTGTCAAAAAGACCGATATTCAACAAGTGGCAAGGACTGAAGAGACCCAACTTGAACAAAGTTGGAGCGGCTGCAATAAAGAGCAATGCGGGAGCTGGAACTACTTCTACCACCACCACTACTACAAGACCTACTACTAGTTCACCAGGTAATAATAATAATTATTCTCCTTCATCAGATTTCTAATAAAGTAATCAGTCTATAAATCAAATCATTCATTGCCAAAATAACAAATTATCAGAAAAATCAACATAAAATGTTAAATTCAGAAAACTTGAGTAAGAAAAACTGAGAGGATAACATTTCAATTTGAATGAATTTTGCAGGTGATACTCCCAACAATGGAAATCCTATCTGTGAATATAAGTAATTTATTTATTTTATTAATTGACAATACACACACCATATGGGTAGGAAGAAACAACAGGCATTCGACCAAAACTGTTTCAATCCCTAATTTCAACTAAATTGCCCAGAGGTTATGTCCATGTACTAAAAAGTTATTCTAAAAAGTATGATTAAATCAGTAAAATAGAAAGAAACAAGGTCGAACAAAAATATTACAATAGTAGATTGTTCATGCTACAGAAAAAGGTGTTGGTTTTAAATTGTTAAATGCTCAATTTTCCTGCTTGCAAACGAATTACACCAGAAATTTAGCAAGCAGTATTTTATTTTGGTTTGTATTATTAATTTATCTTTCTAATGAGAATCCATTATTTATTATCAATTTGTATTTTAATAAGTTTCCTATTGTCTATCATTTATAGTTCAATTTACTTGTTTTTTGCCAAAATAAAGAACTTATTTCATTCGTTCAATCAATCAATTTTATTGAAAATAAATAATTACAATTTCGTGTCCAATATAGCCAATTGTGATGACTTGGTGGAAGGCTGGAATATTAAAGTAAAATACTTGATTCACATAATCCGTTTATTTCAATCCTTAACCATCTTGCATTCGCAGCACAGACACACACAAAGTATTTGTAATTTAAACTGTTCTGGGCGAATGTCTGTTGTTTAGCTACTCGTTTTTAATCATTCAAATAAACAAATAAATAGTTCCTTCTATCCGGCTCACTTTGAGTTTCTTTAGTTCAATTCAATTAATTTATTCGTTTCTTTAGTTCAATTTGATTCAAATTAATTTATTCATCAGTAAAACAGTGTTACAGCACAAGAATTTACTCCCTGCTTGGATAAATAAATAAAATAAATAATACATAAATTTTTATTTGACCAATATAAATACAATTCAGACAAAAAAATACATATTAATGATATCAAAAACAAAGATAACTTGAATAATAATCATGCATAACAACTAAAATTCAATTTCACTGCATTATAGAAGTACAAAAAAGGATAACTAATAATGATGATTTGTCCGTGTGCAGGAAGGAATCAAATGATCGTTTTCAATTATTAATGAAAGTCCAGCTTTCTTGAAATTATAATAAGTGTTGGAAATTGTTATTTTTCCAGCAGTTTCTCAGACCCCAGTCGTGAATCGCTGGGATGAAGCCAGAGTGGTGAGGTTTGTGACTGTGCCAATCAATCAAACAAAAATTCATCAACTGTATGCACCAATATATGACTGTGCCAATCAATCAAACAAAAATTCATCAACTGTATGCAGTGCCACCAATACAGGGTGCCACGCTGGAACATTTCAGGTAAGCAATTCAAATTTTCAATGAAAAATACTAAAAAGGTCTGATATTTATATTATGTTCTCAGAGCCTATTAAAGATCATGTATATTATGTTCTCAGAACTTATTATCATATACAGTAATAATTCTTATATTACTTATATTTCTTTACAGTAGCCAACCTTGATAATTAAATAAATATAATTTCATTCAATCTCTTATTGAGTAATAAATACCTGAGAATCAGAGTTCCAGAGAAACTGGGGAATCGGGAAATTGAATAAGTTAGGAAATTGAAAAGAAATGAATTGATAATGTATATGAGTATATTCCAACCAAAAATTTTTTCCATTTCCAAAATGTTAATTTCAAATGATCAATTTAATTTTCAATTTATTATGTTGAAAATTCAAATACTCTAATGCTATTCAAATTATTTGGGTGATTATTTCTAGCATAGGCTTTATAAAATACAGTATATCCCTTACCTTTGTTTTACTCTGAAATACAAATATGCTTCATAAGAGAGTCAACATTGATCTTACTCTAAGGCTAGGCGTACACCGGTTAGTCAAGACAAGACAAGACGAGATTAGTCACGTTTAGTCACAGTACTTCACATAGTTGCTTATGAAGCAACACACACCGATTAGTCATTGCATCGGTGTGTGCTGCTTCATAAGCAGATATGTGAATTACTGTGACTAAACGTGACTAATTTCATCTTGTCTTGTCTTGACTATGGTGTACGCCTAACCTAATGAGAGAATTATAAGTTTAATCTAATTATTCTCTAAAATTATCTAAAACTCTTAATAAGTTCAGTTAATTTTATAAGTTAATCTTATAAAATCTAATTTTCTTATCTTAATATCTGAATAAATCAATTCTTATTTTGCAATTTCTTACTACTAATTGAGCTGGTCTAAAATATAAACCTTTAGACTTTACTCACAAAATAGTAGTGAATTTCACGATACCTTAGAACTAATTGAGATGGTCTCACAATAAAAACGTTTGGTAGTTATTTGATGTAAGATCCCATGCAAATATCCTGTTTTATTCTAATATCTTATCTTCATAAATTCATTGTGAGTTTTAAATAGACTGAATTTAAATAGATAGATTTAGATAAAAGAATAGATAGATAGATTTAGATTTAGATTCAGATAGATAGATTCAAATAGATTGAAGGGATGAAGGGATTTAAATAAAAATAAAGATGAAGTGCGTAGTCTGAGATTATTGTTGAAGTTTTTAATTGCAAGAATACTATCATGTTTAAATAGATAAATTTAGATAAAAGAATAGATAGATAGATTTAGATTTAGATTCAGAAGTGCGTAGTCTGAGATTATTGTTGAAGTTTTTAATTGCATGAATACTATCATCCTACATCACTAAACAGAAATCATCCTTCTAAGACCAGTTCATCTACTCTCGACTGCTTTGACATGCTGTAGCTCATTTCACTTACATTTGCAATCATGAATTGAAGAACATATTTCAAGCTGGATTAGTGATTCGCTTGTTACGGCTTAAAATACAATGTGAGCTCCTATACATCCTACCTTAATAGGTACTTCTAAAAACACTTAGAAGGAGGAGACAGTCACTGTGACTTAAATAGACTAGGAAGAAGATGAAGTGCATAGTCTGAGATTAATGTTAAAGTTTTGCTACCACGGTCGGTAAACCATGAAATCGGTTGATGACTTTACGATGGTGGTCAACGGTCAGCGTGAATATCGTTCGGCATGAAAAACCAACTACTACAGAGTGGCCTTGGGAGAGACAGGCCTGCCTCCTCAGTGATGATGGAAAAGAAGTTCCACTCTTGAGTACTTTTGTAAGAAGCATGTAGATGTGTGGGGTCTTGAATCGATCACTAGAAAGGTTTCAAAACAAAATATCGTTATTAATCAAATTCACAAATTCAAATTCGTTTATTCTGTTCATCAAACAAACAAAAAAATATACATAGCCTACAATATGAATGCATCAAACAAAAGAAAGAGAACAAAATATAATAAATGATAGAACACAATTTGAATAACCTATAGTAAAAACTAGCACATAATTGTGTATTAATTTTCATATAATATTCAATTCAATTCAATCCAAAAATTCTTTATTGTCACAGCCAGCGCACAATTACATAAATACAAGGTTGTTACTGATGGCTCAAAACAATGATGCAAGAAACAAAAGAAAGAGAACAAAATATAATAAATGATAGAACACAATTTGAATAACCTATAGTAAAAACTAGCACATAATTGTGTATTAATTTTCATATAATATTAATATTATTCTTATTATATATTAATTTATATCAAGGTCATATTGGTGGAAAATTAATAGTTTTCAGGAAATTTTCATTGCAAAAGGCTATCTTATTATGCGATAAATCCAGATCATGTTGAAAGAGAATCCATAGTTTTCAGAAAATGTTGATTGCTAAAAGGGATTTGAATAACCACGTAATAAGTATAATCATTATCAGCGTAAACTTATTATTACCTTATCACTGTAACCTTTTAGGCTAGTATTATTGCATTTTATTATACTATGATACTATAAAGGCGAGAAGTTCTGGAAAGAGAAGTACAGGTTGGCGCATAAAGAACGGATGTTTTTCAAAGTGTTATAAGAAAGTTTATTTGAATCATACATTTATCTCCTCAACAACAAAATACTAAGTAAATAACCCAATTTGAGAATTTGTATGAAAAACTCCAAAACACTTGAGTATATTTCAGAAATTACATAGGAAATATGTGAGAAGTCCTGGAATGCGTTAAGTATTATAAAGCCTCAAATTGGTCCTTAACTTTTGATACAGCAGCAATTCATTCATGTATTTCTTACTTGAATTTCAAGTAAAGAAGAATCTTATGCCAATAAGCTCGACTTGAAACTTTCTGCTGAAGCTCCGTTGAACGACGATTGCAGATTCATTCTATTGGAAATATTCTTCTACAGCAAATACGCGATTTTGCAAGGTTAAATTGCGCCATTGATACTAAAACTGGATACTTTAACCTACAAAATGGTGACACAGACAGCTCTAGTCCACTGATACTATCCTACTCAAATCCATCCATTCTTTTTGCGCCACCCAGGTGACCCAGTATATATATGATTAAGCTCTTGCAAAATTTTATTTAAAATGTACTTATTCATTGTAAATTCATGTAAATTTATGTTTTATAATAATATTTTTCACTTCATTCTATAGTCTTTACTCTATCTGTTATAGGCCTACTCTTTACTTACCTGTTCTACTTTTCAGTGCACCAGTACTGGCGAGTGCATTTCGTGGTACTTTGTGTGCGACGGCAGACGCGACTGCGCCGACGGCTCGGACGAGGCTTGTCACGGCGGCGCGGCGTGTCCCCGCACGGCGTTCGTCTGTCACCAGTCGCCACCCGCCAATATCTGCGTCAGCGCCGCGGCGCGCTGCAACGGCGTCAACGAATGTCCTAACGGCGAAGATGAACTGGATTGCGACGACAAACAGAATAGAGGTCAGTTTAAACTCTTATGCCCGGTTTTTCAGTCGCTCAATAGACAGTTTATGGATCCAATAGCACTATTGAATCAATAACCATGTGTTTTCAAATGCAAAAAGTTATTGATTCAATAAGTTTATTGAACGACTGAAAAACCGGGCATTATTCAAGTACAATAAAAATTATTCTATTCTAATCTTCACCGGTATTGAAGTCAATTTCCAACACTATTCAAAAAACACTTTTAAGTAGAAATAACTTGGTCAGAAGTCAGAATAATTTTATTTCCATATCTTACACATATTTTGAATGTTACAGTTTGATTACAAGTGCAAGTACAAAATTTAGAAAAATTATACAATAACATATAATACAAAGTTTCAACATCATGGAAATGTGCCTACATAGGTATAAAATCTGGTTTTCACATACAGAGTGGCGCAAAAAGAACAGATGGATTTCAGTAGGATAGCATAGTATACATAGTGACGATCGTTTCATCCCGGACATCATTCGTCGTTTGTGATAATCAAGTTATTTCTACTTAAAAATTGTTTTTAAGTAGAAAAAAGTATGGATTCACAACTCAACAATTAATTTCCCACTTTACTCTCACAATGCAACAAGATTCAAGAAGCTGTCTTACATTAACAAAAATAATCTTCGTTGAAAACCATTTCTACTTGTATAAGATAATCAAGTGTACAAGATAATCAAATCAAAACGTACACCAAATAAGTGATTATTAGCTAATAACCTATCCTTGAATAATTTACTTGAAGATTTGCAACCAAAAAAAATTCTGTTTCTGGTTATGCATATTAGAAAATCTAGTGGTGATTGCATTATTATTTTTTTAATTGTTGTTTCCAATAATTTAATACTAGGCCTACTTCTTCAAATGACTATACCATAAATTATTATAATCCCATTATAAATTTACAAAAATAAAAGGACATTAAAAACCAAAACCTTCTTATGATAATATTTTCATATTCTCTTATGTAGAGCCACAATAATTATCTAATTTATCACCAAATTAATCTGCCTCATAATTTTCTTTTTCTGGACATCGAAATATGTATGATAAGATTCATTCAATTTGGAGGATGGCATTATATAAATAGGGAGATATTATTTCTTGACGTTGCTGATGACCGTAGAGTCCAATGGCAAAAAATATCTATCTATCTAATGCCACCCGCCAAATTAAATGAATCTTATACTAGATAGATAAAATTCAAATCCTTACACCTCATTCTCATCAAACTCAAAAGTCATGCAGCATACAAGTCAATTACTCTCAATTCGCACTAATTTGATGGTTGGAAGCATTCAAATAATGTATATCAGGATCCTTTTAACTTGTCAGAAAACGTATGTTTACTCGGCCACCAGGACAATAATTAACCTACAAAATGCTGAATCTCGCAGATTATTGAAAAGGTCTTTTAAAAAGTTATTCTTTGAAAGGTCTTCTTTAAAAAGGTCTTTAAAACTTTTAAGCGTTTTGATTATTGTGTCGAAATCACTGTTTAATTATTACCGAAACAGCTGATTTCTGACAAGTTAAAAGGATCGTGCTATAACCCCTAACTCAACAGCTAACCGGTTATGGCCCATTGAAGTTGAGTGATTGCCACTGAAATCGTTCCATGTGTGAACATGTAAACATAACTGAACAACTAGCAGCAGCCAGCCACAAGAGCCAAGCAGTAGTGTAATTCTCAGAGCGCAATTGAACGGTGAAGAATGTTCAGATATAGTGTAATTTACATGCTTTACGAGGCGTGAAAAGAGCAGACGCGTTTTTTATGCGTTGTCCGTTGTGCGCGCATTCTTCTTTTTTCGTAATGCTGGAATCTTTTCATCTCCATGTGACATAGACAGCTTCATAGAAGACGCGCGCTGTTATGCTGTGTAAAAGGATCACACGATCTAGAAACGCAGAGTGTTTTGGTAACTGGCGAATTCAGTGATTGGCCCAGTTGGCATGGGTCATGCTTTTCGTAGCATGTTTTGGAACTTGATAATAATATCTTTCCGCAAAATATTATATTGATAATAATATCTCAAGAATAGTATCTCTCCGCGTATGGAAGTTGTACTGTCACAGAAAAGGAGATAGCTGAAGTATATAGCTAAAGTAGCTTTATCTCTTAAAGATAAAGATGAAGATAAGATGTATCTACATCTTATAACTCTGTATTATTTCTCTGGTAGTGTGTTCAAATTCGGTAATTCATTTTTATATACAGAGTGTTTCAGAACTCCCTACCAATACTTTAGGCCCTAGGGCATTGTTCCTGGGTAGAAACCATATCTAAATATCATATTTAAATTGTCCGGAAGTCCTTAGTTACTCACACAGCTGCCATTTTGTTTTTTTTCACTTATTATTTTTTCTCTCAATAATCGTAAAACATATGAGATTGAAACTTTCACCAACATTAATGACAACTAGACAAAGCTACAAAAAAATTATGACAATTTTTCAAATCCATAAAACAAAATGGCGGCCATTTGAAATTTTGTTTCTTGAATAACTCGGAAACCGTTGATATTACGAAAATTTTACAAGAATAACTTTTTTTAGTAAATTTAATTACAAATCGATTGAAGCCTCATTTGTTAGACTAAATTTTACTCCTACTTGAATACTTTAGTTACCTAAAAATGTTTGACGGTATATTATTCTATTGTCTGCCATAAACAGGGTGTCCAGAAAACACGTTCAAGTGCGGTTCGGGCGAGTGCCTAGCGGCGTACGAGTTCTGCAACGCGGTGATCTCGTGCCGGGATGGCAGTGACGAGGGTCCGGCGTGCTCCGCCACCGTGTCGGCCGCCTCGCAGTCGTGTCCGTTCCGCTGCGGCAACGGACGGTGTCGGTCGACGGCAGTCACCTGTTCCGGACGCGACGGATGTGGTGACAACTCCGACGAGACCAGCTGCTCTGTTTGCAGTAAGTTGATGCGCATGACATTTACAAATACCGTACAGTTATTTATTACAATAATTACCTGTACTTTTTAACTCTTACAATAATATAACTGAAATAGTCCAAGTAAAATAGTTTCCAATCCTCCTCTTCCTACTCATCCCCCTCCTCTTCTTTTCTTCTTCTTCTTCTTCATCTTCTTCTTCTTCTTCTATCTCCTCTTCCTCCTTCTCCTCCTTCTCCTCCTCCTCCTCCTCTTCCTCCTTCTCCTCCTCCTCTTCTTTCTTCTTCTTCTTCTTTTCTTCTTCTTCTTCTTCTTCTTCTTCTTCTTCTTCTTCTTCTTCTTCCTCCTCCTCCTTCTTCTTCTTCTTCTTTCTTCTTCTTCTTCTTCTTCTTCTTCCCTTCTTCTTCTCCTCCTTCTTCTTCTTCTCCTCCTTCTTCTTTTCTCGTCCTCCTCCTTCTCTTCTTTCTCCTCCTCCTCCTCCTCCTCCTCCTCCTCCTCCTTCCTCCTCCTACTCCCCCTCCCCCCTCCTCCTTCCTCTTCTCCTCCCCCTTCTTCTCCTCTTCCTCCTTCTACCTCGCACCTCCTCCTTCTCCTCCTCTTTCTTTTCTCACTCCTCCTCATACTTTGAATATTGTAAAACAAAATTTTATGAGATCTTTCAAATAAGACGTAAAACGAAAAAACTCAGTTGAGAAGCTAAGGAGATCTGTTCACAAAAAACATGTTCGTCTATTCTATATGAATATTAGACTATAATTTGGAATAAAAAGAGGAATGAATGAAAAATGAATTATTGAATGATAATTGGCTTTTAATAAAATGTACCATCAGTTTTCTCTAAATTTCGATATTTCCGTATTGTTTTAAAATCCAACGTTTCAAATCTTGGAAGTATGATAGCGTAGTAGTAGCAATTTTTACTACTAGATAGTGCTGGTGTGCTCATGAGTATTGTTCAAAAGCAGTCGTAGTTACATTTTCTGACGCTAGATGTCGTGAATACCCTCGCTCTTCTCTCCAACTGCCCTTTCCAGTTGAGCTGAAGGAATAGCTTTCGTCCTCTATTCCCTCAGAATTCTTGAAACCAGACAGATCCTTGGAAATTTATTCCGATATCATTTTCTTCTGTTTTTACATAGGATCTAGTTGAAGAACGTGTATTCATTTATTTACAAGAATTATACAGAACAGAGTTGATACTCCAATTATTCTGCAACTGAACAAAATACAGTAATACTATTTATTGCAGTAGTTGAAAAATGCATACATCATCATTTATTATTTGAGATAATTGAAAAACTCTCAATATTATGGTAAGACTACAATTTTACTTCTAAATATTGTTGCCGTGTAGTCAATCCACTCAGTAGTCATGTAGAAACAATAAGATGGAATATTAAGTATAGGAATAATAAGAATACTGTATTATTAAAATGTGAAAATTGCTATTAATAAACTACTTTCCCCCTTTAATTATTTTTTTTCTCAAGAATAAATAATAGAAAAAAATAGGATTTGAATGGGAAACTTGAATCAGGAACTTTTTGTTTTCGATAAATAAGCGCAATTATTATTATTCTCGTTTCAATCGTTATACTTGAGAATAATGAACAACAAATTTGCAACAGTAATGGAAAAGAATATATTTTCCCAAGACAAATTACAACTCCAATCTAATCCAATCGATGATCAACCCCAGGTTCCACTTCAAATATCATTAATATTTTCGGTATCTCATAATTATTATTGGTAGGTCTGCAAGTCTATTATTAAATCCATAGTCTTTAATTGACCACTTGGACAACATTGCATGAGTTATATTTTAATTCATAATACAATACTCTCATACATATACTATAAATATATGCGTTACTTTTCAACTAGCGTTGTAGCGTAGGCACGTATTAATTACCATAGTCCCCTTTAAACTTAGAGGGGGCTAGTTTAGTTTAGAGGGGGCTATGGTATTACACGAGTACCACCTTTTATGAATATTTCAGGCTAAATCCTTGGTTTGCGTGATTCGGTCAATCGCTTCTTTCATGCGTGATGTAGCTTTCACCACCATTTACTGGACTGAATAAAGTGTTTGCCGATCGACGCATGAATATTTTATACACGGTATCGGGTCGCTACTTAAATGTAGCCTATATGACATTGTGATCCATCAAAACTGCCAATTGAGATGGAAAGCTTACGAGTGGGAATATAGTATACAGCTATGTTTGATGTGGAAGTAGAACTAACGAAGTGTACAAAAAATATATTTTTTTTTTATGTGATAAGTAAGATAATTTTTTTATTATAGTTTTGAGAAACTAATTACAGCCATTGTGACATTATATTATTGTGACATTATAAAGATTAGTACTGTGGTCCTAGATGTGCAGGATTTATTTGTATTTTGGAAAAAAATACAATGAAGGGGTAAAAAATGTAAAATAAATTCAGCGTCATCTCTGGGCGTTTGGAGAAACTACGCCTCCATACGAAATGAAGTATAGAAGCACAGACTATGTATAATTATTCTTCTATTTGTCTGTGATAGAAGTATACGAAGTAGGCTATAGTTGGTTAGAGGATTGTCTAGTTTGTGTATGTTAAGGTGGGTTTTCGTTACTGCGACTAAGTGCCGCAGCGGAGCCCGAACCAGCGTTGCCAGATGCAATTGATGAAAAATCCCCACTATAAATAGTTAGGTTTTTAAATCAATTGCATCTCCCACCTTAATAAATAGAATTTTGCAATTGACGACATTACCATCGAACTTATTTCGACTACATTTTAATAGATACTTTGTGAATTTCAAATTATTGCAGAGAGAAATAATTGTATTTTTACGAGCTGTGAATAATTTTTATCTCATCAAGGGATTGAAGATTTACCATGAACATTTTTTCCAAGACATTTATAGCCTACAACTACAAAAGTCGGAGTTTTCTTGTTTGAGTTAGAAGAGACTGAATGTGTTCACTTTTGGATATCCTGTCATATACTCATCAGTTCATTACATTTCTTTGTTTCAGAATGCCCATCTCTATAGAGATGTATGCCGAGATCTCCAGAAGCCAGTTGCAATCAATTTATAATTAGAGACTCCTGAATCATCTTAACCGGTGATTAGAGGTGGCTTGTGTTTTGTGATTAAATGTCTGTATTGAATGTAATAGCATTAATGAAGTTGAGGTTGTGATAGAATACTAAAAATTATGATTGATGTTACTGAAGATTGATGAGTGATTGATGCTGTAATAATCGTGAAATCATGAAATAATACTGTTGTAGATACTAGATATAGATAGCTCACGAAATTGTAAATATAGATATGATGTCAGCTCTCTATTTTAATCTCTATATCTAATAAGATACAAACGCTCTCTCTTTTAAAATTATTTATGTTCTACTTGATTCATTGATTAATTAATGTTGAGTAGGCAACAATTTGAACATTTCAACAATCAACAACAAATTGAACAATTTTATGATGCATTTAAAACATTTCCTGTTTTCGTTTGTCTGTTTCGAAAGCGATAAAAAGAGAAAATGAAGTCTGTAGCTTTTGCAGTGCTGCAAATATCAAAGAAAATCACAATTATGATAAGTAGTTATTGGCGATTGGGGATTTTAATTGTGTAGCTGGAAAATTTTCGAAAATATGTTTTATGGAAATCTGTTGAAAATCTTAATGTTGTGACGTGTTCAGTCTTTTGTTAAACTCTCTCTGCTTTTATGATTCTCTTTCAATCGGCTAAAGAGAAATATATAAAATAAGAAAGACAACTTGAGATAGTTTTTTCAGTACAGTAGGATCTCGTTAATCCGGCCCTATATGGGGATTAGTAGGGCCGGATTAACGAAAATGCCGGATTAGTGGAAATGCATCAGAAAATGAAGTAGTTTTACAATAAACAACATTTTTATTGCTTACGAAAACTATGATAACAATCGTTTGAATTTCTGTACAGTATAGGCCTAATGCAATTTTGTTTACTGTATTATTATGAAAAAGAAACAGTGATATGAAACAGCAAACTACAGTCTAGACATGAAAATTTACTGACTCATCGGCGGAAACACAGTGCCGGATTACTGGATGTGCCGGTGTATTGAATGGCCGGATTATAGAGACTCTACTGTATTTGAAGAGTGATCTGTTATTCGAATTTACATTCATATAAATGAGATGAGAATGAATAAGATGGATTTTGTTTTATTTACTCAACTTTTGGGTGCCGAGGAAAGAAAAAGCTGTATTTTTTGGTCGCAGTACTCTCTTGGTAGGCCAATATAACACATTTTATTGTTAAGAGCCCTCACAGATATTCGCACATGTTCATAAGTCCAACACTAGCAGTGTTGATGATTTTTTTAACTTTTGATATAATAAATTATTGCTCAAGAGATCGCACATGTGTTTAGTTGTCTAGTATCTCTTGGAACACTTCACACTCACTCTAAAGAATTTAGCCTTCGATATCTTCTTTTTCTAATTTTACTTCCTTTTTCTGAATGTTGAGCACTCACTGTCTCACACTTGTTTAGTTAGCAGTTGAACTCAACAGTCTGGAAATTCACTGAACTGAGTGTAAACTGACACTCTACCGCCACAACAATTCAGAGTGATTAGATAAACAGAAAAAAGTTTCATTTTATTGAAAGAAGGAAGCAGTATTTTACATTGATTATTAGCGTATTTCTTTGAAATATTTAGAACCTAGTAACAAATTTTCGAGTGTTCAATGAGCTACTATAAAAAGTGGCTTCAATAAAAATATGGTTTGAAGGATAATTATTTTGCAACTTTTGTTTTCTAAGTAATTGACGTTTCTAATGTGAACTAGAACGTTCTGATAAAGAGCAATCTCATTTTTCATAAGTAAAGATAGGAAAATATACCCAAAATAGTTGACTAGAGCTTTGGCAGAATCTATTGGGTCAGGAATTGCACTATAAAAAAATAATATAACTGAATCTGAATAATAAGAAATATTGCACCAAACTAATTAGAACATGTTTTTATTGCATTAGAGAACGGACATTGAATTTATGTAGAAAGAATACAGTATTTTCAAATATTTCTGTGGAGTTGAAATCTTATTTTTATATTGTGTCATGACATGGCTGTTTAATGAATAAGCTTTTCAAGTACCAAGTTGTAACACATTCATTAAAACACTAGAGTGATGAAATTGGTATGTATGACAATATCTGTCTGTAATCTTATTCTAAACTTCAATAACGCAGTTTTTTATACTTATTCAATGATTCAATTTCAACGCAGTATTGCATTAAATGATTTGATAAAACTTGTACATACTCTAGCGCATTATTTTAAGTCACTTATTTTTAAGATTTTTGTCATAACTTATTGTCTTTTGATATAAAATTGTTTGAAAGTGATCAAAAAGTCGATGTTTCATTTTATTTTAGTTTTAATTGCCCGTATAGAAATTTATTCATAAATCATATTCCGTAAGAATCTTACGGTAAGATACTTCAAAGCTGTATCTTAGAACTTAGAGAAGTCCTACTCGTTAACTTGTTCGTATCTTACTAACTTAGTAATACTTACTCTTAGCAATACTGAGCTTAGCATTTGAAAACACATGGTTATTGATTCAATAGTGCTATTGGATCCATAAACTGTCTATTGAGCGACTGAAAAACCGGGCATAAGAGTATTATTTCTAATTGATTTTATACACCAAGTAATCTACATTACTAAAACAATATTATTTTATTATTCAATACAGTGGCGGCTGGTCAGGGGAAGCAAGTACAGCCCGGCTGTACTAAAGTTTTCCAATGTAAAATGTTTTTGCAATAGAAATAAGAAAGTAAAATTAACAAAATATTCATGTAGCTATGATTATTTATTGTAGTTTAACAACAATACATTAGTCTGACTGTGCGTATGAGGTGTGAGCATTTTGTCGCTGATGAGCTTTGTCATCGTCCCACATTACGTAGTTCGCAAGTTGTAACAGTAGGAGCTGCCTTTCGCAACGCAGCAGGGGCCTGCAGGAAGCCCTGTTCTATATGGATGTACCTAACTGAGATGGCTAGCACAACTACTGTACACGCGTTGCCATGGAAACGCATGTATATACATATAGGAACTGTATTGGTTGAGCCAATCGGTACAGCCAGAGGAGCTCGGGCTTCACCTGTACTACCAACCTTGCAACAAGAGAATGCAAGACAAATCGTCAGAAAGTATTTGGTCTCAAGCGTTTAAGTTGGTACAATCAAAGCTGAGATAGAATTCAAAGTGTCACGTGCTTTTGAAAGCTGAGAGTTTGAGGTTATCCACTCACTAAATTGAACGATTTCGAGTGTTCAGTGTTTGTCAGTTCGTGCTTGATGTTGAGTAGAATCAACTCCATCATTACAATATCGGCATAAATAATGTGTGATTTTTGTTGAAGCCTACTAAATGTAAACAGTACTGTTCAGAGTGTTCCAGTGTTCGGCACTTTAAGCTTGATGTTCAAATATCGGTGTACCTACTGCGATTTTTGTTCGACTATCGGTGCAAATCATGTGATTTTGTTGTAGTGATAGAGTAGAGGTTAGTGTAGTGTAATATTCTTGTAGTGTTAATCCTTGGTTTAATAATAGTATGGAGCCATCAATAGATTTAGTTTGTACTCTTTTACAAACACCATTCTTCAAATGGACCGATAGTGACAAAAAAGACCTACTTATTAATTGTGATAGACCACAACCTACGTTAACGTGCCACAAACTATCAGGTGCTTCAACGGGTAATATTCATTCAAGAAATTTTCAAAATTCCTGGTACAACAAGCATAATTGGTTGTGTGGTAGTCGTTATCAACAAAAACTATTTTGTTGGCCGTGTTTATTAATAGGAATGAAAAGAGTGTTTGGAATGAAATAGGGTTTGACAATATGACAAATGCAAATCGTTCTTTTCAGAGGCATGAATCCTCATCTGAACACATGAAAAATTCCGTGAGTTTTAAAGACTTGAAAAGAAATTTCAACAGGATTGCTGATGCTCTTCAAGAAAACTCTCGCCTTTTTATTAACAATTTCAATAAAAATGTCCAGTTAAACAGGAATTTTATGCACATACCAATTAACACAGTGCTATTCCTTGCCAAACAAGAGCTCGCCTTTCGTGGTCACGATGAATCATCTACTTCTCAAAATAGAGGCAATTTTAAAGAACTATTAAATCTTCTAGTTAATTCCAGTAGTATTGAAAATAGACAACAATATGAAAAAGTGAAAAATGTATTTACCGGGGACTCAAAAACAATTCAAAACGAATTGATAGACTGTATTCATAACCATCTCTTAGATTATATTACAAATGAAATAAAGGAAGCTGATTTTTTTTCTATTATTGTTGATGATACTACAGATATTACAGTGGCAACTCAGTGTTCAGTTGTAATTAGGTATGTAAATAGCAAAGGTTTAGTTTTAGAACGTTTTCTAGGTTTCAATAACGTGAGTTCTGATCGTACTGCTTCTAGATTATTTGACCTATTGAACAATAAACTGAATGAACTGCAGTTAGAACCTAAAAAGTTAGTTGCCCAGTGCTATGATGGTGCTAGTGTAATGTCCGGCCATTTAAATGGCTTACAGATGAAAGTAAAGGAGATTGCACCGCAAGCTGTGTTTGTACACTGCTTAGCATCAGATAAACCTTGTTTTGAAGCAGAGTATGAACTCAATTTCTGACTGTCAATTTTTCGCCAATCTTGAGGCATACCAGCGTTTTTCATGCCTCATCGAAGCGAGCACTTGTTGCAGAATCGGTGATTGCCAAGCGAATTCCAACAGCAGTTGACACACGTTGGTCTTCTCATGCCAAAGTGCTAAAAGTTTTAGTCAACGAATGGGATGGATTGAAAGATATATTCCGAAGATTGATGGAAGACCCATTGTCAGATGAAAAAACAATTAGGCAAGCAGAAGGGTTTTTCAATAAAATGAACAAATTCAAATTGTATTTCTTGTCTAATGTTTTATGTGACATATATATTTCAGCAAGGTGAAATTCTATATAACATTTTGCACAAAAGGTCATTGGACATGAATTTTTGTGTGACTTCCATTGAAAATACCAAACAAATTATTCAAGGGAAGAGGAATGATGAGGAGTTCTCCAAGTATTTTGAAAATGCAGAAAACCGAACTCAATTGAAATTTAAGAGGAACGAAGATGAAAAGCAGGTTGCTTTCAATTTCAAACTTCTGTATTTCGAAATTTTAGATTCAATAATTATGGAGATAGATACGCGATTTCAAGACATCAAGAAGATTAAGTTCATTGCTCTTGGCGACTGTAAACAATTCCAAACTTTCTCAAAAAAATTTCCTGATGAACTATTTAATAATTTGAAGGAATTTTATGGTGTGTTCTTCGATTTTAATAGATTGAAAAACGAACTTCAATACATTTATCAAGATCAGCGGTTCAATAATATCAGCCTGGAAAAGATTCTGTGTCTCATGATTGAAATTGACATCAAAGATATCTTCCAAGAAGCGTATAAATTATTTTCGTTGATTATTACAATACCTTCGACAAGTTCTTCTGCAGAGAGAAGCTTCTCCGCTCTCAAAAGAATAAAAACATACTTGCGAAACTCTATCAACCAGGAGAGGCTGAATGGACTTGCTACGATTTCAATTGAAAAATCCCTTATCAGTGATCTTCAGTTGAGTACACCATTTCATGAGGATATCATTGACCGGTTTGCTGCGCTGAAGAATAGAAGGATTGACCTCATCTTCAAGAAATAAAATTGTGAGTAACCTTCCGCATTTCTAGGCATGAATTGAGTAATGTAATTTTCATTTATTGATATTTTTTTCTAGGAGAAATTATAAATTTCCCATAGGCTACTAAACAAAATTGTGGAATGCATTTTCAATGCAATACTTGATATTTCATATTATTTGTCCTTTCATATTATTTGGGCTTCCCCTATATTTTCCTTCACGAGCCGCCACTGATTCAATACCAAGATGCAACTCATCTCATAATTGTGTCTCAATTTTCGATCTCAACAAACATTACTGATTGCGAAGCCTCTTGGGTTTGATCATTGAATATATACCCTTTATATTTATATACGAGTATATAGGGTATATATTCAATGGTTTGATGCACCCCGTAAGTAATCAAGAATGCCTTTTCGCTTTCAAAATATTCTTTCACTCCTTTCTGCTTATTTTCATTTGAAAATGAGCAGAATTCCTTTTGTCGCCTCCGGCTCATTCTCGTAAAATTCCCAGTGAATATGGTGACCTTGTCTTCCCTTGTTTGTATCGATGGTTCGATTCCATCCTATATTCAGATTCACCGGGCCCTAGAGAACAGAGCAAGAGGGTCTTTGTTCTTTCCTGGACTTCCCCAGACTTTGAAGACAGACTTTTTGTTCTTCCAACGTCTCTTGGGTCTATTCAAAGTTCTCCTTTTTGTACTATATTCGTAATAGTATATTCGGCGGTATTCCACTGCTACTCTTTCAAGTATTATTTTCATTGAAAAATTTCCTGCTCACATTTCTATGAATTCTTTTCAAACACGTATCGTGAAGCTTTCTATACTATCTAGGAATTGTATCGCTTCCTCCAATAAGCTCTAAAATTAAAATTTAGCATGAATGTTCCTAACATGCTTTAAAATTTTGTTTCAACTTTAGTCCATCAAAATGTATCGCTGTAAGAACCTTTTTCCAATTTTCTCATTTTCGCTTAACCTGCAGTAATCCGATGAAATAATTTTACAATTTTCCTGCTACGCAGTAGCCTAATCACTTCCAACAAAAAAAAATGCAATGTACTGGAGGCAAACAGGAAAACAGGCATTCGAACAAAACCTTTATTTCCCAGAATTTATTCGAATAAATACATTTTCTTTTCATAATAAAAACTCCTCAATACTCTACTCTTATCACACATATTTTTTCAAGTAAAATTGTGAGTTTCAATTGAAATTGAGTTTATATCCCATTAATCTCGCAATAATTCTCTCGTCGTTTATCTTAATTATCTCTTCGTTTAGTTTCTATTGAAAGAATTTTTCTACACTCTTTATTCTCAAGTTAAAACCTAGATGAATAACAATTCCATAGTTTTGCGAGATCCACGATGAAGTAATTGCTAAATATCTCAAAAATGCTAACTATAAACAACATTAATTTCGTCATTGTTTCAATGCATTTTGAAGTCACGTTTTGTTATGTTTCAAAGTAATAACGTAATTGTCAATTTAAACCTATTAGTAAGGAATAATTTGCATTTTGCGTAAGCTGTTGCATCCAGGAATCATTACCAACAAGATTTCCTATTCTCGTTATCGGCTGAGCTATTTTTATTCCAGTTTTTTTAACCACCAATATCTCAGTCTCAGTAGAAGTCATACTTCTGTGGATCCAAAACCAGTCATGAGCGAATGATGTAATACTGTCATTGCAAAAATATTTATTTATTTTAATCAATACAACATGGTATCATATATTTATTAAGTATTCATGTAAATTTAAGTAGGTATTCTCCTTGATATATTCGATGCATGGAATATAAAATTCCTGGACTGACATGTGACATCATAGGTAGAATAAAATTCCTCGAAAGAGGCTTTTTTCTCCTTACAGAGCTTGATCACTTGTTGATTTTTCTAGTAGCCTACCGTATCACCGTATGTGATATGAGATGATTCAAATTCTAATAACAAATAATTATTCATTGCGCTCAATCTGATACAGTATTTTGAATTGATTCTGTAGAACGTAATAAAATCATCTAAAAATCTAGAAAGATATAATAGAATGACTTCTTTATTTTGCTGACGTGGTGAAGTTGGACAGTAATGTCCACTCTTCCACTAACGATGAGCTAAGGTACACAGAGTGAGAGTCAGAGAGACACAAGATGAACGAAAGATGAAGGAATAGAAGTGGAACCATTTTGAATGAGGCCAATGTAAAAATTAGGTTTGTAATATGAATAAATGAAATAATGTTTTCTTTTTTGTACTTATTTTTTCTTGATATTATATTTTTTAGATGAAAAAGGAAAGTCGAATTTGATGAAGGATATTTGGCCTCAAGCGTAATTTAAAAAGAATGAAGTCATGGTTAAAGAATCTTGCTCACTGCTGCATAGTTACCTGTGAATTTTACGCTACCATAGATCATTATTCTATTGTAATGAGTCCCTTATTTGACAGATGAATACCGTAGATCAATACATGATAGGGGCAATAAGCCCCTATTGGTAACCGCATTGCATACAACAAATTAATGTTGATTAGAATATAGCACGCGAAATTCTTTGTCCTTGCTTATAATTTTAATTACCATTAAAGAAAATTCCAGCTTGATAAAATTTTCTTACGTCTGTGTAATTTGAAATATTAATTTTTGAATGTGATAGCATTCCAAAATTAATTTAGCAGTATACTAGCTAGCTACTAGTTTTTTTAATACTAGTTTTTCCAGTTACTCTGAGTTCTAAGAGATGTCGCTAGGATCGGCCCCTTCATTTCTGGTTTTAATGTACGATGGGAAATCTATTCTAATCGGTTATCTATGCTAATAGCTAGCATAATGCTTACTCAGATTACACTAGAGGAAAATAACAATACAGTATTTACTACAACTTTTAATGTAGCCTACAATCATTTTTTCTCTACAACATGAAAGCTATTTAAACAACATTAAACATTGAAGCAATAACACTGGATTATAATATTTATAAAATAACAATACCGTATACCATAACATGATTGTAGATTAGCATAATTATGTAGCAGATAGCAGAAAGAGTTATTTATATTTTTGAACTGGGAAAACTAAATCCAACTCCATAAACCAATAAAAGTGAGAGCATGTATGACTTTCATGGGTAAATCCATTATGTGAAATTTCTAAAGGACAAAACAGTACCTTACTTCTCTATCTAGAGTAGATAAAGAGACTTATCCAGTATGAGAAACGATGTTCTAGAGACGTGACTATAAATTATAATACTATTTTCACAGCTCATTTAACAAACGATTGCAAAAATAAATTCTTTAAAATATGGCACTTCCATGAAACGGCAGTAACGATAATTTGTAAAGCAATATCAGTTTCTGTATAGCATGAAATGTATGGTAATGTAGTGATTATAGTAGAAGCATAACTCAAATTAACGATGGAGATAAGAAGGTTGTTTTAACTGGAGTAGTTGAAACATTTATTTTAAACGCCCTCAATATAATCCAATATTTTCAAACATCTTTGATGGAGAAAACTTTCTGGCATAGTTCAAGTGCTAAAACCCATATACTTTGGGAAACCTATATGGCCGTGGCGAAGCGTGGTATACTTATTTGGTCATCGCCGGGTATATTTCCTATAGGAAATAAGTATACCACGCTTCGCCACTACTATATGGTAAAAATTATTACGAAGTCTTAATTCCCTATGTTTTTGTGAGAAAACTCATAAAATAATATGAAAAATATAATACTTATTACAGTGCGGAGTAATTATATATTCATAAAATATATATTTTCTAAGGATGTTAGTGTCCATTTTTCATAAGAGTCCTAGACTTCTAGGTGTCAATGGGAGTTCGACAGTTTTTCAAGCTTTTCAATAACTTTCCAATTTAACACATTTAGGCAAGTTGTTAAGCCCTGACATTTGAGAGAGACTGATGTGAGCATAAGAAAAAACCATACGAATGAATGAATGCCAAATTCTAAGATCAATACCACAGACTATAAAAAATAACAAATATAATTTTTTCATCTGTGACCATACTCCTAGCACATGCGATATCAACCAATTATTCAATTATATTTTTCGACAACAGACTAGCAGAACTGAAAGCTAGGACAAAAACCATTGTTATAAAAATCAGGATGTTGACTATAAAATTATCAGTTTTAAACTACCTGTAAAATTTATTATCTCCTTACTGCTGAAGTGTCATCAAAATTCAAAAATGAATTCCATTGTCAACATTAATGACAGTGAAGTCTGCATTTCCTTTTCCTGTCCTCGAATTTATTATTATTTTCACTTCTCTTTCCATGTCTGGAAAAATAGACTCATTGTCTGAATGAGATCTCTCACACATTCTGACTTTGATACGGTTATAATAATTATAATAGCTTTTTGCTCTCTTGGTAGGTACTTGACGTCTTATCATTATCAAATATTTGTTGTAGTGTTGAAAGTGCTATTCAAATATTATTGAATTTTTATCGTTCTATCCATGCTTACAAACTTTTTAAAAGTCCAGACAAACATGAGTTGCATGTAGTATTTGGGTCTTATCAAATACTTGTAGTGTTGAAAGTACTAGTCAGATATTTACTATTCATGCTCACAAACATTCCAATTGTCCATACAAACACGAGGGGTATACATTATACACATACACCTTGAGCCTATTTTAATAAGCCTTGAACTGATCCTTTCAGAAGTCATTGTTGAACGTAAAAGGATAGCTTTCAAATGCTTAGACTACAAATAATCAATTGTTTATCCTATTATTAATAGAAAACCAACAATGGAACCATGATAAAATTGTCAAAGCATCAGAAAATTACATGGTATGAAGGTAGATCGTAGCTGATGTGTGCTTGGACTGATCATAGGGAATTTATAGATATGCTTACTTGTTTTTATACTTGCTTGAATAGATGTAACTTCTGTATAGGAGTTCATTGTATTCCCTATCTTATACGTGCTACGCCGATACGGAATTTGCATCTATAGTGCGATTCACGTCAAGAAGTCAGCATTGCTTAGATGGGAGTTTGCTATCCTTGTTCAGCACAAGGCAGTTGCTGATGTCTCTATCCTATTCGCACTGTGCATTGTTGTCGCACACAGTCTCAACAAACACGTTTGGTGCAGTTTTCTCTTTCTCTCTCAATGAAACTTGGCATCAATGCTCCTCATATAAACAATGCTGACTTCTTGACGTGAATCGGACTTTATTCAAGTTTTAGTGAGTGCAGACTGTGCAGAATAGAAGATTATCTTCCACTTTGTTTTTTTTTTACTTATAATATAATGACATAACAGAAAAACAAGCTGACAAGTGGACTTTATTCACAGTCTAATTTTCCCCCTAGGGATGATGCCCACATAAGCTCTAAGCTTGTGCGTGGGTAATGGAAGGATGATGATGAGATGTTAATGGACCTACAGCTTTAGGTGGGTTCCGAACCACCCGGAAGCGATTTTGAAGCTCATTTTGAGCCGGTCACCGATACAACGGGAGTGGTATTATCTAATCCCACCGATTAGCCTCGCCTCTGCCACTGGATCTGAATATTTTGAAATTGTATTCATACTTTTTATTCCAGGGAAAATAATTTTATTCCTCCATTTTTATTTTTTTATCCATTTTATTAAGAATACATTACAATATAACAGTATTGATCAAATACGTGATATAATTAAAAGAAAAAACGAAGATTTTGTCAAACCATTATTAATAGTTAATCACTAGATACAGTGGTTTGACAACATCTTTGTATTTTTCTTTTATTATGGAGAAATATCACATCACTCCACACACAATAATGTGACATTGTTTTAACAAAAAATTACAATTTTAAATGGTTGAATACTTCACTTTGAAATAGTTTCTCACGATAAACATGATCGCTATGAGAATGACTCGTTCAGTCAGTGTCCCATTTCTGTAGCCTAATCAAATTCAAGGATGGAGTTGTAGCCTTCTGGAAGACTCCCACGGTTTCCGTTCAACAAACGCTAACCATTTATCATAAATTATTATAACGACCCTGCCATAACAACGAGATGAACCACAGTATATTTAGGATTACGAGATCTTTCAAGATCTCGATTGAAACTTAGTTTCAATATGAACGGGAACTCCTGAATCATTAAGTAGCCAATACACCCTGATTGTGGCTTACATGACAGTTACTGATTGTAATATACAATTACTGATTGCAATAATTATTGTCATATACAGTCATAACTGATGAGTTTCAATGTAATTTTCTACTGTGGCTGACTTTATACACTTTTTTTAGAATAAATTTCCAATTATGGAAAGTAGCTCCTTGAGCTTATAATTTCACTACATTTTATTTCTATAGGACATAATAATAATTAACGAATAATATTGAATTTTTGAATACTTTAACATAACTCATAATTATTAATTCGACACACTGGAATAATCAAGGAATACTTCCTCATCCACAAGGCTCTCTTTATTCAAAACTTTTCGACATGAATTTTCCTTAACATGAATAATACTGAAAATAAAATAAAAACATGTAATACTTCCACTAGACCACAGAAAAGGAGAGTCTCAAATCAGAAAGTATAGCACGATCCTTTTAACTTGTCAGGAATCAGCTGTTTCGGTAATAATTAAACAGTGATTTCGACACAATAATCAAAAGGCTTAAAAGTCTTAAAGACATTTAAAGTCTTTAAAAAACCTTTCAAAGAATAACTTTTTAAAATACCTTTTCAATAATCTGCGAGATTCAGCATTTGTAGGATAAGTATTGTACTGGTGGCCGAGTAAAACATATGTTTTCTGACAAGTTAAAAGGATCCTGCTATAATCAGAGAGACTCTGAATTATTTCTGATCGATTAGACACTTTTTATTCAAATTTCATCCGACAATACAACGTAGAAACAAGCAGACAAACGGAGGTGAATCACTCATACGAATCACTGTTTTGCTCGTAACTTCTGAGACGACGACCGCGTAGGGAGGTTATTATTTTGGCGGTGACGAAATGCATTGAACTGACCTTCTCGCAAGGTGGGGTATTTTCGGGTGGGGTGCGCAGTATTGAAAAGGCACGTTTCAACAAGTACCGCACTGCGCATGCGTCGAATGAGCACCCCTGCCCTATTCTACCCGGCGTGTGAGCTCGGCACTCGGCAGAATGAGTGAAATGCTGGCGTAGTAAGTAGCTGCTAGCTAGACGTCAATACGGCGAGAGACGGCGGTGAGGAGTCAACGCAGTCACTGAAAACGTTCTGTGCGTAAATGAAAAGCCCACCACCGCGTGTGTGCACCGCTTTACACCACACTTTACGATTCAAATGTTTTCCCTCAAGGTGAGAACACGATTAGACAAATTTTTAACGTGATTTGACTGTCACACTTCACATACCGTGATGTAAAACCGGCTCCTCAGTGACCGTTGGCAATGCGACACTGTTTTGTCTGTGAAAAGTGATAACAGTTGGATGGTGTAAACAGTCCTCTGTGTTTTAGTGATAAAGAGTTTCCTTCCACACGGAAATAATCCGCTCGGAATTCAGTTCGGAAAAGCCTGCAGTGTGATCTCTGTCTTTCATTCGAAAGGTTAGTAATGGTACACATTTTTCTTTTTCTTACAATAAGATACTGTCATTCCGTTATCCTTTATAATCTCGTAAGTTATAATTATCAGCGTGTTATTTTCTATCGCTTAGCTAAAATTATCATGATACTCTCTATTTTCTCGTAACGTACATAATAATTATATTTGTATAACTATAATTAATATTATATTGTTGTAGTTTTAAAGCGCATTCTTGGGAATTCAAGACAAGCAAAGGGTTTCAGGGGCCTGTTTCATTTAAAATAGAAGTCCTGTAGGGCTGTAGGCATGAACAACACTGCATATTATGCAATAAACATACCGGTATACAGTTAAGTCAAAATCGCCTCCACCGCCTTTTCAATGTATTACAGGACTTCTAAATTACATGAAACAGGCCCCAGTTACAGGTCTCAGTTTCCAGCACATAATAAATCCAGGGTAGTTCATTTTCAAATGCAAATGATTGTATTCACTGAATTTCTCTCCAATTCCATCCTCCATTCAGTATATTACAAGCTTTTAAATTTATACAAAAACATTTTTGGGTTGTATGAATAAATTGAAAAAGTTTTCAACAAAATACAATGTATCCATCTACCTCGTTAGCCCAGTCAAATGATGATTTAATCTTTATTATTTTTTTAAACGGATGTTCTTTCTCATCGTATTCCTGTACGCATCAAATTCCGTATTCGCTAATGAAGATGGCACTAGTGTACTCTTTGATTATACATATATGTACATATTATACATTATGTTTGCACTCTATGGTATACATTTTAATGTTGTATGCCTGTGTTCGATGCATGTTTAGCAGATGTTACGCAGATAATTGGGATATTATTGTGTTTATTGAACTTTTCAATTAGAATCGATCGACACGTGCTTCCATTGAATTGAACTCTTTCATTCTCCCATGCCAACATTATTTTTCCATTTTTCACTTCAATCTTCGTCCTCAATTTCTGTGCTCAGCATTCTTTTTTTAGTATTTTTCACGGATTATTCTTTTTATTCAATTTTTTGTCTCCTTCTTTTAGTCATATGTATGTTAAATTATACTGTTTGTCATAGGTCTCCTAAAGGCGCGGGTACATGCATGCTATATGCAGCGTGTGAATCGTCTTTTCTCACTCAATTCAATGGATAAAGTCAGTCCATATGCGCATAGTATGCACCGTGTATTCGCACTGTCATGGGCGTAGCCAGGGGTGGGCTTTGGGGGCTCGAGCCCCCTCCAAACATTTAATAAAAAATTTTCAGGGAATGGGAACTGAATAAAACTCAATCATGGACTTTTTTTGTAGAAAAGTATAACTCCAAAAGAGTTTCCAATTTCCAATTCTCTGATCATAACTCCAAACTACTCCACTTCCTTTCCAACGATTCATGTGATTCAAAAACAAAATAGGCCTATCAAAAAATAAGACATTTTCCATAAAAGTATTTTTGGACTCACCTCAAAGTTTCTTCACATGCACGAATCCAATTCACAATCACTTAGTTCATATTATAGTGATGCAAAAATAGGCTTCCTGTTCACATCCTTCCCTTTATCTTCACTTTGACTCAAAACTGATAATAATACGTTTCTTGTAATTGTATATAATTTTGTGGGGAAATCTAGAGCCCCATAATCACATCCTTTAAAGTCAGTCTTTTTGGACCAGTCGTTCTCGAAAAATCTGTAGTAGAATTTCCCATGATTGAATAAATAATCACTTTTATCAAAATTGAATTAAACTAATCGCTTTTATCAAAATTGAATAAACTAATCGCTTTTATCAAAATTGAATTGAAAATTTGAGTGAGTTTATACTATTGAAATAAATATTTCAAAATATGATACACTATTTTATTTATTATGAATATTGAATGTCCATGTTCAATAGAAAGAATCTGTTCTTTTTCATTGGAGTGTAGAACACCTCCGACATCTAGACGGCGGAAAAATGAAGTTGTAACTTGAATGACCCAGTAACTGCTGCCATCTTACGACAGAATCCAGAAGTAGCTGCGTTGTGCATTGCCAACCAATCAGGGGAGAGAGGCGGAGCTTGGAGGCGTGCCTGTAAAGATTGAAGCTGTAAATCACCCAGTAACTGCAGCCATCTACCGGTCGAATTCAGAACTAGCTGAGTCATTCATTGCTGGCTTATCACGAGATAATAGGCGAAGTTTGGAGGCTACATGATTTACAAATTAGGCTACGATTCATGAAAGAATTTTAGACACAGTTCAAGAATTGTTCAAATATTTTCATTGCTGAATAAATAAATAAATAAATACAATATTCGTCTTGGAAAACACAATAAATGATTGAATCACCGTTTCTGAAATAGGTTTGAATTGTTTTCATAATGAAATAGTTACACCCCATTAACCTATCTTCTATTTATTCTTCTATATTCTATCTCTCCAAATAAATACAAGGTTAATGGCTACTTTCCTATTAATGAGAGCATTTGTTAATATAGAATGATTTCATTGATGTTGCTGTTCAAATAAATTATTTTTAATACATGAAAATATATCAGCTTGCAGCTCAGATGAATACGAGGTAGCTTTGTTATTTATTTTGTGATAATAAGATAATTTCTCAAAATTTTATGAAGTCAGGTAGATTTTAATACACATTTTCAGGCATTAATTTTCCAAAATTCTCACCGGCCCTTCCATATATCTAGTGGGGGGGGGGGGGTTGCGTTCACCTAACCGGCTACCCTTTGTAATCTAGTTCTTCAAGCCCCCCCAAACCCCATCCCTGGCTACGCCCTTGCGCACCGTAACCCAGCCGAAAAAGAATTATATACAATCAGTTGTTTTTCGAGTATATTATTGTGGGATTCAAGGTGCATTATGAAAGCTCAGGAATTATCCTTCAAGCAAACTCATCATGGGCGGAGTTAGAGGATATTTCCTGGGGGGGCTTCTGACATAAATTTTTTGCTACAAACTATTATATGACTACATTTATAACATTTGCTTTAATAGCTAAAACTATTTCGGGGGCTTAGCCCCCACAAGCCTTCCCTTAAATCCGCCCAGGTAACTCATCCTTTTTTAAAGCGGAACTGAATAACACAGCCCCTATTGTAAACGCTTCCCTTCTTTCAGACTACTATATGACAACCCTTCATTTATTTTTTCCATAATTCTTGATTTGGATCATTTTATTTTTCTACGGAATATTGATCACATTCGCCCAAGTAGCTTGGCGTTTATTGAGATGAATATTGGAAATTATTATTATTACAACCCTCTATGATGAATACCAGCGACAAAAGACTAACAGGAGGAAAAATTGAGAGCAGAATTGCGCTAGAGTGCTGGGGGAAAGAATGAAGGTACAGTAGATACCTTTTCCGCAATACCCCTTATCGTATTTCACCTCTCTCTCTTTCTTCTCAGGAAAGGCTCTCGGCATTGTTCGTAAAGTGAGCAGCGCTTTTATCCTTTCAAAAGACTGGATCCATCCGTAATGTCAGCAAGTGAACGAGGGTAGGGGAAAGAAAGGGTTGAAGAGGAAGATGTGAGAAAATGAAGAGGGAAGTACGTCATGGAGTGTATGAGAAAGTAAAAAAACTCCGTTTCCCGATTCACCTGGCGTCAATTTATTCTACTCGAAAAATGCAAAACGAGCTTCCACTATGAGTTATGAACTTGACCTTTTCGTTTTATTTATTCCACTTACCCAGGCCCTACAGAATGCCTTATTTCCTGTTTATTCTTCATAAATCTTCCTTTATTTCAACCTTTTCAAGGGTTTTCAGATATGGGATGTTCTGTATGGGGTATCCTCGTATCCAGGACTTTCAATGGTGCCACCTTGCATAAATCCTCCCTACAAAGATAGTCAAATACCTTTAGGCATTTGAAGTAATTTTGAGTACGTTTGATCCCTTACACGGATAGGAAAGATTGGAAAGGAGGGAAACACTGAAAACACTTATTTATTTATTTAAGAAAGAATGGAAACAACAGGCTTTGTCAGCCCGAAACTGTTTCCGATCAGAAGTACAAACTTCACAAGTTAACAAGTACAAACAAAAAGAAACTAAAATTCAAATGACAATTTATCCTGATAATAGGATGAACGTAAATAGAAAGAAAACCCAACAAATTTGAATAGTGGGATTTTAAATAGTGGGATCAGTTGAATAGATACAATGTCAATAAGAATATCCAGGAGAGAAAAACAGGAAATCAAACCGGCTTTTGTTGTGATATAAATGGTTTAAGTAAATAATTAAGTACGAAAGTAGAAATAAATATCTATTAAGATTAATTTATAAGAATAAGGATGAGACATTAAGATAGTTATATGAAATAAATGTATGCTATGTAGCATGTAGGCCTACTATCCTCCATTATTCAATTGAATAATATTCAAATGAATCGACCAACCAATTCTATGATTTCTGCTTGAATGCCGAGAAATGGAAGATCCAACTTACCTCCGACCTTCAACTTACTTTTCAACAGTTGAATTCTCAAAAAAAAAAAACGAAATAAGTACTCGTATTTAAAAAAAAAGAGTTGATAAGATAAGTCCAAAATTTGTACAGCTGCTCTCATCTTTAGTTAAATGCTGTTATCTAATCCACCTAAATCCTTTAATAACATTTGTTTATCTCACTGCAAGGATTACCGCTTGTTGGTCAATAATAACCACTAATTTTAAATTATTATGAACCTCGAACCGCGGGGTCATGAAACCAATAGCTGCGGTTGCATTCATTTTATATTCATCATAACTCGAAATGAGAATAAAAAATCTTGATTGATAAAATCAAACCGAAGCACAAGTTTGTTGTTTTCTTGTTGATTTGAGCTACTAGTACGATACCGTATTGAAAATTATAGATAATAATGATGTTTACCTCTGAAAGATCCTTGGAAGTGTAATTATTTCAGCTCATGATTATAACCCAAGTCATCTTATTTCTTATTCAGTTTATTCCTGGATTTGGAAGCTCTCTTCAACTTCATTATCCATTTACATCGTGGTTCTTAGACATTGAGATCTAGATACCAAACAGATTTGTCGTCGGTTGAGTTTGAAATTGCCATTTTAGAGAATCTCACTTATTCAATTGGAAGATGCAACCTATCATTAATAATAGTTCTTTTCTATTATAAGCGGGCTAGTTGTTTGATAGAGAATATGATTTGTTATGGCGCTGTGAGACCATGAGGCTAAATCATCTCAGTAATTCCCAAGGCTACGGATTTGAGATTCAACCAGGTTTAGCTTTCAGGCGTGGATTCCATTCCCGAGATCAAGATGTATGAATTTCGCTCATTATAACCAAAACTTTAGATGCTGGTTGCAGAGAAGTAGATTAAAGTTAACTTCGATTACTTATAACTAAAAATTAGAATTGTTGATTGGGGAAGAAGCTCAATAAACCTTTGTTTTTTTTAACAAAGGAAATGTTGGCTTATAACTACAATGAAACTAACTTTCAAAAATTCTAGTCACTGTCGCTAGACGTAACTGTAGACAACTTATTTTCCCTTTCTATTCACTGACGTCATTTTTCTAATATTTTTACTTTGCCAAATTTGATTTCCTGATCTTTCTTGCTATTGGAAAGCTTCCTATTTCAATAATCGATCAGCAAATATATATAGAATATCAATTATAGATAGAATCAGTATTGATAGTCAGGTCTTCATAGTTACATGACAAACTGGGAAACTGTCTCATGAATTATTGAATATATCATTTTTCATTCTTGGTCTGTAACATTACAGCCATTGTTCAAAATTAGCTTACATTAACAACCTAAATAAGTGAAAATTGGAAAATAATGAAGTCAATGCCTTCATCTCTTCATGTACTTACTCATTATCATATTGAGGATATGAAACTTCGTCAATAAATTTCGTATTTGTTTATCGAAACTTTGTATCAGGTGCTATAAAGACCTTCCTAATTCATTAGGATTTTCTTCCTAATTGATTTTTTCTTTTCTTTTCAGTTTTTATTCATGTTTTTCCATACTGTATTCTAGTAATAGTGTAGAAATCATATTCTAGCGTAACTCGCATTCCGCGCTCAGATGTTTCTTTGTGGATCCTTTTCTTCCAAATTGTAATATCCTAATTATGTTTTATTTATCTGTCTATGTATGTACTGTTGATTGAAAAAAAATTGAATAATACTGTACTAAGTTGAGCCGGTGTATATTTCTGCAAAGTCATTCTTAACCCAAAAGCTTTTGTTAAAATAGTTTTAAAAATTGTAATATTTTTATATTTTGTTCGATTTAATAATTAATTATGAATAGTAATGTTTTAGCTTCGAAACATATTACAAATTATTGAACTCTCAAGTTTTGAATGCATAATTTTAAAATATAACAAGTTCAATAAAATAAATAAAACTGCCCTCATCCATTAATTTACTGTAACCGGTTACTACAGTACTTCCAAATTCATTATAAGATCTGTAGGCTACATCACCCGGTACCTACAGCCATCTATAGGCAGAATTCAGAATTTCTCCTGCTCGCATCCTGTTGACCAATCAGAAGAGAGGAGGCGGAGCTACTGGCTACATTACCCAGTACGTATAGCCATCTACCGGCAAAAATCAGAGTTAAACCTGCTCGCATTCTGTTGACCAATCAGGAGGAGGTGACGGAGCCTACGACGATGGAGGCGTGTTTCTTCACGTAGGCGTGGCTCTAATCTGCAACTTGCTCGTGATTGGTCCGTCGTTCTAATCCGCTGCTACGTTCCAATTTCCATCTAGTATTTTGTCTATCACTTCATCTTGTAATCGATCGTAATCCTCTTTCATTTACATTCCTCTTGAATTTTGTGTTCCTTAAAATTCTACATGAGTTTTCATGAATGATTCTTGAATATAGATTTATAGATTTAAGAATATAGATTTATTCTTAAATATAGATTATATTTATTCCAAATATGCATATTAAAGCATGTTTTTATTAGAAGTACAGAAAGTTTCCTTCAACAAGCTCCAAGCAATATTCTTTGGAAATTAGGTTTCTTTAAAAACCATTAGGCCTACTTATAAATCTTTATTTTAGTACTCTTCATACTTCTCTTAGTTCTATTTTATAGTTCTCTTTGCCGGTATATTGATATAAATTGAATATTAATACTCCATTACTAGTACTCTTGAACACGAAATTGAAGTTTGACTAGTTTTGATGATTCTCAATCGATCAATTTCCTCAATAAAACCCTAGTTTTCCTAATCTCGTGTAGAAAAATAGGCTTCTTCAGAAACTATTCTCAGATTTCCGCAAATATGAAATTTTACGAATATTGAAAAGATTTGAAAATTATCTATCAAATATTAATGGTGAAGGTTGATGAAGTGGCCTCAGCTTACACAAATATTTACCAATTATTAACGGTGTATCGAATGAGACCCATTCACAGTGATTCACTTGTGCGTGACCTGCCGATCAAATTGAATCAAAAAATTAGAGGAACCACGCTTATCGGCCTTGCAAGCAAGCAAGCTCAGTTCTGGCTGTTGGGAACTTAACACCATTTGATAACAAATGTCAGTTGGTCATGACCGTCTATTTTTCTACTCCAGTGTGTAAAACAATTTCCATTAGCCTCAGTAGTACCAACACTAGACTAGTTGTCATACTTAACTACTTAATAGTTGTAAAATTACTATACTTATCAATTCCATTCCTAGTAAATGAAACTGTATACAACTACAAATGACTAGGCAAGAATGTTGTTGATTATCGTAACAATTTCAGAGCAAATGGCATAAAGTTCCGGCATAGAAGATATGCTTCATAGAATACATAGTTGGATGTTTGTTTTATTATTGAGGAATTGTAGTGGAAATTACTGTTGCAATGACTTGTAGACAAAACATGGCAGAAATTTTCTTTACAAATTAAAAACAGTTTAGATTAGAAGGCTAATAAATTCTGTCAGATAATCAGAAGAAACCTTGCATGAAATGGTGTTGTGGGTTTCTTTTTTAAGAGTATCTCGTAAACTGTTGGGCCTTCAATTACGAATTTAGTCTCAAACAGTAGGTACTTTAATTTACTTTAAAACGTATGTTGGCTGTCCTTTAAGAAAAAGTGATTCTTCAGGGTGAAAATTGGCCAAACATGAAAAAATTGCAAAATTTCGCCAATTTTTACGGTTTTTGGAAATGATCCACAAGTTTGCCGAGGTCGTAAACTTGTATTTAGCATCACAGGACTATCACATACATTATTAAAAAAAGAAACCGGCTACCCCAATTCATGCAAGCTGAAAGCTACTTTTGATGACAATTTTATTGGACTATAATTTTGTAATGTGACGGCAATAATTGACATGTAACCCTTCTTACTTTGGATAGAAAATATTATTCATAACATTTGATTGGATCTAATAAATCAGATTCCTTGGAATCATTTTTAATTACGAAATATTTTTGTGCTTATTTCTTATTTCACGTTTTTTGTCCCTGAAAACAGAAACATCTTCACGTTGTAGGCCTAGGACATAACAAATTTTTCCAAGTGAAAATCACTAATTTTTATACCAAGTCGATGCAGCTGACTTTTATTACAATGTACCTATAGAAATGCTGACTTATTATAGTACAATGTACTAAAAGTGAGTACCGTGTGAAAAAATACAAATAAGTACTAAGTATAAGTATTGCTAATAATAACAATGCACTTGTAATGCACAATAATAACAATTTTGCAATGTAGTGAGTATTGTACTAGTGTTATAATTAGTATGAAAATATGGAGCAATAAAACCATCCAACATTACAATAGTCAACATTATTCCGACCTGAAATAATGTTCTATTGTTCAACAATCACAATTTCCCTCTAAATTAAACTTGAACAATGATTCAATTAAACACAAGCAAGACGCGAATCGATTTCTTGAAATTTCCTCATAATTTGACAAAATTAAGCACAGACCTCAAGTAACCAACCTATAGCCTACGTTGGAGACAGACATTCAATAAATGAAAACTTAGCTATTTCAAACCGTTCACTGTACGTTTCGGTCCTTTAATAATCAAACTAATTCTAAATACGTTTTTAACAGATCTACCGTTATTTCGAAAAAGGGATAACAATTAAAAAAGCGTGAACCATGTGCAAAGAAGTGCATCATTTGAGACTAGTGAATAAATTTTGACAGGAACTATGCTTACTGCCACTTTGCTGACGTATCCTGTAGTTTTCAATGTGGCACCTGTCTAAAAAATCAACAGAAAAACTGGATGAATTACAGTTTCTCTAACAAAGCGATTAATCGAGTGCATAGGGTTGATCAACGATGCATGAGATCAAACAGTTAGGATTAGTGATATGTGTGTGAGAGAGAGAGAGAAAGGCAGGAGTTATGATATGAGTGAGAGAGAGAGTGAAGTTGGGGTAGGAAAGTTATCGTGTTTTGGTTGACTGCTTAAAAAGTATACAGGGGAGAACTGAGGGGGTAGTTTTCTTGTAGACCTGATCATAAGTCGTAAGTTGAATCCTACCATCTAATCTAATGACGTATCTAGATCTCCACAGAGTCAATCAGAAGGGTGAAAGTATGAATTAAAGTTTTATTTTTTCAATTGAAATTTAAATGAAATTGCATTTGTGATTAATAGAGATTTGCCTTCGATAACGTAACATGTTGTGTATTGAAAGATTTTCGACGAAAATGTATTTTTCTGACTGTTAACCGTAGACAAAAATATCTTGTCCAAATCATATCTTTCTTTGTCTTTTAACTAACTCGTTCAAATAAACTATTGTCTTTGGACTATTTGAACTATTTTGACTCTTTTGAACTATTGTCTAACCTTGAACTGTAGTTTAAAGGTGGCTATGGTAACAGCCGTAAGTTTTGGCGAAGATAAAATTGATGCATGCAGATTGATCATGTCTCTAATTATTATGATAATGATGCTATGAGGGAGAAGAGATGGATAGATTTGATATTTTATTCTCCTTTATATTTTTCTCTACCTCTCATTTCTTTTTCAATCAATTCCTGGACTAAAATGCTTTTAAAGTGAATTGATTGAAGAACTCCTTTCGTGGATTCCCTCATTTCCTTCAACTCTTCCCGCACCACATTTCTAAGCCTTTTGCGTAAACGAGCGGCGCGATAAACCAATTGACACGTGTTCCATAAGATTTTTCTCCAATTTATCTCCCAATATCCGAGTACTAATTTGTATCTCTAGAGTCAAATCTCATTGCCAAACGTCTAGTCGCAAGCAGGCTGAACAAGACTGGAAAGCTGCGATCAATAGTCAGTCTTGGTCTGGCGTCAGTACAGCGGCTAGCGTGTTCTGGATAGTTTTTTTAATGTCGAAACTGCTCTCAGCAATACAGTATTACTCTACAACCCTCTTGTATAACTGTAGGCATTGTTTCCTACAATGGAATAATTCACAACGTTTACGTCTCCTAATTTGAATAATGAAAATCAGTAGGAAAAGAACCAAAGGACGTCGAACTCGATTTTTGTTTTTCATGTTGTCCGAGATCTGTATGATTCATAAAGATGATATATTTATTGTATGACGTAGATCTGAATCGTGTGGCTTATCTAGATCTTCACAGAGACACCCTGGAGAGTGATAGCGTGAATTGAGGTTTGTGATTTATAAAGATGTGATTTTAATCACGTGACGTGTATTACGATTTTCAACGACAATTATTGGACTGAACTTGTCGTTGCGTGAATAGAGTTTGTCTGTTGTCGGCTTTTTAGATTGATTGGTCAATCGCATGAGAACTCAGATTAGAAGTCAACTTATTAGGCACCAATATTCGTGCTACTTTTTTCTTCCTCCGAATATATCCATATTTCCAAGCTGATTTTTCAACTATGGCAGGGTGTTGTGGTTTTGAAACGGGGGTTGTTTTCTTCCTGAGAGTTATTAGAATGCGGTTTATATGCGTTATCTATGATTGTATAATGCCTACAAGGAAGGGGGCTCATCATTAGCAAGCGATATCATCTTCTATCATAGCCACCTCTCGGATTTGGGTCAGGTTTTTTCATCTGGGAGCTTTCATAGTATATTAAATGAGATCTTCCCTAGAGTATGGAAGTGAATAGAAGTAGAGTGTAGTATGGAAGATAGTCTACTACTTTTACTCCTTACTTTTATTCTCTCTGGCACTATGTTGTGGGCTCTGTCCTCTATGTTGTACGTGTGATTTACTTCTTTCAGGTGAACTATTGTAAATGCAATAATATTCATATTATAATAAAGTTTTATGGAATCCATGACTGTCGTGGATTCGAAGTTTAACATAGGTTTGTGGAGCCTCCAGTATGTAATGTTGTTTCTATGGAATGATGACTCAACAGCCATGAGTTTTTAACCATAGCAAAGAGAGAACTCAGATTGCTAGGCTTGAATTCTGGAGAATCATAGACGGAAGTCGATCTATTTATAACTTCATTATTCAGAGAAAATCGATTCGGTTGCGTGCTGAGATCAAGATTTGAATGTCACTGCTTTTGTTGGAGAGTTGGAGTTGGAGAAGTATGGTTGGTATGTTGCAGAGAGAAAAGAAACAGCAATTCAAGCATTCGTATATCAAATACATAATATTATATTACTCCAACTGTCAATAGTGTATTGTTGAAAGAATTTCTCCTTCCTAGGTCTTTCTTCACATTATCAATCCGAGAAAAGCAGTAGCAATTTCCAATTAAATGAGAAATTTAATGTAGAATAATGTTGTTTTCTCTCTAAATGATGAAAATTGAGAGTGGTTTTCAATGAAATTCTATGTTACTAGTGGAAAAGCTAAATCCAAGAAAAGCAGTAGCAATTTCCAATTAAATGAGAAATTTAATGTAGAATAATGTTGTTTTCTCTCTAAATGATGAAAATTGAGAGGGGTTTCCAATGAAATTCTATGTTACTAGTGGAAAAGCTTGATAAGTTCATATTATCATTATCTTTTGCGAGCGAGCTCCACCCATATACAATGCATTTAATCACGTAAGTTAACATACTGAGCTTGAATTCTTGAATAGACTGCAACCAAACATAAAATGTGCAGTTAATAACTAATATTTCGCGTTAGTTCCACTTTCCACTCACATTAGCAGTTGTTTTAGATGATTTGTGGTGCATTAAAAGAAATGAAAATTTTCTTTCTCAACATCATAAAGTCCCGCTTGTTTCCATTCTAATCAGCGGTAATGGATTTTTTATAAATGAAAAGAAAAGTAGTCGATGCGATCGTGGAATAGTAAACTATTTCTCACCCTTGTAATTTTCACGGAAAACCAAATTTAAAATATCGGTCATCGCACTTGATGTGCAATATTATTCATGGAATGATCAATCTTTCAAGAAAATAAATAATAACTGCAGTGGATTTCCACAGATGCAGCAGCTGATAAATGTTTCAATATTTAATCACCCCATCCCTAGTTTCGAGTCCCTTAAGCCATAAGACCTTTCAGCCACAGGTTCTTTATGAATTTTTTATGAAGTTAACGGCTTCCCTTTAACTGTAGTTGCAAGAATATCGATCTGTTGTCTTGTCTTCTCCTCTCCTTTATCAAAATTCTCTTTCACTGCACTTCCACTTTTCATAGAGTCCATTAAAGGTGTGTCAAAAGGCGCATTCACAAATAGAATTGACATGTTAAGGCATGGTGACATTACCGATTGATAATTTAGTTGCCTCTGCTCTACGCAAAATATTCTACCAACAGAAAATTAATGAGAGAATTGTGAAAATGAGGGGATTGTGGAAATGAGAAAATTATGAAAATGAGAGAATTGTGAAAATGAGAAAATTGTAAGAAATGAGAAAATTGTGAATATTTTGAAAATGAGGGATTTGTTTTTGGAATCTAATAAACTGCTAACGAAAATTGACCACGATGATAATATTATACAGTCATTACATTAATTGAAAGTTATAATAAAAGTAATTTAATGCTTCCAAACACTGCACAATTTTCTGTATTTATATCTGAGTGTTTTTGACTTCGTTTCATGCTCTTGGTGAGCCATAAGATGAACAAATAAATAACAATGTAATTTACGAACTTATTCTTTCAGATACAGTAATCAGATAATTACATAGTACTTTGTACGTGTAATACCAATCAAAATATATTTTGCAAAATATCAAAATATATTGTCTTTGGTGCTACCACTTGTTGTCTAATCAACTCGTTGATCATTGGATCAGCTGGGGAGCGATTTATGTTCTCATCACTGATATTCAGCGGAAAAGGCCTCGAATTTGGTCACCCTTACAACGGGAATAGCAAGTGCATGTCTGTTATCTTACTTCCTGTTTAGTAGTGAAGGTGATATTGTGGTAATTATCCATAATGAATAGAAAAACTTGAAGAAACTATGAGATATCCGTTGTTACACCATTATCAATCTCTAGTAAACTGTTTTCACCATTATGAATCTCTAGCAAGCAGTTTACCAGAGATTGAACTTCATTATGAATCTCTGGTAAACAGTTTACCACAGGTTGAACTTCATTATGAATCTCTGGCAAACAGTTTACCAGAGATTGATAATGGTGTAACAACCGAAACCGGTATCTCGTTGTTTTAATGAGTTTGTGGTTTTGACAACTTCAAGTCTTTATTCAGCAGTCTCGTCTCTAATCTGAACAATTAGATGCCGGCAGCACGAAGTCGACCCCTTCCGAAATGTTCAAATCTTTCAAATTTATCTTACCTAATTTTTATTAGTATTGGAAGCTTTCCTAAGATTTCTCTCTATATCACGATCATGTTCGCTAAAAATGTTGAAATTTCATTTTAATTCTCTTAATTTTTTCAAAAGTCTCCTTAAATATAATTTGACATCTCAAAACAAGTAAAAATAATAAAGGAGAACTGTAATGTTTATCGTTTGCGGAATAGGTATTCTCAAACCTCACACTTTTTGCATTGTTTTGGGAGAGTGCCAGCTCCCAATCTGGACTACTTCTATTATTAACTAGATCTTTTCAAGTTTCTCTAACTCTCTTGCTCTATGTACTGTTCCTATCTCCTATCAACACTCTCGCTCCTAAAAACAACACAGACGTTTCCGTTTCATTTGTTATATCCTTTGAGTTCATTTATACATTTATCACTAATGATAATAGTGCCCATCTGTGATATTCTCTCTCTGCACAATAATTCTCTAATACGTAGACCTATAATATTTATTCCTAGCATTTATTCTGATTTTCTCATGACAATGCTATCTTTTTCTACAATAATTTAGGAAAAACATAATTTCATTCATTATCATCAAGTTGAAAAAATTCACACTTTCAAGTGTTTTACTCATGTTTTTTGCGCGATAAACAACATAGATGGATCAACATCAACACAATGGGTGAAGTGAATAAAACTAAGTTTCTAGGGGGTAGGAACTAGACCTTAGATCTAGCTCTCGCTAAAAATCAAGTGAATAAACTATTGCTAACTGTGGTTAGAAGAAGCTAAGGAAAACCTTAGAACAGTCCGGAAAACTCTAGTAAGTGCTAGGGCTAGCATGAGCTAAGGTTAGATCTGTCTAATGATGATAAATCATATGTTTTATTATAAATCATATTTTCGTAGTCATCGATTCTCTTGAGATTGTGCTGTTGATTCGTTACTATAGAGAAATAATATTCAAATTGAAGAAAGAGGATTGTTTACGTCTTTACATTTCGGTGCAGTGAATAGTGAATTTAGTGGATACTAAAGTCAGTACGTATCTAGACGATGTCATCAAGCAAAGGTGAGAATATCGACGAAAAAACATCATTAGATAGAGCATTATTTGCTAAAATGCTTCTGATGAATCCAAATATTTGCAAAAAATCACAGCTTCCATCAGTCGTAGCTAGAATGATTTAAAATTTTGAAAGCATTTCTTTTTGATACATAAAAGTCCAAAAGTTCATAAACCACAGCGGAATATTCCGCGGCAATGGGAAAGATAGTTGAAGAAATTCAGTTAAAAAAATTACTCAGCAACATAAAATCTAGCATTAAAAAAAAACTGATAAAAATGAAACTGGAAACAAAAAAATAAGACTCTCTTCCTGGGAGACCGAGCTTTACGAGTTGTTCAGCAGTAAAGAAAACCCTACATATTGCAAAATTCCAGGAGGCTGCAGCTTAGGAGGAACAAAACCTGATAATCTTGGTGAATTGGATGCGTCAATTGAAATTGAAAATAAGTCAAATATCTATGATTAAGATTTTCTGGTGTCAATTAAATACCTACAAAAATACCATTGACGCTTCTTATAAAACTGCGTTTCCTAATCCTTCTCAATAAAACAGTGATAATATTTTCAATTCTTCATGAAGAGTTGCAAGCTTGTTTTGTTTTGAATGATTAAATAATTTTTGTCTCCTGAATTCTACCATCTTTTCATTTCAATAGAATTGATTTATTGTTTTTTTTCAGAGATCATGGGCCTGGCCGGCCTAGGATCACAGACTCGTCCCTGTCTCAGGATAACAATCGCCATTGTAGTTGTACTAGTACTGTCTATTTTCTACTTTGCTAACGATATATCAACATTTCCACACACAGAGTTCTTCTGGAAATCCAGTGACTACAATGGATTCATCACCTTTCAAGGTATTAACAGTAGTACATATATTATTCATTTTATTTCTTATTCCTCAATAAGGTATTAACATAGGTAGTACATAATATGATATTATTCATTTTCAGACTGGATATTCCTCAATAATTGCAAATTGATATACCAAACTGACATGATGATTCTGACTCAGACAATGAAAGGATGTATCGATTTCTAATCTTACTCATCAGTTTAGAATAAACATGATGTTTTCCTCAATGCTAGCATTTTTCAATAGCAATCGTTTTTTATTACAATGTAAGCATTCAAAACTGTTTACAGATTCTATTTTCTTGAGAAAATGATTTGGTAGCTTTCTTTTAAATGCATGATAATTATAAGCTTGCTAAGATTATGTGCGTGGTGTTTGGTAAGTTTTTACTTGAAAATCTGCACTATTGGAAAGAAATCAAAAGCCGTGAAATTTAGAGACGAAAATATCAAGGGGAGATATATATATAACAAATACCTAACACATATACCTATACAGCATTAGGCCAAAAGACACAACCATTACATAAAACAATACTTTACAATATTTGGTTTTCACTGTATTTTGTATTAAATATTATTATCAATTCTGTATCTTATGTTGTGTTCATATTGCTTATACTAAGTTTGTACCAAGCAATGAGCTAAATATCTAGCTATGATGAATATCTGTAAATATCTAGCTATGACGAATATCTGTAAATACCTTGCATGGTACCTAGCTTAGATATTTAGCTCAGTGGTACCAAGCTGGTATCAAGGTAATTATTAGAATTAAGTATTCTATTTAACTTGGTCTGTACTCTTTTTAGGATTTTTTTAGCAATAAATGCACAGAAGGATAACCGGTTATAGTCTGGCAACAGACAAAAGAACCTTCGCGCATCGTATCACTGAAGTGAAACAGTATCACATACAGTACAGCTGCTCTAGTGAGAGAGTGAGATAAACTGCTGCATTGCATAACGTGCGCTCTCTCTGCGCAGTAGAGTTCTTATATTGAAGGCTCTTCTGTCTGTTGCCAGACTATATCTCCATGTTTGTATAATTATACATAAATAAATAAATTATAACAAGTAAAATAATAATATTTACAAATTTTTAGGCCTAAGAAGTTTGTCTCTACAAATATTAAAACAATTTGTAGAGAATTCTCATCCAATTTCAATAAAATATGTTATAATCTGTCTGTTCTATTAGGTACGTTCGAATCGAACGTTAGCGACGATGCAAGCTACAACACAACGGTGAAAGAAGGCTACCTGGTATGGAGTCCCTACTGCCGCATCCCAGACATCGACCCGATGCACGAGTCAATTCGCAACCTGGTAAAGAAGGTCGACCCGGTCACCTGTTCCAATATGATTCCGTTGACAACGGTGGTCAACCATCACCTGCTGTTCAATCACCGGGTAGCGCCACAGTACTCGCAGAATCAGAAAATGAAATGCTGCTACAAAACTATATGGAGGCCTGTCAACCAGAACCAGCCTGAAAAGCATAATAAGCCTGATGACTATTATGAGTGAGTAGGAACGTTTGTTGATAATAACAGATTATGTCATTCATCTTGCAAATATCTATTACCAGTAAATATGGAAAATGATTTTTGTAGTAGTAATAAATGAAAATAAAATAAAAGGAAACAAGGTTTGATCTTGTCAATTCCACTTTTTCAACATCAAACAGTGTTCTCTTTTATCATGGAGTTCCCCGACAACGGAAGTTTTACAAATAAGTTGAAAATAAAATGAAAACAATTCCAAATCTCACTGTAGGTACCGTACTTTTCGTTATTTTGTTGTTGAAAATTCAGAAATCACTAATGTGACATTATTAAGAAGACATTCTTCAGATTCGACTTTCTCATCTTTGAAGCCATATTGGCTACTTTTTTTTTCTTGGATATGTTTTCTTTTACACTTGGAAATCTTCTGACTTGGAGTATCACTCCTTTATGCCCGGTTTTTCAGTCGTTCAATAAACTTATCGAATCAATAACTTTTTTTTGCATTTGAAAACACATGGTTATTGATTCGATAGTGCTATTGGATCCATAAACTGTCTATTGAGCGACTAAAAAACCGGGCATTAGATTGATAAATTGTTTGGATAAAGATCATTCTTTTTAGATTGTGATAAGAAAGGAAAAGAAATTTAACTACTTTTTCAATTTTATTTAACGGTTTCGCCTTCCACTATATCTACATGGTTGTGTAGCCTACTGCACTACTGTGTACAATGTAGTTCATGTGTAACTTCATGTGTAATAAAATGCACATTTTGTTATTTGACTTCTTTATAGTTCAAAAAAACAGTAGCAAGTCTCTATAAGATGGAGTAGGTTCAATTCAATTATTGAAAATGAGACCAACATAAAGCTTCAACAATTTCTTGTATACTTCAATTCTCCAGTGACATTATATAAAACAAAAAGGTATTTTTCTCCAAAAACTATGAACAGCATATCGATTTAATTTTCAACAAATCAAAATCAATATTTTAAAGTGGGAAGTCGCTTGATATATACTCTTATTTATAATATCCTGAGTTGAATTGAAATTATAATGACATTATTGATGCACATTCGTGAATAACATAAAAATTGGCAATATGAAATGCGGGAATAATTATTGTTATTCAGGTGTTGGAGTAACAAGACAGTTTTCAGTAATTTCAATAACAATCAGATAGTATAAATATTAAGTATTTATATTAAAAAAAAATACAATAAGAATTAATCTGGAATATTATAAATTTACAACATCACACCATATTTCACCATTTTTTCACACCACTTTCCAAAAATTAGAAAATATGAATTACCGTATAGTATAGATAATTATTGGACACAGTTGTAGTATATATCAGCCTTAGTCCCACAATAACTACAGTTTTTTATTATTTATATAAACAACACTTACACTTACCTGGTAGAGTGCACAGTACCGTTATCCAAGGGTGGCAAGAAAAAAGACGTCTACAAGAACATGCATTCATTTGCTGTAAAGGAAACACCAAGACACAAATCCACAAAAAGTATAATTTCAACCGCAGAGAAACCACAGGAGCCAAAATTGAACGTTCTGATTCTGGGAATCGATGGTGTGTCAAGGCTTAACTTCATGAGAAGCATGCATGTACTTGAACAACACTACACTATTTAGCATCATGAAGCTAATATACATAAATTTCTACCAAAGGAAATGTGACCTAGATAGTAATTTCAAACTCTGAAATATCTGCAGTTTCTCCCATTTGAGAAATTTTAATAATATTCTCCTTTTATAATTTTTCAATTTTGATTGAATATTAATGAGATTTTTTTATTGTTTTACAGACTCAGTTCATGTCACGAGTTCCATTCAGATGTGATGCTGAACAACACAATCGAATACATCCTGGTAGAGTGCACAGTACCGTTATCCAAGGGTGGCAAGAAAAAAGACGTCTACAAGAACATGCATTCATTTGCTGTAAAGAAAACACCAAGACACAAATCCACAAAAAGTATAATTTCAACCGCAGAGAAACCACAGGAGCCAAAATTGAACGTTCTGATTCTGGGAATCGATGGTGTGTCAAGGCTTAACTTCATGAGAAGCATGCCCAGTTCAGCTGCATTGTTGGACGAACAGGGCTGGGTTGAAATGAAGGGCTACAACAAAATCGAAGACAACACGTTCCCAAATTTGATTGCAATCCTCACCGGTAAAACTCTGCCCCAGCTGAGGAAACTTTGCTGGCCTTCTGCGTCAAGCAAACTAGATAATTGTCCAATTCTTTGGAACAATTTCTCCAACCAGGGATACTTGACAGCTTATGCTGAGGATGAGCCACAAATGGCTACATTTAACTACGAGAAGAAAGGGTTCACAACTATACCAACCGACTACTATTTTCGACCATTCATGTTCGCTGCCAAAGAACACATGAGTGCCAAATGGCAGGATGGGTTGAGGGTTTGTATAGGACCTACATCTACAACCGAACACATCCTGAAGTATATGATGGATTTGTGGACAAGTGTTCAGGAAGCTCCATATTTTGGGTTGATTTGGTTGAATAATTTCAGCCACAACGGTATCAACCAACCATCGTCGATGGATAGAAGGTTTCACAAACTTTTCAAAGATTTGTTGGACAGGGGTGTGTTGAACAATACGGCGGTGTTTTTTATCAGTGATCATGGTTGTAGGACTGGTAAGATACGGGAAACATTTGTGGGGTGGTTGGAGGAGAGGCTGCCGTTTATGCATGTTTGGTTGCCAACGTGGTTCCGCAACATGTATCCTAACAAGTTCAAGAATTTGGTGACAAATAGTAATAGATTGACCACCCCGTTCGATGTGTTCATGACGCTGCATGAGATTGCAAACGACACAAATGTGGAGAACGTTGTAAGTACGGGATGTCCGAATTGTGTGTCGTTGTTCAGCCAGGTGCCATGGAACAGATCTTGCGAGGACGCCAGCATCACCAAACACTGGTGCACGTGTTCAGAGTTCAGGACGTTATCAACCGAAGGTGATTTTGTGCGATCGATGGTCGATTTTGTAGTCAACGAAATCAACACTCTAGTCAGAAACGGCAGAAACTCAACCACGCCAAACATGAAGTGCGCCAAACTTACCGCGAGACGTATCCTGTCAGTGAGGAGTACCGTCTTCGAGAAAACCGTCAAACAAGACCATTTTGTGATTATGTTCGAGACTGTACCCGGTGAAGGAATCTTCGAAGCCACCGTTAAGAACGGGCAGCGATTTCAACTAGTAGACAGTGTCAGCCGGGTGAGTATGTATGGTAGTCAGAGTTCTTGTATGAAGAACGCTTTTCTTAAAAAGTATTGTTACTGTGTGAAAAAGTGACAGTTGAGTCCTAGAGTGCCCTATCGCTTTGTACATTCTAGACAGCGGTGAGTTCTTAGATAATGAATGTTTGTAAATAGGCTATACAGCGACGACTGTTTAGAGAATCTAGAATATAATAGAATGCAGTCAAATCTCGATAACGATCGCTTAGACTGAAAACCTCGTAAGTGCCAAAATTGTAATTTTTCAGGAGACACAAAAAAACTGCTTTATTTCATCCATTTTTATAATTTTTACATATTTTTTATTTCAAAACTTTATGACCATTATGTAACATCAATTTTATTCAAGTTTTACTGTATATATTAATTTAATGACATATGAGGTTATCTATTTTAGGATTGAAATATACGTCTTTTTCAACCAATGACATACCAGGTTATCATTTTAAGGATTTAAATATACGTGTTTTTATTTTTGAGTTTAGGATATAAGTGGTTTTCATTTTTGACTCCAGATTAGTCCTTTTTTCACGCTTATTAAAATTGTAATATATAATAGGCTATACGGTTTTCACTAATCTTATGAAAAGAGTTTCGCTCCCGACTTTGGAAAGTACGTGGAGAAGTTTGAGTAGACTGATTTTGATGTGGTTTGCCCAAAAAGAAAGATGAAAAATCGAATTTTTGCAGGGTCTATTTGTTTTTCAAAAATAATCATTTTAAATGGGTGAAATCTGCTGAAAACTTGAAATAGTTTGTATTGGATGTACGAGGTTTTTAATATAAGCCATCGATAAGACACATTTCCAGATGTAGGGAAAAAATCTTGTTATCGAGGTATTCGTGAAAAGGGTTCATACTAGCTTATAAAAAGGTTAAACGGGATTAGAAAAAGTTCGTCAGATCGATGAATTTGTTTTATCGGGATTCGTACTAACGAGGTTTAACAGTAACTGTACTCATCTAAATTAAAGTTGTTTTATTCTATTCTAGATTGATATCTAACGATGTCTCTGAATCTAGTGATAGAATAGATGAGTATTAATTGTAAAATCTAGACCACAATGACTCCTTAGAGAATCTACTGATAAAATTGAAGAGATTCAATTGCATATTTGGAGATTTATTTGCAAATTCTAGAGAGCAATTACTCCTTAAAGAATACGATACATTGATAGAATAGAAAAGTAGACTGTCTGTAAATTAAGATTACTGTAGGCCTACTGGACAAAATGTTAAAAATAAAAGATCAAAGACAAAATATCACAGGAAAAATATGAGTTGGTATGATCTTGTATAAATTTGAATATATTTTTTCTAAATGACTTGAAGTACTAGTTAGTATTAGTTAGTATGATCCGTTAACAATATTATTAGATTTAGAAAAGGTGAATCAAAATACTAATTTGTAATTATTGTAATTAAATACTTTCATCTATAATAAATTCAGTACCACCAGAAGATGAGAGATTAAGTCGTTAATTAAGTGGCTTGTTTGAATTTGCATGCGATAATCCCCGTGAGCTATCATTAATGAGGTATGGGGTTAATTATCATGATCAAGTAAATCTAGTTGAATGGTAACTTGAAATGAATTCATTAGTAAAATCTTAATGGCTTGACTAATTATTTGAATTTAACGAATAAATAGTAAACACTATTGATGACCATAAAAATTTATTAATTTATCAAAACGAATCATGTATGATACCGAACAGCAAAACCCAATTCAACGCACATTTTATTACAAGGAAGGGCGATCTGATGATGTGTCATTTTTTTACTTATTGTAAAAAAACTTTTGTAAAGTTGGTTACTTCACAAAACAATATATTCCATTGAAGAAGGGGGTGATAAATCATAAGATGAAAAATTGCATCTCAAATGGATACTCTCAATAAGTTTATAAATTAATACAAATCAAGAAATGAATTACCGGTATTCTATAAAATTTGCACAAGTCATGTAGCCTACCGCGGTGAAATGAGATGAAGGCTGATTTATAACTTTCAATCACATCACTGTTCATGGATCAAACTGATTTTCTTTTAATTATCGAACTGTAGTTCTATTATTACTCAAACTCATTGTTATATGGTGGAGTCACTGTATCAATTTATATTTTCATGTATTGGCCATAAGAATCATTTAAAAAAAAAATGGCAAAACTCTTCTGAAAAAGGGGTTTAATAAGATTAATAATTAGATAATAAGATTAATTTAATATTGGAATTGGAAAATGACATGAGTTGACTATATTAATTCAAATTGGATTGAACAATAATCTCTTCATTTGTGAATATTTCACGAACAGAATCCCATGTTTTTTAGTATCTTATCATAGCTCTTGAAAAAGAATAACGTTTTTCAGTAGTGGAAATAAATTGATAATTTATCACCAGAAGCCGAGTTCAATTCGTCGGAATTGATAAGATCATTCTCTACACTCATATCATATAGCGTATAAATAATTGACAATTGGCAACTAATAAATGAGAGAGGACATTGTTTGATATGCGACTTGGAATGTAACTGGATGGTCCTTATTAATTTCAAAAATACGTCCTCTCGTCAGGAAAAATACCAGTAAAAATCCAGCACAAACTACAAATATTAAGAATACAATATTATAGTAGCTATAAAATTGTAGTTCCTTTAATATAATTGGAATCAATGCACAAGCTCCAGCGAACATTCAGGATTAATTTTTTCTTCTAATAGATGAACACGTACATCAGGAAGTAATTATATTCGAAAATCTAATCCTTCAAGTTTCAAATTATGGCTATATTTGTGAATAATCTGTTCGACAATAACAAGAGAATCAAATATGAATAGAATAAGATTGTGGAATTAATTAAGTTCATTTCTATATTTTGGTATTTGAGGTTTTTGATTCCATTTAGAACTGTTCTTTTAAAATGTCTAGTCAATTGAGCTACTTCAAACCATTACTTTCATTAAGGCCTAAACAACCGTACCAAATTTCCCTTTCAAGAACTTTATTCATTCACTCTGGAAGAGTAGATGAATAAAGATTGTGATTAGAATAATTCTTTGGTAAACAGGCCAATCAAACTAACTTTGTAGTTTGTTAATGAATTAATAAAATTAGCTACCGTAATCTGATTGGGTTTGAATAATATTACACCACCGTATATTAATAATTATAGTAATAATACTGTATTATATTAATTCATGATAGAGCACAATATTTATCTAGGAGGATAAAATCAAAATTAGGCCTTAGTTGGTTTTGACAATGATGATTATTATTTTCATCATCTATCAATTCTATTGATGAAATACTATTCAATCTATGAGAACTGTAATCTATTATGTATTGGAAATGTACCATGTTGTACTGGTGTAGAATATTAGATACAATACAAGTCAAATAACGCAGCACATAGAGACAATAAGATAAGAAATATTATCAATTTATTATTGATATTTATTTATTATTTATCAAAATAGTATTATCTATTTGTTCTACAAATTTTATAAATAATGAATTTATTATGTGCAAAACCTTATTTAAACTGCCTCTTCTTATACCAAAGGCTTTCAAATTTGCCTTTCTTGTACAGTGTATAAAATAGTACTATAATGATACCAACAAGTCTTTGAAGAAAATTCTATTATAAGAATGTAAGCTGTAATGTGTTGAAAGTTATTCCTATTGTAAGAATATAGCCTACTTAAATACAGTCCATGAGTATATTTTCAATAAAATTATTATTTTTTATATAAGAATTCAGTATTTTCAAGCTTGGACTACACACTACACTATCACAGTTCTATCAAGTCTCTTCTAAATGGATATACTTATTGCTTAGATCACTGTCTTCGAGTAATATAAATTCTTCCTATTGGTTTACAATCTTAGTTGACTCTTGAATCTCCTACTAGAATCTCTCTACCGCGATAAGTACATACATTTTTACACTAAATCAACATTTAAAAAAAATTAATAAAAACTGACGGGTTGGGGTAGCCTAGTTGGCTGGAGCGTCACACCTTCAGTCTGTTATCGCTAAACCGGTCACGGGCTCGATTCCTAAATTTCTCTCTGGCATTTTTCCCCTTATCATTCTTCTTCTAGGGTTAAGTGTAAGAGAGGGCCGGCTGTGCCCTAACTTCGCCCTCCCAGGAAATAAAGGCAGCCAATCAATCAATCAATCACCCCATTACCTACGCACAAGAAATATAGCCTAGTTATGTGAGCATCATCTTCAGCGGAAAAAACAGCTAGAATGAAAACAGTGTTCTTAAATAAGGCTATAATTATACTAGTTTAGTCATTTACAAGCAAGTCTTTATTGAACAATGTATCGATTTTTCTATTATTTTTATATTATTGTTAAACAATATAAAGTTTGTACTATATTTTTCTTAATTTTTAAAATTGGGTTTAAAAAGTTTGTAATATTGGTTTTACATAATGTATTTTTGGTGGGGAATTAACTGGGTTGTTTATCTAACTTAAATTCATTTTGAAACTATTCGCTTATTAAATTTGTAAATTAATTATTATTCTCGAGAACGATGGTAATATTATCAAGTACCATAAAGTGATTGTGTGAACAACCAAAGTAGCATAATTATGAATAATGAACTGTAGTGTGATTTTAGTCTGTAACGTATTTATTCTAGTAATATGATTAGCATATTATAATGTAGGTAGTTGATAGCTAGAATGAAATTGATTTGTTATTCACAAAAATGTTTATATTTGTAGTATTCATTATTAAGGTTCATATTGAAACAATTTATGCCAATCCTTTTTTTGTGTCAAAATGAATTAGGTACCAAAATTTTTCATTAAAGTTGAAAAATCTCATGGCATTTCCTATTGTTGCAGAACTAAGAATGACTGACAGATTTAAGTTACTAAGAAGCCTACCTACTATTCTTTGAAGAGTTTCAATTCGGTATTCAGCCACGGTACCAGAGTTCTAATTATGAAACTGTTGAATCTTGTAAATAATGTTATAATAGAACAATTTTTCCTTGCTGTAGGATAAGACATCATTGACAGTAGCTAATCGATATATAATTTTACAGTAGGGGCTACTATATATGAACAATCAACCAATCGAACAATTATTAATATTAGGTTACCATTTAGAATCAGATTAAGTTATAATCAAAATTTTTCCGAAATTAATCCATTCCATCATAACGTTACCTTCATTTTTTAGTGACTAGTGACAATACAAAATAATGAAATACAATTTGGTGAAAATGATCGTTTGTGTTTTGAAATTTAATTACTAGAGCCCGGATGTTAGGCAAAATGCCTTAATTTTGCCTATTCTGCCTTTTTTGGGTGTTAGTGCCTATTTCAATATCAATAGCTTATTTCATCCTATTGTATATGTTTCGCCTATATGATTACCATTTTTTTAATTTTAAATATTTAAAAAAGTATTAGATCACTGGAAAAAGAAAATCCAGCGTGCATATAAGAATGTGAACATGAGAATAAGTCTATGATCTCTAGAGAAGATGATATTACATTTGCGAATTCCCTAATGCAGGCTACAACCTTGAGCCCATAAAATGAAGCTTTTTGTAGTCGGTAGTCGTCTATTTATAAACAGAGAAAGGTATGCATAAGTGTGCTATAGGCTTCGAGAACCTTGAAAATGAATAAATAATGTTTATTTCAATCCATGAATTAACATAATTAATTTTGTCTAACGGAAGTTTTGCAAGAATAAAGCTAATATTCAATATTTCATCATTTGAAGGTAACCCTTTTATTAAATCAAGCTTCAGTTCAAATACGATGGTGTGCTTCAGATATGCAACAGTAACAACCATTGACGTAGAAAGGTCTTTCTTCATACTGGAAAATATTCTTTCAGGAATAAAACAAAATTTAGAGTCAAAAAACTCTAAACATATTAATCATGTACAACCAGTAGAATATAAGTTTTCAATTTTCTTGTATTATTTTTTCATATAAATATATAGAATACACTATGACTTTTTTCGATTTTAAAGTGCCTATTTTTGTGTTTTTTAGTGCCTATTTTTGTGTTTTTTAGTGCCTTTTTGCCTGCCTATTTCAAGTATTATAAATGCCTGAACATCCGGGCTCTATTAATTACATTCTATAAAATTCCATGCATTTTTAACACTTTTGAATCATTAATCATTTGAAAATCATTGAAGCACCACTGTATAATATGCACACTTCAATTTACACTATTTTCTATTAAATTTTGCATATCACTATTTCCAAGTTTACTCATGCATACTGTGTACATTGAATTTTAGTTTGTCATAATTTCATGGTTGCCAGAATAATTACCACTATTCAGACCTTATACAAAAATAAAATTGAATCCAATGAAAATATTTGATAATATATTGAGTCATGATCAAGATTATTGTTCTATTTGGATAGGAGTTATGAAAGCACTAAGAAATATTACACGCAGACTATTTCACATCTCTTAAGCCATATCATGCGTCATGCACATTTTTTGTATTTTATTCTCTAGTATTCATCTATTTTCTATTTTTAAAACGCTCTTTTTCCTAATAATTTCATGGTTGTCAAAATAATTACCACTACTCAGACCTTACAAAAAAATGGAATCCAATGAAGATATTTAATAATATATTGGAGAGCCTTACACTGTACATGATTTGAAAAATATTTGATTTCTCTACCATATCTTATAACACTGACTGTAATAACTGCTCTAGTACCGTACTGTATCTCAAAATTGTATACTTTTTAGTCTTGTGACTGTAAGTTACTCATGTTTATATCTTATGTTCGCAGGATTTTTTATAAGTAGAAGTCGATTAGATACATTTAGATATAAAATATTATCTTGTTACCAACTGATTACACTATCTTGTTCTGATTAAGGATTTGCGAATAAGTTATTTGAACTGAGACTGTCTAACTAGAGTTCACCGCTGTGATTTATTTACTGTGAACATAAGTAAAATATTTTTATATTAACTGATTAATTTGTTTCAATCTAGTTTATAATGTTACCTCAAACTTTCATAAATCCTTTATACATTCATATATCCTCGATCCTTTCATACATCTTAATGAATTTGATAATCTTTTTGATCTAAAACTGTTCTCGTTGGAATCGGTTTCACGGTTCCGTGTATGGTAATTTGCTATGATTGCTATCAATTAAACACAAATTCTATTAGAAAAATAATAATTTTAATGAAAATCGCTTCAATTCTTGGAGTAAAAATGTAGCCTAATAACTGATCTTTGATCATTAATCAATCATCATCGGGGAGATAATGATCGATAATCATTAGCCTATATTAATTTACTCCTCATCAATTTAATGGATTCGACTACGGATACTAGACTACTCGGTAGGTTCCACCATAGAGAAAGCATAAGCAAGTAGATGATTTATCCCTATGTTAAATGAGACCTCTGAACTCGCATGACACAAACTATTTTCGCCGTACAGTAAAAACATAAACAGCCGTCCCTATCTGATGAGTAATCTACTTGGCGTAATATGCTTTCTCTATGGTTCCACTCGCTGGTCCCAGTAGTGTCTGGGTTCACAGTGACGTCATGCCTTTCAGCAAACAAGTGTATACTGTAGAATGAGGTTTTATCATTGCGCCTGGCGGTCTCAAATGTTTGTTATTTAACATTTCAATGTTTTTCTAGTTTTGATATTATGGGTTGAGACAAGGCTACACTAGATGAACACTAGGCTACACTAGTTAATCTAGTGTAGCCTTGGTTGAGAGGTACGTCAGTATCGCAATAATCTCACTGCGCATCCAGTGATAAATCCTATCGTGAGTTCTAGTAACTGTGGATTCGACAGTTTTCTCTCAAATTTTATTTTTATATGGAAAATTCTACCTACACTCGAGTAAAACAGCATAGTTTGTATGAAGTATAGAGTTATATCAACTACAATCCAATGAAAAGTGTCCAATCATTACTTTTACTTCAATTTGTGAGAATTTGGTAATTGAGAAGACAATTTCAGGGAGGATTCTGTTCCAATCACGTCTTCTAAAGACATTCGTTGATAATTTTGTTTTAAAGATTCAACGGTCAGTTGCACGAAAATTCAATTGACTTTAACCGCCGTAAAAATACGTCATTGCATTGAAGTCCGATTCGTTCATTGGTTCTTTTTGCGTTGGTTCCGTTAAATGACATCATTTTACGACTAAATTCAATTGGATTTTTATGCAATTGATTGTCTGCTTTTTTCCAGTAGATGAATTAATTAAATGTAAAACTAAAATTATATCGGAATGGCAATAATTGTAAAAGACTTAAGAAAAATTGTTTTATTCAAATATTAACTAATATAACAACTAATAAAATTTGATGTAAATTACTTGAGGTTTTTGATGTTTCTACATCAGTACATTGAAGTTTACAATGCTATTTACATTTATTTCATCTCGGAACTGTGTGTAATCAATATTATGGAGTTTACAAGTTAAGAAATTAAGTATAGGAATTTGTTTGAACAATTTGCATTATTCAAAAGAAGATGAATCAATGATACGGGGATAACATAGTTCAAGGAAACATTTACAGCAAGTGCAGGGTAGGGACTAATATCAACATAACAGAACAAATTTACATTGTTTTCAGTGATATAAGCAAGCAATGAAATATAATAACTGAGCGTTCAATAGCTACCCTACTAGTTAAGACTAATAATTTAACATTAATAATTTTTTTAACACAAATACTAAAGAATGGAAACATTTGAACAAAGAAGAAAACGAAAATATATACTCAAAATTATAAGAGAAGTTAATAATTATGCTCTAAGATTTATCAAGAACACATTTTAAACATTCAAATAATATCGATGAATACTAGCGAGAAAGACAAACGAAAGCTTTTTCCAGTTGTAAAATAGAATTTAGAAACGAATTCAAAACAAATTTCAGACTTTAAAAAGAGTTTCAGTGTACTTTCCTTTGTCAAAGAAAAATAAAAAACTATTAAAAAATTTGTATTGTATTCTCCATCCATCCATCCATGTACCACAGAAACGAACAAAACATTGAAGGAAATTATAACTATTAAAAGAATAATATCACAGAATAATAAAGGAGCTATGAAATAAATGCATTTTCTACAATTAACTTCGTCACATTAATACTAGAATTTGGCTCACCATTCGCAGATAGATTGGCCAGCTTTCAAAGTCTATAGCCAAATACAGCAGAGGACTTGTCCATTATGACAAAACTCACATCAATAATACTTATACAGTACTAGAATACACGTCTGCAGACGCTTGTTGAATTCGAATAAATCAAACATCAATTAATTGCATTTGATTACAGTGATATTCATTTAATTTGACGCTTGGCATTAGATAGATAGATAGAGAGATATTATTTCTTTGCCATCGTACTCTACGGTCATCAGCAACGTTAAGAAAATGATATCTCTCTATCTATCTTCTAATGCCAAGCGTCAAATTAAATGAATGTCACCGAACAAAGCTGAAGATTCTGAGTTCAATATTTTTCTATCACTGCTGTACAGATTGAGCTTCATTTGAAATCGATGGTTCCCAATAAGGCGGCAAATGGCGTTTAAACCCGTTATCAATTGTGTATAGTCGGCCCCATTTGAACCCATTTGAAAACCTCTCGTCTGTCAACAGTCTGCGTCTTTTGCGCTGGTTTCAGAGATTGAATTCAGAATTTGGTTTTATGGATTGAATCCGGAATTATTGGTTTCATGGATTGAATCCAGAATTATTGGTTTAATGGATTGAATCCACAATTATTGTCTATTTAAGATCACGTTCGTTTGAGTTGTTGAACACGTGGTGCCTGTAGAAAGCCGGGTCGATTCGAAGGAGGTAGATTTCTGTTGGAGCTCAGGTAACTCTTTGGTTCACCGCCTCTTGAGGTATTCGCCGACTTGGCTCTTGACGTAGATGCTCCAGTAGCCGTACTACTGCTCCTAGAAGAATTAAATCAATTTAAAAAATTTGCATGTGATCAAATAGAGTTCTACGGGAAATGTAGTAAACTTCATTAAATAAATAATTTCTAAAATAATAAAATATTCAAATATAATAAATATTATATAATTACTTCTAAAACAAATACAAATCAAAATTATCCAGTAAACTTTGCATGTTATTGAACAGAGTTCTGTGGGGAAAATGCAATAAACTTTATTAAATAAATATATAAATAATTAATTTCTTAAAAGAAATACAAAATATAGTAATTATAATTATTCATTTGTGGTTATCCTTATTTAAGAAAGACTAAGGACCTAAAGGATAGAAAGACTAAGGACCGTATTTAAGAACGTTCATAACGAAAGAATCTTACGTGAGTGACTCACGCACATACAGAGTGAAAGGAGAAGACAGCCATATTCGATTTTTATTTCATCCCAAACATAAATTAACGAACAATTCAGTAGTGATTTTAATAATAATATGTACTCTATTTTGGAAAAAACTCCTTTTGGACTATAGTCTTGTTATTCAATAACCATGACATTATTACCTTCACTACAACTCAAAAAATCATCAATACGCATTGGTGACAAAAGAAATTGTCACCAATAAAAAGAAATTGAAATAGATGAACACCACAATATCACCTTTACTACTACTCAAGAATTAATCAATAAGCATTGGAAAGAAGGAAAATTGTAAATAATGTGTTCACTTGCTAAGTCTGTGTTGATCGATTATTTTTTAGGAAGTACTTACTTTTGCCGCTTAGCTGCAGGTTTGCCAGTCGTTCGCTTCCTTTTGAACCCTTTTTTCTTCGGATACTTCCGGTATCCACCACCACCTCCGGATCGGTTCCGACTGCCACCAGGAAAGTAGTGGGACTTTTCGGCGGCATCCGCCATTGCCCAGTCGCCAGCTCCCGACAAAACATCCTCTTCATCTTCTTCTTCTTCCTGTAGAACACCTTCGTCTATGCAAGTAACTGGAAAATAAACAGAACATTTTAATAATAGATCACAGGCAAAATAAACTGATCACACTGGAATTTTCGAAAAATTGGAGGATTAATTCAAAATCAATGATAATACTGAATAAAAAGACTGAAAGTTGTCAAAACCACAAATTTATTAAAATATCGAGATATTTGCAGGGACCTTCCTTGTTATTAATACAGTATATTAATACTATTTTATGTTATATCTATTGTATTATTAATTCTATTATTTTTCATTGTACTTTTCAAGTTTGCTGTATTTTGTTTCAAGGATAAATAAATGATTTGATTGATTGATTGATTTGTGGTTTTGGAAACTTCCAGACTTTTAATTCAGTATGGATAACTACCTCATCATCTTCACTTCTACACAAAAAGGCAATAAAAATGACCGTAAATGCATTTCAAAAACGGAATTTTTCAAATATTTAGAAATGGAAAATAATTATTACAGATTCCTATACCTAGCTATCAAGATCTATCAATTCTGGTAGCGGGAAGAGGAAGATTGAGGAACCTCGAATATGAATAATAATTAATGAAAGTACTGTCGTCAAGGTCAATATCGATATACAGTAACTTATTGGAAAAAAATTAAAGTGAATTACAATTTTGAAGTGGAAATATTATTCAACATAGCTTGGGGAAGTAGTCCCTTATGTTCTAATTTATATCATTGTGATTATTTAATTTTTTGCTGTGTATTTCAAAATGTATTGTATTTGTAATGTTGTAAAGGAATAAATAAAAATAAATAACAATTGCAGGTGTGTGAAGAGAAGGATTTATAATAAAAATTTAATCAACTCATTAATGAATTTGTGAGAATTAATTTTGTATTGGATTGATAGTTGAGTGTGATAGTTACAATGTTACAATAAATGAATATTGAGAAATTCTTACCCAATTTTTCCGCAGCATAAGCTTGTGTAATCTCCAGTAGCGGTTTTCCAAATTTCTCGAAATTCGCCTTTGTTACTCCAACGATTTTCAGCATTTCGATTTCACTCTCTGGCAGTTCTCTAGACATACTACGGATAGCCTGAGAACCGACAAGATAAATAGCTATTCACAATAAATCGCTAATCTAGAATATTAATTACAAATTATAAATATCAAATTCAAATTTATTTTCCACCCAGTATTATACACAATCTGTAATAATATCTGTTTTATAATATTATTAATTAAAGAAATTTGTTTTTGAAAATTGAAAACAAAATCTATTTGAAAAGGATTAAAATTATTACAAAATCAAAATTTGAAGATTTATTTTTTTAGAAGATTTATTTTTGTAGAAGATTAATACCTCGAAAATATCAATACTAGAAAAGTATTCATAACGGATCTCATATGATGTGAATAGTGCGATAGAAGAATTCAAAATGTGTGAAAATTTGTAATTAATGTTAAAAAAAACAAGTTTAAAAATAATTTTAAATGATGCACAGCCTTAGAACTTGTATTTATACATCATTTCAAAAGGAGAACAGATTTTTTCGCTCACAAACAAGCAAAATGTTTAATTTTGCCTATTCTGCTCTTTTCTTAAAATTTAAACATCATTTCACACTATCAATTGCTTATTTCATCCTATTTTATTGTTTTCTAAGATTAAATTTCCTTTATTTGAAATATTGAAAACAAAGTTTGAATTAACACATCAAAATTTTTTCATGCCCCCAAAGTTTTGAAGGTTTGAATCAAGATATATTATTTGAAGGACTCTTAACCCATTTGGCTGATAAATATCTAGGATTCAAATCTAATAGTGTCAGATATGCGCGGCTAACAACTGATTGATGTAAAGTTTGTTTCATTGAAAGGAATATCTTTCAGAAGATACAAAATCCATCAAAACATCAAGAAATACATTAATAATTGCAACACTAAGTGGAATATAAGTAATTTCCTTTTATTATTTTTTCCATATGGATAACTGTAGTAAGACCCCTAGACCAATAGTGAATAGGACTAAGATTACGCCTTTTTCGATTGTTTAGAAGGTCACACGTAGCCTTTTTTGTGTTTAAGAAGAATCGCGCCTTTTAAGAGCATAAATGCCTGAAGAAGAACTGATTGTGAAGAAGCTTTTGAAGAAGAAGAAGAAGAAGAAGAAGAAGAAGAAGAAGAAGAAGAAGAAGAAGAAGAAGAAGAAGAAGAAGAAGAAGAAGAAGAAGAAGAAGAAGAAGAAGAAGAAGAAGAAGAAGAAGAAGGAAGAAGAAGAAGAAGAAGAAGAAGAAGAGAGGAAGAAGGAAGAAGAAGAAGAAGAGGAGAAGGAAGGGAAGAAGAAGAAGAAGAAGAAGGAGAAAAAGAGGAAGAAGAAGAAGAAGAAGAAGAAAAGAAGAAGAAGAGGAGAAGAAGAAGAAGAAGGAGAAGAAGAAGAAGAAGAAGAAGAATAGGATAAATAAAACAAACAATTAAAGAAGAAGGAAGAAGAAAGGAGAAGAGGAGACAGAAGGAAGAAGAAGAAGAAGAAGAAGAAGAAGAAGAAGAAGAAGAAGAAGAAGAAGAAGAAGAAGAAGAAGAAGAAGAAGAAGAAGAAGAAGAAGAAGAAGAAGAAGAAAGAAGAAGAAGAAGAAGAAGAAGAAGAAGAAGAAGAAGAAGAAGAAGAAGAAGAAGAAGAAGAAGAAGAAGAAGAAGAACAAAGAAGAAGAAGAAGAAGAAGAAGGCAAGAAGAAGAAGAAGAAGAAGAAGAAGAAGAAGAAGAAGAAGAAGAAGAAGAAGAAGAAGAAGAAGAAGAAGAAGAAGAAGAAGAAGAAGAAGAAGAAGAAGAAGAAGAAGAAGAAGAAGAAGAAGAAGAAGAAGAAGAAGAAGAAGAAGAAAAGAAGAAGAAGAAGAAGAAGAAGAAGAAGAAGAAGAAGAAGAAGAAGAAGAAGAAGAAGAAGAAGAAGAAGAAGAAGAAGAAGAAGAAGAAGAAGAAGAAACTTCAAGAAGATCGCCTTGAAAACCGACCGATACTTGAAGGACATTGTTTACCTGCACAGGGAATATGCTGGCAGTGTTGAGCATGAGAGCCTCGGCAGTGGCTCGCACAGTGTCCATGAGAGCAGTGTAGCACCGCTCCTGGATGTCCCTGATCGCCGAGCTGATGTTGCTGTTGGAGCCCTCCGCATCTCCATCGGTGTTGTCCACATTGGCATGTCCCACCTTCACCGGCACTGCCAGCTCAATCTGGACAGAACCGATCAGACATTCTCAAAATTAACAAACAATTACTTGTCACACGAGAATGATTTCTAATCAAATTGAACAAATATTGGAGAAAGATGCTTGCTATGACAGACAGGTACAAGTTTCAAAAGTGGGATGAAAAACATATTACTGATTGGAATAAAAAGAATGGGGACTTCAACTTTGCTGAGAATTTGATCACAAATAATCACAAGTTTAAGGCCGAGGAGAATGTTGACTTTCTGCATTTCAATAAGGCTAGGCGTACACCGGTTAGTCAAGACAAGACAAGACGAGATTAGTCACGTTTAGTCACAGTAATTCACATAGTTGCTTATGAAGCAGCACACACCGATGCAATGACTAATCGGTGTGCTGCATTGCAATAACAAAACGTGACTAATCTCGTCTTGTCTTGACTAAACGGTGTACGCCTAGCCTTACAAAGGTAGACATTTGGATATTCTAGGGGCTTTGGAAATAACTAGGGTGACAAGAAATAATTCAAATTATAGATTAAATGACCTGATTCATTCCAGCCAATAGAATACACCCAAATTTAGTTTTATCGTAAGTTTTAGTTTTTTGTTAGTGTCTTTTCTTGATTTTGACATATGCTTTCCACAATGCTTTCTTTAGACATATTATATATTTCTTTTATATATCACTTTTTCATCTTGGAAAATAATGGTGGAAGGCTGAATGATTCTCTCTTGAGAATACTGTGAAGCAATGAATTATAACAGGAAAAACAGATATATTAGTGTATTATAAAATGAGGATTAAATTTATCTTTATTCAAGAAAATCTAATGGTTGAAAAATTCAGTGAAAAATAAGTATTGTAAGCTGAATCCAGACCGAATAATGCCAACAGTAATCTTGAAATTCTTTGCCAATTATGAACTGCAAAATTCAATCAGGATTCTTATCAGTGCCCAACAACTTGCAGAGATTTTGGAATCTTTCAAGAGCTTTTGAAATTTCACCATTTGAAATTGATCAAATCAATCCAAAATCAACTACAGTTGGTGAGTCAATATTCCATATTTTCCACACAAAAATTCTATTTACCAATAATTAGAACTGGTATGAATTTAATCAACTTGCTTTATAATATTATTACTATACTGCAGTATAATAAGAATTACCTTGGCATTGTCATTGTTCATGAAGGCATCAGCTTTTCTGCCAAGCCTTATGTAGGAGTTGATTATTTCATCCCTGGTGGCAACTAGAAAGTCTTCCAAATAGCCTTCGAGTACAAGCTTGTGAATCAGACGGTCTAGTTCCATCTTATTCCAGCTAGATAGCATGTTGTGGATAGGCAACTTGTCATGACCTGAACAGAATTGATAGAAATCAGACAGAATAGAAAAAATCTGATTCAACAATTGAAAAAATAATCAGTATTTCATTTGATTCCTATTAAAAGGCAATTATTTTTGGGCGAAATGAATATTCTATTTTTTCGTCAAATATTCCGATCTTCAAAGTCATGGATTTGATATTGCAATAGATTTTTTAATATTATAGCTTGAGTTTGACGATCCAGGATCACAAGATGTTTCTAAGTCAAATGAAAGTTCTCTCAAAATTAAATACTTTTTGAAAATCCGAAAGTACTGTATGTATTTATTCATTCAACAAATATATACTGATTGCAAAATAAGTTTGTTTCATTTCGTTGGCGTTGATAATAGCCACAAAATAATTATTTGAAAAACTGAAAATATATGTTGAAATGAATACGGGGAATTAACATACCACAATCTATAATTTTCTTGATTTTGTTGCCTTTCAGTACTGCCACCAAATGATTTATCGTTATGTTGGATCTGGATTTCTGAAACAACTCTCTCAGTCCTTTGAATAACGCCTTGCACTCTTTTGTCACATCCACCATTCGGAAATTGTCCTATAAAATTAAAAATTAAAACAAAAAATAGAATTTCAAAGTAGAAAGGCGTTGATGAATGATGAATTGAAACACATTGAATGTCAAGCATGTAGAATTTATCTACCAAAACGTTGAGAAAATAAGGGCCTTGGATTGTTTGATTCATTGTTTTCAGCAAAGAGAACATTTAAAAATGAGGAAATATCAATTCAATTTTCAATAATACAGAATAGTAAGCCTACATGCTGATTCTTGGGTGATATACAAAGCTGCACGATATTAATAGTGGAGAATAGTTTCTCCTATCAAACTAATCATTAGCCAAGTGCTAGATTGCAGTCAAATTTCATTATTACAAAAAATTAATAGTGGAGGATATAATTATTATAGTTTTTCGAACATGTAACCTCAGTGAAACAAGAAGAAAAGAACATATTATAATAAATTGTTCAGAGAATGACAAACCATAAATTTTTAATAACAAAAGTTTCAAGTAAGCATTCAAGTCACTGTAAAGTGAGTAAGCATTTCACGTCTATCACAAACCCAAAACTGAAATAAATAAACAAAATGGCTTTTGCAGATGGATTCCACTTATAAGAAAGAGTACAAACATATATGGTGCAATGGTGGTTGAAGGTTGAATCTCCCACAAATGGATGAGACAACAATAAATACACAAACAACTTAAAAATACATTCCACAAACACAAAACATAACAATAACATAAACAACAAATACAGTACAATTAATCATAGGCTACCAATATTAATCAAACTATCACAACTCAATGCAAAACTCCTGTGATAGATCCTAAGAGACTACAATCTAATCTTTCTACAATGTTTTAATATTGTGATAAATAAAATTGGAGTTACTATTGAAGAAAATATATTATTTTAAATATTGTAATAAATGAACTCTCACCTTCTCCAAGCAATTATCACAGGTCGTAGCAACGTTCGCAATACACTGCTGTCTATCGTAGTGTTCATCGAAGTACTTCAGTTGAAGAAACCTTCTACAGTGTTTCTTGTCTTCGCAAAATCGTACTATCGTCCACAAATTTTGCAAATGAATTTCTATACTGCTTCTGTTGCCAGTAGTGAATTTTTCCTCTGCAACAAATAAATTAATGAAACGAATAATCAAAAAGTGCTGGAATAGATTGAATTTCGAACAAAACACAGGTACGTTGAAACAAACCAAATAAATAATTTGAGCAGTAAAATATTTTAAATGAACAATATATGAATGAATATGGCTGTATTCACTTATGTCACAAAAAATTGTACATATGTATAATGCTGTAGGCCTATTAATAATGTATATTCTACTGTTGTAATGTCATTTAGGGCCGGTTCATGAGCTCGGGATTCAGCTAAGTCCTAGACTAAAACGGGTGGCCACCGTAGCATCGACACTATGTACTAAGGGCTCTCTATGCTGCTATCCCACTAACCTGTCGAGACAAACGTTTGTCGATGCTACGATAGCCACCCGTTTTAGTTTAGGACTTTGCTAAATCCCGAGCTCATGAACCGGCCCTTACTGTTGTATTACGTTTAAATACTACATTTGATTAAAATTTGTGAAAATGAATTGATCAAAAATTAAAAAATCAGCGATTTACTTACTTTCAATCATATTCTTTATGCGAAACATATCTTTGAAACAGTAAAATAATAGACATGTCGATGTTTCCCCATCCCGGCCAGCTCTTCCAGCTTCCTGGTAATAACCCTCGAGGGATTTCGGAAGCGTGAAATGAATCACAAAACGAACATCAGGCTTATCAATGCCCATGCCGAACGCTATTGTAGCACAGACGACCTAAAAAACAAGGGCTAATGTAAAACAAACTAAGAAATCTTGAGGCGAGGATACGAGTTGCATACAATGCATGCATACTATGCAGCGTGTAGCCTGACATTTCCCATTCAATTCAATAAAATTTGGTTCACACGTTAAACAAACGACTGTACAACATCTGTGTGGATCGACTTGTCCCATTGAATCCTATACTATGCAGCTTGTATTCGCACCTTTAGAGAAAAATTAAGATATATTATGTTGAGATGGGTATTGTTCTTTACTACTATAATATTGTTTATCATTATTTTGTTTTTGACATGTTTGTATTTTTTCTTGCTTTTATTGAGAATAAAAATTCAATTCAATTGAAAATAAGAAAAAGACAGCATAATAGACAGAACTAGAGTGATTATAAGAGTAGCCTACATAAAATTCATTACATTCATTAATGAATAGTGACTATATAAAGTCACTGTAGACTGTTTATGTAGTCACTATTCATAATTGGATTTTGTGACTCAATATTGACACTGTGGACAGAACTTGATATGGCCGCAACCAATTGAATGCCCACTATGAAAAATAAAAATGTAGGTCTCGCAATACACAACAGCTTCAGCATTCATCACATTACTAACCTTAAACAAATTCCTAATTGGACCAAAACGGATCAGACCCGAAACTCCAGGACAGTACAAAGAAAGTAGTTTAAAAAAATAAATGGCAATTTTTTTTGCAGATCTTCAAAAGTTGCTGAAGCGGAGCTATGTAAATTAATGGGTACGATATTGGTTTTGATGACTCGGTTAATTCAATTACAGCCATTCAAATATCTGTATTCTAATTCCTGTATAATAGCAACTATCCTCGTAATAGAAACTATATCCTATTTTCTATTCCTCGTAATAGAAACTATACTAATCTGTTCCCTGTGATAATATACAGTAATCATATCCTGATATGAATGAAAAAATGAATGAGCTTCAATGTTAAACACAACTGCAAAGCTGTCCTAAACATAAATCTAACAATTACGACTGGATTAATTTAAATTGAAGTATTGATGAATAATAATAATTGGACTGTTCGTGTAAACTGAAAGAGAAAGGCTCTACTCACACTTGGAAACTCAGATCGCGGAAACTGAGCGACTCGGATAACAAACATGTGTTTTCAAATGATGACCTTCAGACAGTACGGTTGCAGGATCGTCTGAGCGCCATCATTTGAAAACACATGTTTGTTATCCGAGTTTCAGTTTCAGCTCAGTTTCCGCGATTTGAGTTTCCAAGTGTGAGTAGAGCCGAACAGTTTTGGGCTGTTGTACCCTCCTTTGTAGGCTAGATGATTTAATAAATGATTGATTGATAATTATCATGACAATGATAATTCGAGTGATATGAGTTGATTATCACCTACTTTAACACGATCACTGATCCAATCAGTCTGAGCCCGCGTTCTTTGCTGGTCAGTCAACCCGGCATGGTAGCTACAAGAACGTATGCCAGCTTTCTTCAGAGCATCCGAGACCTGATCTGTCTCCCGCCGTGAAAAGCAATAGACAATGCCAGAGTGCCTCGGATATTTGGCTTTGATCCATTCAATGATCTCTCTCATAAGCGTCGCGTTACCTGTTTTAGGCATTATCTGGTATTTCAGGTTGGGTCGATCGAAGCTCGATATGAACCTGTCAAAAAATATAAACTTAGAAACAAAGATAATAAATGAAGAATTGTCTAGAAATATTAGCTTAGTTAAAAAGATAATAACTAAAGAATGGTCAAGAAATATTAACTTAGTTACAACGGTAGTAAATAAAGAATTGTCAAAAAATATTTTTTTTGGCTTTGCCGTTATCCCATTTAAAAAATAAAAAATATTATTAACGTAGCTATAACAATAATGAATAGAGAGAATGCACTTTCATTTGTATTTTCAGTAGAAATGTTTTACATGATCATCACACAACCTATTTCCGAATCAATTCTAAATTTGTAGGCCTGAATTAAACGGTTTTGGCCAAATACCTGTTGTTTAATTAGAATACTGTATAATGTTTTTAAATAGCGGCTGGATAGGACATTTTCTCCACTGGGCTCGTTTGATTCAGCCGCCATCCTTAAAGATTCTACTCTACTTGATTGTTATAATTATAATTTTATAGATAAATAATGTTGTAAAGACATGAGTGAAGTATACAAAGATCAAATTCCTCAATCATAACATAAGAATGAAATTGATAGTGATGATCGACAGGGGAATTGAATACAGTAATCAACAAAAATATTCAATAGATAACAAGTTGCCTATTAACTGGATAGGGTACATGTATGTTTTGTTTTCAATTTTCAACCTTTTATTCAATTAAACTAATGCATAAAATTAGCATCCTATTAGTTATCCTAGTCAATGTAGCTTATAAATTATTAAATTGCTATATAGGCTTAAAAAGTCTATTAAATCATAGACTAACTCTATTATATAGTTATAACTATAACCATAGACCAACTATACTGTTGTCTGTGCTATAACTATAGAGTTAGTCTATGATTAAATTGTCTTTGAGTGCTTATTTGTTGAAAGAAAATGTATTTGAATGTATTAGTGCTTATGTTTTGTTAAAAGATGAATTTTGTAATATGACAATGCCTAATGTACTGCAGGTATTTATTGGCGGAAATAAATCATTGAATATCATTGAAACACAGCACTCACAAATTCAGTTATAAAATGAATTCAATCTTCATAGTAGCCTAGGTAGGCTTCATATCGTAGCTTATAAAAATAGTTTATTTATAAAACAAATAGGTTACCATTTAGTATTGTTCATTTGTAGTTGATGTAAAACATCATGACGTACTCGTACAGTTGCAGTAGCTGTTAGAGCCATGATAGGAACTCCACCGAACCTTTGACGAAGTAGAGACAGTTGCTTATAGTCGGGCCTGGAAATTAAAAAATGTCAGTCAACGAAAAATCTTATTAATAGAATTTAAAATAATCGATAAATTTCAAGACTTAATAAAATATAATGGAGACTTAATATATAATCCATAAAATATAAAAGAATCAATAGAATATAAAAAAGAATCAATAAATTATCATTTCCATAAGCAACTATGTGAATTACTGTGACTAAACGTGACTAATCTTGTCTTGTCTTGTCTTGAATAACCGGTGTACGCCTAGCCTAATGATTTCTTCCATCAATTATTATTGCTTCTCAAATAATGTTGATTACTGCATTTAGTTTTTAAATGTAATCTTTATGGAATATTTTCAGAACTTCAAAATAAGACATTGAATTTTTACCAAATGTTGATTACTGCATTAAGTTTTGAATGTAGTTTTTATGGAATATTTCCAACATTGAAATAGGATAGAGTAAAATGCAAAAAGAATAGTAAATATATAAGCTAAGAGCATAAGAATAAGATTGAGAATGGGAATTGTCTATTGAAGTATTTACTCAAATATTCTTAAACTAATCATTCAACTATAACAAATTAAGATTTTGGTTACCTGAAATCATGTCCCCACTGCGAAACGCAATGCGCTTCATCTATCACAAATCTGGAAAGCAAGTTCCTGTTGTGTAGACTAGTGAAGGCGTCTTGTAACTTATTACTGGCCATCACTCGTTCAGGCGTTACGAAGAGAATTTTGAGATCTATAAAAATAGGTAGAATTATTGTTAATAGACTTGAAAATTTTGTTAAAATGTTTTATTAAATTTATTATGAATCGTTAGTGATTTACCGGTTGTGTGTTTATTATCAAACATCTCTTAAATAATGACCTGAGTTTGATATTACTGTGATAGTAATTTATTATTAGCCTAGAATAGTTGACACCAAATCACGTGCTTGATAAAATGATTTAAATGCAACCAGTTGATATACGACATAGACTATGTACGAAAGCAAATACAATGTTCGGTGAAATTGACAAATTATTGGAGTTGAAGAAAAATTTGTTGATATAGTAGACTATCTCTAGGATGACAGCTAAATAGGGGGTTCCCCCTCCATTAAATATTCTGCTCTAGCATAGCTGATTCTAATACTAAGAACAAATAGTCAGATAGAATTTATTTTTTGAGTCATAATGATACATAGTTTGTTGTGTTTAGTATTTTTACTCAGACAAACGTTGTTCATTGGTTTCAAGACTAAATAGCAAAATATCGTTGAAAAATGATAAATTGTGAACTATTCATGCGGAGTCTCACCAGGTTTACTTCTGTGAAGATCTGAGAAAATCTTATCCAGATCACCAAGATTCATAGATCCAGACATGAATTGGGCTGGAATCTGCAAAAAAGGAAGAGATATCTGTTACTTCAACACATTAGTACCAGATATCTGATACTTCAACACATTGGAACCAGATATCTGTTATTTCCACACATTAGTACCCGATATCTGTTACTGAAAAAGCTTCAACACATTTTCTTAAATTACCAATTAGAAGAAAAAACTGATTTTAATGGAAGCTCATTAGGCATTCTAATCCAAATCGAAATAACACACAAAAGTCCAGTTTCACGAAAATTCTATTGAATTCAACTACTATTAAATGACGACTTCTAACAAGGAGATCTAACAAAAATAAATGTATATAACAAGATCTCTATAAAACGACAGCTGTTAAATTTTACATTGGATTTTCTTGCAATTGGCAGTAAACCTTATAACCTGTAATTTATTGTATTTGTTATCTCCAAATATTTTGGTAACAAAGAATTTCAGGAAATATTAAGAGGGACTTTCCTTCCTCTTCATTTCAACGAGTTCACACACGGCTACTAGAATACATGGTATAGTGATATTCGTTTAGTTTGGCGGATGGCATTAGATAGATAGATGAATAGATAGGTAGATAGATAGATAGATATGTAGATGAATAAATAAATATTATTTCTTGACCGTAGAGTCCGATGGTAAAAAACTGATATCTGTCTATCTATCTAATGCCATCCGCCAAGTTAAATGAATACACTATAGTGGACATGAGATGATATGTCAGCAACTAGTTGGAGAGTGAGCGAGTGGAACGACGGTACGTGTAATCGTCAACTAGCGCACTCGCCAGCGAGTTGGCGAATTACTAGACGGCTAGTAGCTAGTAAACTCGCCTTGTGTAATCGAGGCTTCTTACTAACAAAATATTATCCATAGTCAGATGTTACATACTGACGTCAAGCCTAACTGCTTCTAGACTAGGAGTAGTTAGCGGCACCATACCGCGTATTCTTGTATCCTAAATACAGCACCTAGTATCCTGGAGTTCACCTAGATGTATTCTGAGAGCTTTACGGATCACTCTAAAGCCTGGTTTTCATTAGTAGAGTTAGTGGTAGAGTAACTAGCATACTAACTCTACCGTACTAACTCTACTCTACTTACTTGGTCGAGTAGCTGTTTTCACTACAATTGAGAATAGTAGGTAAAGTGTGTTGTCTAGTGAACAGATCTAACCTTAAAATGACTCTACTCTACTCTACTAGCTCTACTCTACTAGCAGACTCTACTCTACTAGCTCGAGAGTCTCGAGACTGTTTTCATTAGGATAGTGGTGGTAGAGTAGAGTGAGAAGCGGTGGTGGGGGAAGGCAAGTGGTAGAGTACTATCCCACGGTGCTATCCCACTCTACTCTACCAAAAACAAGTACTCTACCATCACTCTACTCTACTATGAACGTTTTCATTGGGAGAGTTCACAAGATAGTTAGTACTCGCCCAGGGAACTCTACCACTAACTCTACTAATGAAAACCAGGCTTTAAAGATATTTACGGATAAAAATAAATGATTGGAAGTGATTAATTGATCATGTACTACTCACGTCGAGAGACTTCAGTTTCTGCACTTGATCGTGAATGAGAGAGATGAGAGGTGAGATGACAATTGTGACGCCCGGGGTGAGCAAGGCGGGTAATTGGTAGCACACCGATTTACCGCCACCGGTTGGCATCAGGATGAAAACGTCGTGTCCAAGTAAAGCCGCATTCATAGCTTCCATCTGATTCGGGCGAAAGCTGTGAAGGCCGAACGTTTCTCGGAATACCTGAGTAAAAACAATGTTGACAAACATTGATTTCGATTTGATAGATGAAGAATGTGTCATTTTCACGAAGTTTTTGTATCATTCTTGTTTCAGGAATTTGTGTTTGGCATGTAGTAATCTTAGAAATCCAAAATTATTGTTGGTTAATAGTTTTTTGGACTCAGATTTTTAGTAAGATGGATCATCAACATGACCTCTGGACTATTCTGAAATTATGTGCCCATAAGAGGAGCCTCCAAGATATTGATTTTTCAAATGTAATTATTATTGTTATGTTAAATTTTGTAGAATAAAGTATTTTAATTTCAATTTATCTGAATTTGGGATAGGAGTTTTGGAGAATGTTTCTTCCCAAATTGTAATTTCAATAAATGATTTACAAAGTAAGGTTACGAAATATAATTTAAAAATATCACAGTCAAAAGTAGTGTTCAGCATGATTACATAGAGTTTCAAATTGAAAAAAATCAACTTAATAAACCAGGTCCTAGGTCCTGTAATGAAGGAAAAAGCGAATGCACAACTGATAATTGTATTGAAAGAATGCCGTGATATGCATCTCAAATGTGTCATCACCTCTTCAATGTTTCATGATACTATGATCCTGTACAGTTTATTAAAATATGAGTTTTATTGGGAAATCTTATTTTATTGAAAGAGGAATAAGGAAATGAAGCTAAGGAGAATTTAAAAAAGTTATAATATGATAAAATTAATATGAGAATGAAATTAATTCATCAGAATTGTATAAAATTTGATTACCTTGAACATCTCTTTTGAATGGGGATATTTAAGCCCTTTGAAATCTTTTGCATCGTCATTGAACTTATTCAATGTCGCTTTCTCTTTGCCTGCAAAAAAACACATTCAATCAGATAAATTTGAATTTTCGTGCAGAATTACAAATAACATTATACGCTGAATAAAATATAATTAAATTATCAGAAAGCTGATCAGTTGTAGTCTAAAATATAAGTTATCAGAAACTGAATTTTGACATGAAACCTAAGTCAAAAGAAACCTTTAGAACGTATCAGAAATATAGTATACGTTCAACAATGTATATTTAATGCTCTAATTGATTTGAGATATCTACATAAATCTAGGAAGCTTACCTTGACTAGGTGTTGAAAGCATTTCGAAGTCTGGATCGTCATCTAACAATGTCCTAGCAACGTCCTGTGTTTCAGGCCCAATTTTAAATGCTGAAATTAATTAGAAAATACAGAATAGTGTTATTATGAAATATTGTGTACTTATAGTCTATCGTGCTTAAAAAATTAATTTAAAAGCTTTTCCTAAAATACATTTAAATATGTTGAACGAATATTCATTTAAATTCTTAAAATATCACACATACTCATCATAACATGATAATACAAATCATAATACTTACACAATACCATAAAATTCATAGAAAAAACTTCTAGAAAATATACTTGATATGGATAAATTCAAATACCTTTCTAAGAAATTAATAATCTATGTTTCTACTTGCTTACAGGTCTATAATTGTGATTATTATATGTTTTTGCTTCCAATAAACCAGTTTTGTAACCATTCATGGGGATTTTTGCCATAACTGAACTTAACCTTCGCATTATCAGATTTTTCCCGTATCCGAGGTCATCCCGGTCCCAATTACCTCGGATAATCGAAAGTCTACTTGTATTATCACTTTTCAAATTTGTCACCTACTCTACAATGCAAAAATACTCTTTGGCAGAGAAAGAATTATACTTACGGAGTAAGAATAATATTATTAAATGAGAGGAAATTAACTATAGAATGGAAAAGAAACTCGATGAAGGGAAATTTAGTAGAGCGTATAAAAGTTAGTAGATTCCCACACATCATTTCAATCTCATTTCATTTTCAGACAGTGCACTGTGACTGTTCCGACATCATTGACGCATGCGCAGGAAAATTGCGTCAATGACGCTGGACCAATCACAGAGCACTGACTGAAACGGAACTGAGACTGGACTGATATGTGTGAGAAGAATAAAATTGCACTCACCAGTTTTAGGCGAGTTTCCTTTGGCAGTCGCCATTTTTGGTGTTGATTCGGCAAAGCTTTCACCGCCTCTCGGTAGTGGCGTGATGTTTTTGGGGAAGAATGGAGCCTTCAGAGAAGTGGTGATGTTTGGTGTGGATACTTTGAATTTGTCGGGAGATGGAGGTACAAAATCGTCTTCATCGTCATCAATTCTTATCCTCTCAGAAGGCCAATCTGAATCAGATTGTAGGTGATTTCTGGCACTTGCACTAGATGTCACAGTAGGTTTGTTATTAGGGAGATAGAAGTTACCGACTGTTTTATTAGAGAACTTAGAGTTGACACCAGTTTTGTTTTCAGAGAGAATATTAGTTCTGTTTTCAGAGAAAATATTAGTTCTGTTTTCAGAGAAAATACCAGTTCTGTTTTCAGAGCTAGAGTTCCCAGCAACTTTGTTTTCAGAAAAATGAGAGTTCGTTTTTGGTGTAACCGTTTCTAAGTTCCGATTCACAGGGTTCAAGTTGCTTCTGACGGCATTTTGAGGTGTGGTATTTAAAACAGGAGAGCTACCAACTAACGAACTCCGACCAAACTTTGGAACAAACGCACCAAACCTACTATTTTTTGCCGTGTTTGCACCATCATTCGGTGTTAAATTTGATGGACTGTTTGAATAACTGTCACCTAAATGTTCACTGGCTGAGCTAATTGAAATCACTGAGCTGTTTCTAGCGTTTTCGTGACTCGATTTGAAATAATTCACTGGATCTTTGCGATTAGGTATTGAGTTTTCCAACGTAGTAGCACTTGAGTCCCCAAAACTGTCATTTGTTGTAGAGTTGATGGAAACTATCGAAGACTTGGGAGTAAATCCTCTTGAATTTTCTTGACTATCATTAAAAACTCCATTAAAACGTTTATTGTCATCACTTGCACAGCCTATCCTATCAGAATCGTCTGATTCTTTGAAATAAATTGAACTAGACTTTGGAATCTTCTTCTCGAAATCGAAACTTTTCGTTTTACCTACATCTTTCTGTTTGTTTTCAGTATTTTCGGAAGATTGTCTATCAGATTTGTCCATTAAAAATGCGGAGATGCCCATTATAGATGAGCAGTTATTTTTTGAACCTAGGAGGCTTTCATCCATTGATACACCAATATTCTCGGGCGTAGAATCATCATCATCATGGAAAGGTTTTAAATTATTGTCTTCAAGCGTGGGCAAAAATGTCTCATCGTCGTCATCTGCGAAACATTGATTTACAGTTTTCCTCTTTCTCTCCTTGATTAGAGCTTCCGTTCTCCTTATCTTGGCTTTTATTCTTTGTCTCATCAGCATGTATTTCGTTGGAATCGACTTGGCGTTTCCACATCCTGGGAGAGTATCGACTATTTCAGCTGGTAGACTCACAAACCAGTCGAAAACCTTTTGCAGAATGCTTCGGTCGCATTTCTCCAAGCTATCTACAGCTGAATACAGTTCCCGGTCCGATAACTGTAAATAAACAAATATAATAAGATAATAATTAACTGAGAATAATCAGTACTTCATTTTACATGAATATTAGGCTAACTATCTTTCATTTACAAGAAGGAAAGTTACAAAATACTCAAAGTTGAAGTAAAATCTAGGCAAGTGATGTTTAAGCTAAGATGATTCACTTGTGAACAATACGTTATAGGGATAACTATAGAGCGTTATATATATTATTCGAACTATAGGAGGAGCTTATATTTACTGAGCTAGAGGAGGAGACACTTCCTCCTGCCTTAGGATAAGGAAAAGAATAATTAGGAATGTTGAAAAATATCACTTTTACTTGAATAGATATAACTTCCATATCAGTATAGCAAGTATACGATAAGGAATACAACGTATTCCGATATTGGAGTTATAATCTATTTATATAGACTATATAATTTATAATAGATTTATATAATATTATAGATAACTATTATAATATTATATATTTATATAATTTATAATAGATTATGCCCGGTTTTTCAGTCGCTCAATAGACAGTTTATGGATCCAATAGCACTATTGAATCAATAACCATGACTTGTGTTTTCAAATGCAAAAAAAAGTTATTGATTCAATAAGTTTATTGAACGACTGAAAAACCGGGCATTAGTATTTTATAGATTTATATAATCTAGTTTATATATTCAACTGTAATTTTTTTTGTTGATGCTTACCTGATGAGCTCCTACTTCCAATGCAGGATTACTTCTCAATTCATCAAGCCAGCTGCTCAGATCTTCAGCTGTAATTTACAGAACAAAGAAGGATTATTTTGAAATAAAATAGAAATTGAATAAAACATACAGAAGAATGTGTAATCAGAATTGATTAATATCGAATTTTTCACTCAAAATCTCACTGGAGTGAAAAATAGAAAAAATAAAGCATATTAAATTATATAATACAATTATTGTAGAATTTTAACTCAGTAAGTTTTATTGCAATGTCTAGAATACATCACTGGAGGTGTAGTGCCTGGAGGATGTAGCCTAGTGTTGGAAAAATATCCCTATTTTTGCCTATTTCTTGAAACTTTACACTATTTTGGACGCCAAACATCGAATGCTTCTTATCCATGCTAAAAACAAACATTACCTATTATATTTGATTCGTAGTTAATTGCACATGATATAATTGATTCTACCTCTGGATTCTTATTTTTCTATCAACATTACATTTGTCAAAAATGTTCTTGAAACCATTCTATGTAAGAAACAATGTCAATTATAAACGATAAGTTAATTTTCAAATTGAAGTAAATTTGTTAACTAATCACTCTAAAATTGTAATTTTTCAATTTAAGTTAATTTTTCAACTCACATTTCTTTCTTGTATCTTTACTGCTTCCTGGCGATTTTTTACAAGGCGAAAAAGATTTTTCTTTCACTGGTGAAGTTTTTCTTTTCTCTGGAGAAGTTTTTCCTTTCTCTGGTGATGTTTTTCCTTTCTCTGAAGAAGACGTTTCTCTAACTGGTACAGTTTTTTCAGATTTCTGTAAGTGTGATATATAAGAAATATCTTATTTAATTTATGAAATTATTATTTTTTCTAATCAAGTCAGATTTCTAATATTTGAAAAGAAGTTCTATGATACGTTCTAGGACAAGTTTCGAGTAGGTTACTTAATCAAACTTGATGTAGAGTCAAATTGACTCTGAAAAAGTCAATTTGAAAAATTAACTCTAATTGAGTCAAACTATAGTGGAATTGACAATGGCATAGTTGTAGTCAATTTTCCCTACTTGTAGAAGTTCTAGCCTGATACAAATCTGTTAACTACAATAAAAGAAGTATTAATAATGAATGAGGAAGAATGAATAAACATTTATGAAATATTACAGACTTGAATGAAAGTTTTGTCCCCTGTAGGATGAACGTATTATATGATATAAAATGAGGTTACGATAATCCTTTCAAATAATATGCGTTGTTCGATTTGCTAGAGAGTATAAATGAATGCATGAGTGGGCATTTTGAGTACTGAGAGTTATGGACCATGTAATTAATTGGTGATTGAATCAGATCTACTATAAAATAAACTACAGTAGCATTATTTTAAAAGTTTTCATTCTTGAGCATTGCGCCTTTTTCAATTAAAGAACGAAATACCGTACTAAAATCCAAATAACAATGAGTGAAAATAATTTTATTTTGTTAATTATTAACAAGTATGTGATAGTCGCTTACCTTTGAATCAGACTTCCCCGGATGATTGGACAACAAAGAAGCATCATCTGAAAATGGCATTATATAAGAGTTAAAAACAAAACCTGAATATTTGAAATATTTTTGAAGTTATGAAAAGATACAGAATATTGATGGAGTTTATAGATACAATTCGAGTTGAGTTTGATTCTGTACTGTAGCTCATGTTTATATTTTACTTGATAAAAAATCTCAAAGATTTACATTCAAAATCAATATTTGACTATCACACAGACTAAGTATTCTTCTCTAGATTCTGACTCAAGTCAAGGTTAGAAATTTATCAGTAATTTATTGATTCCAATAGTTTAGCATGAGTGCGAAATGTATTAGTATTGATTTCAATAAATGTGAATATTACAATTATTGTTTTTCTTATTTACTAAAGAAGTTTGCTAGAATAATAGTAGTGAGGTATGGTACTTACTTGAATCATCGAAGGATAGATCAATGATATCTTTACTATCATTGATGGACTGTGATGTACTCAATTTTTTTATGGAAGTGCTGGATTTTAGCTTAGTGCCTGGAAATTAGAAATTTATATTTGCAATTATTATTCTTCATTGTTAGCCTATGTTATTACTAACATCTGAAAATTTACCAATGTTAGTCCCCAATGTTATAAGGCGATTTCTTAGACTAAATAGTTATATTTATTTATGTTTTTGGAACATTCATTCAGTTGATTTATTTAAAAAATATCAAGTTGAGTAAAAGACTTCAGACTGTAGGACAATATTCAAAAACCAAACAGGAAGAGAAAACTTCTACATTATCATTTGGTTTCATCATGTTTGAAATTATCAGTTCAATCTCATTTCTTAGAATAAATTAAAATATGATACTCAACTAATAGCTTTCAACTTAGTGTAAATGAATAATTCATTTTGCAAACATTAAAAAAGCCTACAATAAGTAGTGAACTGTATATTTCTTGAATGCAGTAAATAAATAGTTGGCTAAGTCTTGGCATTGCGTACAGTAAAGGACAGTTGGACATGCTACTTCTGACCTCACCACGAGAATAAACTGATCAGAAGATTTTCAACTGATAATTGCCAATATTATGAAAAATGAAATTTCATCCAAACTGTAATTTCACTACTGTCAAGTTATTTGAGGACTACTATACTTCATTCAGCTGATCTTTATTGCAGGATTAACTCCTATGTTATTGAACAAATCCAACCCTCTCTTATTTAATAATATTTTTAAAAAGTGGATAGAGAGACTGATTGTTCACTATCTAGAAAAGCAATGAAATAGGCCTACTTGATGTTTTGTTGCTGGTTGAGAGCAGGGATGGTCTCTTTCTTTGAGTTGTTGGTTCAAAATCGTCCATATCATCCCATCCATCATCGCTTCTGTCCTGTTTTGATAACGAATCAAGGGTAGTATTATTGAAAATCGACGCATTTGATGATAACGTGGATGTCTGCGATCTGAAAAAGGATTGGCCAAATTGATAACAGTCTACTAATCTAAGTTCGTTTATAATTCTTCAGTGAAAGCTCTTCTTTCCTATTTTGTCAAACATTTCTTCAAGTCACAATTTACACAAAAAAGTGAATAATCATTAGTAGAATAATTTTGACTGAAAACAAATATAAGATGACAATCAATGAGAAATACTTACAAATTAATTCTTGTCTCATCTTTTGCTGGAGTATTAGAGGCGGCGCTGGTTGAAGATTTAGGAACTCGGTACAAGAAAGAGCTGACTGAAGGTTGTTTCTTATTGGTTGTAAGCAGATTTGATACTTTTTCCTTGGATCCATTCAGAAAATTACTCATTATTATCATCCACAAGAGCACTGTAAGTAAAAACATAGAATTCGATAAATTATTTTTCATCAGTAGAAAATTATCATAATTATTTGCACTGTTATGTTCGGAAAACGAATTCTACAGCATGCTAGGCCTAGAGCTCTATTGTTGATGGTGGTGAGCCTTGTTTGGCTTTTGGGCAGTTCTTTGAGAAATTTAATTCACTGTTTGATGATTTTTCCCACGGAGATTGAAACGGCCTACTGTGCAGAAAGGAAGCATAGGACGAAAACAAAAATTCAAAATCCATGATTTACAGCTGATTTGGCCAAAATTAAAGCTCTAGTGTCTCTTGCAAATAGTCTTTCTAAATCCGCCACCAGTGAAGAACTGTAGACTTGGTACTACACTACTTATCTCAGACTTAAGAAAATCTATCACCAGGAAATTTCAAAAAATCCAGCTTGGAAAAGATCATCAGTCAAGCTACAAGCCCCTGTAAGGCAGCCTGGAACATCACAAATAAGTCTAATAAGAAACAGTATGTACTACATAAAAATGCAAGCCCAGATAATTTCAACAAGTTTTTTTTCACTCTGTTACACAAATATTGTGGAAGCTTTTACGGGAACTACCGCATGTGCAGTGGATAGAGTGCCATTCCAGAACTGTGCATTTGTCAGATGGAGAGAAGTGACACCGATGGATTTGGTCAGAATTGTAAGCGGCTACAAGAGCTCAAGAAGCCCTGATGTCTACGGCATGTCAACTTTTCTTATGAAGTCAGGAATCTCTTCAATAGCCTCACCACTTAGCAGACTAATCAACAGCTGTCTTTCCTATTCTAGTAAAGATTCCAAGAACCGTACCAATCTTCAAAAAGGGTGATACTAAAGAATTATCAACCTACCAACCTATATCTCTGATTCCAGTTTTTTCAAAGATTATGGATTCGGTGATGTTTATCCAACGTTCGTCTTATTTTGAGAACTCACTCTTCACAGAAGATCAAATTGGTTTCCGTCGTGGGAGGTCGAGTACTGCTGCTGTCCAACGCTTGGTTAAATCTATACTTTGAGCCCTGGTGGCTCGTACCGACCAAATAGGTCAAGTGTTTGTACAGTATAAGATACGGGCACTTCACCTTACGAGCCGCCAGTGACTTCGAGGCAATGAAAAAGAATCACTCAACAATCATGACCCTAGTGATCTCACAAAGGCATTCGATTGCGTATCTCACGATATATTGCTGAAAGTTTTCAATAGACTTCCACTGTGTTTGGTAAGCTGGAAGAAAAGGTGTACTAGAAAGTGCTTCGAAACAAATTGCTTAACCTCCCTCTCTATTCTTTGAGTGAGGAGATTGTGAGTTTTGTCATTGTCAGTCTCTTTGATCTGTCATCTTGAAGTATAAATATTTAAACTTCTGTGTTTTTTCTTAACTAAACGACAATGTCCATCCAGTATAATATACTGGTCACAGACGGAAGAACAATTGAATTGAGCTGAAAGAAATTTCAAGTAAGGTAAACATAACCTAGCTAAGAAAAACCTGAACAAGCGTGATTGATTTTATGTGCAATGTGCCTACCTTTCAATCATAATTTTCCAATTGCACCTTGAATCTTCAACAATTAATCAAAACTTTTTTGTCGAAACAACACTATTTTGATAAGAATATTTCAAAATTGAGAACAAAGTAACGTATCACATCAAAATAATGCAAATTGAAAATTTGAACTTTCATGAGTCTTTCAGAAATGAGCGATAAGGACGAAGAAATTACTAGAGTACTGAGTGAGGACGTTACATTAAAGTCACGTTGAAAGTTTACATTTTTGTTTTTGAACCGTGAGGATCTTATCTCATTCAATAATCATTTAAAATGTTATTCAAACATTCTTTATTCATGTTGATAGGGAAATCATCTTCGAATAGATCTCAAAGTATTTTATTGTGATCCAATTCGAAATTAAATTCCAAGGAGTACTCCATGAATCTACACTCTTTTCAATAGAATGACGTTTGATTTGTTTTGTTGACAAATTGTGAAGTGTGCATCTACCATCTAGTCAATTTTTCTAGATAATAGATTAGTTTAGTATTTTCTCTATCTTCTACTATTTATTCCGAGTTTACTCTATGTGAAGTTCATTATTTATATTTCATTCTAACTCACCTGTTTTGGTAAGAATTGTTAGTTTTGACTTCAAACTTAGTTCATTTGAAAAATCCCAGAATTTTATCTCCCAACCACTTGATTAGTTTGCTTTGCTTTACTGCTATTATGGTATGTACCAAAGTACCTGCTTTGCTGCATAATTGAGTTGATCTATGTAACAGCAATTGGACCACTCATATCAATAAGCTTATTATGTTATACGGTACGCTGTGAGCCTGTGAATGAAGTTGGATAGAGATTTGGATAGATGATTTTTTTTGTAGAATTGCAGTCCATGTGCAGACTGCCATGCCTTTTCTGTTTTCTTTTTAAAAATCTTAAATTGGGTAGACCACTCAGAATTCCTGCATATAATTCTCTCTCGAAATTCAAGTCTCCAGTTGGTAGATACAATTGTGTGCTACATTGTCAGTATTTGTTTATTTGTTAACTCAATGAATGGATTAACAGACCTATCTGTTCATATTTTTCAGATTATTATGATTACCCTCCAATAAGATGAATGCAAACTCTGTGAGATTTAACAATTCCGGATTATCGATATGAATAACTGCAAGAGTGAAGTTTATCATGAAAAACAGGTAAGTCAAGTACTAATATTTACCAGTCATATCTACAGTACAGTATATCTCCGACCAGGTAAAATGTTGAAGTACAGACTAAGAAGAAGTATTTTAAACCAGCAATAAGATATCAAGGTCAATGGAAAATTACCCTGAATTTACCACAGTCACATCGACTTGCCGGAGGTAACTCAACCTCTGTTTGATATTGTTTATTATACTGAAACGTGAAATTTTATTCTTATGTTACCTTTCCGCTATTTATTTGGATGGTTCCGGGCAAGCACAGTGTAGCTACTTTTAAACACAGAGTAGCTACAACCATTTCTTTAAAGGATAGATTGAGCTCAGGATTCTTATTGCCACACAAAATTATCTCCCGTTAACCCTTGGAGGCGCAACCACACGATGACAGTAGACTGGTGACAGTTCACTACTTTTAAGGTTATTAAGTTTTAGTGAAATTTTAGTTGGAAAAACGCTCTTTTCCTATTATAAATGATATAATACAGTAAGACATTACAGTATTATGGTATCATAAATGTAATTCTTATATATTCACATGATTCTTATAAAAGCAGAGAATAACTTAATCATTTATGAGAATTTTTTTAAATAATTTATAAGAATCTGAATGAATGCTATTTAGGATACCATAATACTCTAATATCCCTTATACTGTAATCTTTGATGAAAAATAAGCGTTTCCTCAACTGAAATTTTTGAAATACACTACAAACTAGTTGACTATCGATAGTCGACTGTCATTGTGTAGTCGCACGTTAAAAGGCTTCGGCTGAACGACTCAAAAACAGATTCTGCCTTGTGTTGTAGTTAAAGGTAGGTTTTCGCTTCTGTGGATGCGCAGCCGATCTCACCTGCGGACTGTCAAAATAGCAACTAATTAAAACTTAATACTACTAATTAAACAAAAATATACAAGAATAACCACGCATAAATAGGAACAATTTTGGACGAATATTGTTAATTAACTGAACTTATTAATATTTAGTATTTCATATACGAGTAGTTACTTTTTTTTGTTTGAAAACGTTGCTACTTTGACTATCCGCAGCCGAGAGCAAAAACCTTCCTTAAGGGTTGATTGTGTCTTGTCGTGGCTCAGAAGACTGATGACATCCATGGAGTCGTGATGGCACCACTGGAGGTGACCTAGTGACCTCATAAATTGCGTTCCAGATTCCAGATAATGTGAGCGTCATTTTGGAGCACAAAAATACGATATAAATATACAAAGTACTTCAACTTTATAAATGACTGCTGATGATCTACCCCGATTAGTACCATAGAAAAATTACAATAATTATTAATCCATTCTTGACACTTCTGGCTCACACCATTTACTTGGAAAAGTCAATGTAATGGCTCTCAACCCAATGTTATCTCTACTAGCTTCCTTACTATAATCCTCATCATACTTGTTTGTTTGTGAATCTCAGAGACTCCTAACAGCGTATAGGAATTGTCAAAAAGTGCATGATCACATAATATACAGCAAAACAATTTAACATGACAAAAGGACCCCTTCCTAAACAAAATTTTATAAAATTTATAAATACAAGTTTATAAAATTTGTATTTTGTAAACAAATAGGATTATTTAATACTCCTGTGTGGATATAAAAGACTCCATCCACCTCTCAGCAAAATTTTTCAATTCCTTCCTAAAAACGTCAAGATCCTCACAAATTTTCATGTGAATAGGAATCATTGTAATAAATTTATTTATTTATTACAGATTTTCAAAGACTACAGGCAAAGCCCAAAACAGTCTTTATAAAAATTACTAGTATAAATCAGACAAATTAAATAGTACAAAGTACATAATATATAATAAACAGTACAGAGTGTAATACTAGAAGTAAAGATTGTTATATGTATAAATAGTATAATTATGAAAACAAAGTATAGGAAAATATTAAGTAGTAATGCTAATCTGATATAAGAGGAAAGATAAAGTGGAAAGAAAGATGAAGAGGAAAAAAAGGAAGAAAAAAGTGATGATGATGATGATGAAGTATGGATCATTTGAAGTTAGATCAGATATGAAGTATTTAAGGATCAGATACATCGGCTTCTTTTCAAAAATAGCTGTTCTATGGTAAACAAAAGCATAGTTTAATCTATTTCTTGTATTGTAGCTGTGAGTATCGCTATTTCTTGTTAAAGCCTCTTGTTAAGCCTAATTTCTTGTTTGATAAATAAATGCATCGTTGATGTCTCACGATGAATAAACTATTCAAATATTATTTTTCATTAATGTTTCTTTAATAATAATAGGTAATATTTCTTCCATTAATGGTTCTTCTTTCAAAATAAAAGTTTCAATTCATCTACGTTTCTTTTTATTTGCAGGTAAAACAAATGTGTGCACTGCACGCTTTGAACAACCTTTTCCAACAGCCCTGCTCGTTCAGCAAAGAGGAGCTCGATAGTATTTGCCAAGACCTTTCACCCGACTGCTGGATCAACCCTCATCGGTCGGCGCTTGGTCTGGGCAATTATGACGTCAATATTATAATGGCGGCTCTGCAGAGCAAGGGATTCGAAGCTGTTTGGTTTGACAAGAGGAAGTAAGCAATCACTTTTCACATAGTAATAGATTGATCCTGAAATTACAGCCACACATTCACTGAATCAATTCATGCTTTTTGAAAGAAATCTGAATGATTAGATCAACCGAGATTTAGAACTTCAGATTCGGAAGAGACCTTTTCCAAAGATATGTTTAAAAGTATAATCTTCTTTGAATGATGCTCGGAATTATTATGGTTGTACCAGTAGCAGTAGTACAACAAAGAAGTGTATATTGAAATCAAATTTCAACTTGGTAAAGCGACAATAATTGTTACAGAAAAATTAGTGCAAAATTATCAAATAATTGTGTTAGGAGTGTTAACGTGTAAGTTATTTTTTTAAATAAACTCTTCACTACAGAATAGGGTCAGAAAATTGAATGAAAGCTGTTTCTTTTTATAAATATGTAGTAAGTCAGTAATCTGTGTTGAATCATTTTTCTTTTTGATGGTATTCTGCGTCGATTTTCTTGTACACTCAGATTCATTCAATTAGACGCTTGGCATTAGATAGATAGATAGATAGAGAGATATTATTTCTTGCCGTTGCTGATGACCGTAGAGTACGATGGCAAAGAAATACTATCTATCTATCTAATGCCAAGCGTCAAATTAAATGAATCTTGAGTGTACTTATGAAGTGTGATATCAAAGTATTGAGGCAGTAAAAGCTTATTTTATTGCTGTGTGTGATAATTTCAAATTTTCATGAAACAGGCCCCAGAAAAGTCATTGGGAGAGATCTTGTTGTAAACCAGGGGCCTGTTTCATTCATTTTTAAGGTTTTGTAAAACAGGAAAAAATGCGATCGCACACTAGACTTGAGTTTTAACACAGTGAGTGTCTTTTTTCAGTTTTACAGGACCTCTAAAATGTTATGAAAGTTGTGAAAAATCTGGAAATTAGCATAACACATTAGAATTTCCTATATGTTGAAAAATTCCATTGATATTTGAAAAACAATCCATTATTTTACTCAATGTATTTTCAGAGATCCCATGCAATTGGAGCTGAACAACGTCTACGGCTTTATCATGAACATACCAAGCAATTGTCGATTCAAGTTTGTTGTACTACCTTTCAGAAGACGGCATTGGATAGCAATCCGTCAAGTGAATGGATACTATTACAATTTGGATTCCAAACTTAATCTACCTCAAAAAATTGGAACGGTAAGATTTTTACTTAAGATTGTTACACAGATCTATGGGAAAATCTATCAATTCTATTGGACTCTTACTTTGTTCTGGGCTTGTTTTATTACTCAGAAGTCACGTAATACAAGAAAAAGGCGGACTCACACTAGATGTTCAAATTTATTACTGTACAGGACTTCTGAATACTTATGAAATAGGTCACTGATTCTTTTTTGGTGGTAATTATTTTGACTTCGATGTTCAGTTTAAAATTTATTCATGTGATTCAACTAATTTTCTTTATTTCAAGCGCTATATATTACGTGTTTCAACATAATATTTTTTGTTGTTGGTTTACTTACTTTTCACTTTAATAGTCTTCATCAGCAGTCCTTAACTAGGGAATAGTCCGGTCATCTTCCATTTGCCAGGGGGCACTCGTTCCTTATTCAATTCCTCTTTGGCTACTGTATGTATGCTCCTCCATAAACCCACTTAAATTACAATATGGTCTCAAGCATAGATAATGTTTCACGCTTTTGATGAAAGTGTTTGTACTACGTATAGTAGCCTACTTAGATTTTATATATATTTTTTCTTCTACCTACCAACTATGATGGTATATCAATTCCTCTATGTTGTAGCTCCAAATGAACAAATCCCTTATTAATTTAGAAATGTTAATTTATCATGCTGCCAGTGGTATGAACATTGGCAGCAAGTAAATTTTAAGAGGTTACCCAAACGGTCAGTGCTTTACATATTCATTGAAGTAAGATAAGTGGCGAGCCTTATTGAATTTTATGCTTGTTCATGGTGATTTTGTGATGTTCCACTTGTGAATCTTTTATTTCAATGTTTAAAAGAAACCATCAAGTTGCAGGCGCTTTTTAATATCAATCTATTTCATCAAAGAGCTCAGTTCAATTGTTTGGGAGAATAGGATTCCTATAAAATCGTTGGTCTCAATACACCAGGTATTTTTTCCTATTAGGTACTGTAAGTTTTATTTGATAATTTATACTTGGGCCTATCTTTGTTCACAGAGTACTGAACTGGTTGATTTTCTACGAGAACAAATAACATCGCCGGAAAAGGAACTTTTTATAATTGTATCAAAAGACAATGAGCAAAAAAAGCTATGGCTTCAAGATGTAAATGATAATGACAATGATAACAAAGATCCTGATAACAACAAAATGAGTGATAGCTAATAAAATTATGCAAAGACGAACATTGTTTACTGTGTCAGTATTCCAATAACAATTATTATTTATTGAGTTATTTATTATTTATTTTTTGTTGAGTTTGTTATTTTTTACATATTTTTATCAATGTTTTAATAAATTTTTTCTAATGTTTTGGGTGATCACGTTATTCCACTATACAGAATGACCCTGTCGTTTCCGCGTGAAAATTTTGAAATGTACTGACTGAGCTTTTGGAAGTCCTATAACATGCACCAAAACATTTAATCTGGTTCCTCATGATTCATGGTATTGGTATCTGGTATTATCTGGTTCATGATATTATTCTGTTAGAGATTGTAATAAATAGTGATCTTCTATTATTTTTATACTACTTTTCGACAATAATGTTTCCAATTTCTGATGAATCATCTAGGAATAATTAGAGTTTGGTGCCCGTGTAGAATACATTTTGGAAAGTTCGTGGAGAAGTTTGAGTGGACCGTTTTGAAGCGGGTTGCGGCAAAAGAAAGATAAAAAATCAAATTTTTGTAGGCTCTTTGTTTTTTTTAAATAATTATTTTAAATGGGAGAAAACCAAAAATAGGTACCTGTGGTGCTATCTGTTGGCATTGAAATGTACTGAATACTCGCGTAACTTACAACAATATCTTGTAAATTATGCAAGACATAATTTCTTTTCTTTTGAGCAAGAGTAATATATTTTATTATGGATTAATATTTTTATTGAAGTAGCTATGCACGAGACATGAACAATAAAAAAAGCTCACTTTCTTGTTACCTATCTCAAATGTTTACCACTTCTTTGTGACAGGTCTGAAGGTCTGAGGTGTACTCTGTCGTAGGCGTAAAAATGGAAATTATCTAATCATTACTGTGTCGTCACAAAAGATGAAATTGTCTCATATTATCGTCGGCTCACTTTGGTTTCAGTTGTATCCAATCAGCTGATTTGATTGTTGAGTCCGACGAAATCAATATAAATATGCATAGTTTCATGTCTAAGAAGAGAAATAAAAGTTATTTCAATAATTTTGTCATTCATAACTGATCATTTTTTCATAAGCATTACACTTTTTTATTCTTGTTCATTCACTATTGACCTTGAAACACAGGTGGAATCGAGATGAACAATATATAAAAGGCAGTGGTTGTTCAATTTTCCTTCTGCTTTTGTTAACATGGCCGGTGGTTACAGTGTGCTGAGTTTTTACGTCTCGCAGTGTTTTACGATATGGTTGTTAATTATTTGACCAGTGTTTTAATTTCTGAAGTGTTGAAAAGCCAAATTTCTGTTTACCAATTTTGAAAGGATAATCAACATGGAAAAACAAAAACGTTTATATAAAATCGTTCTCACTGGAGGTAAGTTACATGGAAGGCATGTGTTTTTTAAACAATCGAGATGTCCTTTTTTAGATTTTTCTAATTTCTGGATGTCTCGATGAATATATTTATCTTTTTTTATTATATTCATTAGTGCAAGTACCGTATTGATCAAGGTCTCTTTTCTCTAGTCAAGGAAGTCCAGGCAAATTTCATTGTTCTCGTTCTCGTAAAAAATCGGACAAGCTACTTGCATTTTCAAATCAGTTGCTATTAAGTTATGTAATGCTGTCTTTTTGTTTGATTTTTTCAATTTAAAAATATCAAGGTCGATATTCTCCAGTATGTAAGCTTGTGGTCTGGTTTTTTTACTTAGTTTTCGAAAGAAAAACGTTTTTAGTAAGAAATTCAAAAACCAATCAATCATTACTAGGAGGTCTCTTATAAAAATATGTGTTCTCTAATAGGCCCACGCTTATATTAATCCCTGGCCAAGAAAAAAAACTTTAATAATCCTTGCAGTTTATTCCAAATTAATAAACCTACCACTGTTTCTAAAAAGAACTAACTTAGTTTAATCACACAAAGATAAGCTTCATAACTGTTATGTAATCCTGCATTATAAATCATTATTATACCTTTTATGCTTGAGGAAGCTTGAAAATAAATACATTTTAGCGTTACCGATCATCTAGATAGGCTACTTTGCGAACCGGCCTTAACTTATAGGCTGGAGCTCACAACTTTGCTGGAGCTGGTCATGGATTCGATTCCCATTCCGACTGGTATTTCTTGTGATTCATCATTCACCTCATTGCCGCTCTTATTTGACATAAAATGAATGTCATTACAGGTTGGAGATTGTAGGGGACTTAACTAGTACCTACTTTAGTTATACAAAAATAGGTATTGTCCAAGAATTGTGTACTAATATAATCACTACCGTACTCTTATTATGTCATCCGACTAATGAATCAACGTTTTCGTATGAGAAATGACTTCTTACTTTATGGACAAGTGGCATCTGAATTAAATATTTTTTTCCAAAATGCCTGAAATTAATCTGCACTAACAAGAACTGTTAGGCCTAACTTCAATTCATAAATTTAACTTACTTCAATTCATTTAATAAAATTAACTCGAGTGTGAATGTAGGCCTATGTAGTTTGTCACATTCACTCACACTAGAGTTGATTTATAGTAATCTCATAGCCTACTGTAGTGTATGTGTATGCTAAAAAATCTATTGTCAAAATAAACCATGCTAATGTTTTAGTTGAATAAAACGTCATAGAAAATAAACCACACTATTGGACTGTTTACTGTCATTATCTTAACGGATAGCTCTAATCTTTGATTTGAAATATTATGATATTCAAGGCTACTCGTGGACGTAATAAATTTCCAATTTATTTTTATTACCTCATCTTGATAATATTTGAATTTGATAATACAGCATTAAAATTCAGTTCATAACTTAACATCAGAGCCTGTGTCTGGAACTTGTACCTCAAAATAATTATGACGAATATTTTTTACCGATAGGCCTAACACACATTTTGTAGAGACAATCCAGACATTGGACTCTTTTATTGGTACCGTAATAAAGTAATGAAGTAATATTCAAATTCTGGTGTTTACAAATTTTGATTCATAGCTTCTACGTTTAGAGCCAAAAATCTGTTATATTAAAAAAAACATGCATGTGAGTTGAGAGTATTCTTATTTCAATTGTAAAACTATTTTGACAGATAACACAAAAGGGTCTTTTATTCGCTCATAAAATCCACAGAGATTTCAGTAGCACCTTGGGAACTCTGATACGTTAATAACTTATACTGCAGGCCTACTGAAGAAAATCTCCCTTTAATCACATCTGAATATCTCCGCAAACCTTTTTATTAATAGCTTTGTTTTTTACAGTGGCAATTTTCATCAACTAAAATTCTTATAATTTATAGGAGTCATAACACACTTACTATGAAGTTTATAAGATCGTAGATAAGTTGCCTACTATCTCATTTGAATGTTATCTATTATGATAATCTATCATTATTATTATCAAGCTTATGGGTTTTTTGTCGGATAGACCCTTTCGGGTGTTCCACCTCGCCGAATCATCCAATTTTCCCTAACTGGGAAATTGTTAATCTATGGAAACAATTCACAAGACTGAGGTGAGCTTAGGATATGAGTGATGAATTGTTATAAACTTTTCCTCGTTGTTATAATATAATAAGTGTTGATATTTGTTGTTTTTTTATGTTCCAGGACCCTGTGGTGGTAAAACAACTGGTCAATCACGGCTGTGTACTTTTTTTGAAAATTTAGGCTGGAAGGTGAGTGTATGGAACATTTATTAACAATTTCATAATTTATGATCTCAAACTATTCTCTAGAATCCCAGTTCTGGTAAAAGAACCAATAAAAATACGGTAGAACAAGGTTTAAATAAGGTTCAGTGAATCTCAACATGTTGGTGCTTAATCATGAACAATTTAAGGTAGCTATGGTGATTTGTTTTACCTTGATCATAATCAATTTACAAATAACATCCTATTTATTTGAATAAACTTGAAATATCATTTATATTATTATTATTGAATAATCTGAACTACCGTAATAATGAACGTTAGGCTAACTAATATTTTGTAATATTAAACGTTATGCAAGTTTTCCAAAATAGGTTGCTAGAATCTCTGTTTTTATTATAATATAGAATGCATTCGTTTTACTCAATTCCTAACTCATATACTATGTGAAAGATCGTTATAACTTTCATGTCATTATTAAATTTGTAGAATGTAGATGAAGTTTGAGAGAATTCTTTTGAACAGTTTGAGCATTAATTAAGACAAAAATATTATGTTTTACAGTATTAAGCATTTTATAAAGCAGAAGGCCTATTTCAAACCATGCTAATTCATAGCTGTTAGCGAGATAGCTGCTACTACGTAGAAGCTTCTAGTAGCAGCTATCATCAATAGCTATTCCAAAAGCAGTGACTGGAGTAGGTGCAAGTAGGGTGACTCAGGTTTAATGTATTAGCTAATAATTTTCAATTTCTCAAAATCTTTTACAATTTCGATGCTTTGTTACAATCACTGCTACACAACAACACAATTTTTAGTTCTAAAATCTCAATATTTGCCTTGATTTTGATTCCATTCCGCGTTCCCATATTAGGTTAACAAGTCACTCACTAAATTCCATAGATCTTTAGAATAGAATAGATTCTAAATATAATAGTGTATTAATAGACTAGTTATATAGAAATATAATTCTATATAATATAAATCACATTCATGATTCTAGAAAATAGCTCATAACATGCAACATGCATGATAAGGATAATGATTAAATGAATTGTAACTGTATTAAATTGAATCCCAAATGAGTGAACCAGATGGGTTTTTTCGAAACCCGTTTTGCAATTTCCTGAATACAAACAGTCTATTACAAAAGTTCCCAGATGGTCTACTCAACCGCGCAGCCTTCATTGTTTGTTGAAAATTCGATTTCATCAAATGACATGATTGATGACATCCATTGACCCACTTTTTGCATTCACTCTTCCTCTATTTGACCTTGAGCGAGGCTAGATTTTGGCATCTTTTACAATTCCAATGTTTTTGGCACCTCGTTTTCATATGTTAGCCATGAATAAGAACAAATCATTCGCTAAATGACAACTCTTCCATGCTTTACTGAATTTTAGAAACGCGGACGCTAGTCAACGCTAATTTACAAGTGCTCATTGATAATTTGCGGCAATTCTGAGAGTTTTCATTCATAAATGAAGTGTTGGCTCGTACACAAATTTGGCGGATTTGAACGTCGTGTTTACGTAGTTTCGGCGAGTCCTACATCATTTCCATTGTAGCCGTGATATTTCAACCAAAAATTATCTCGCATTTACCCTACGAATTATATTGTCAGAATGTTTGGTTATTATTTCACAAGCCAATTAAGTTAGTCTTATGATTTCAACAAAACGTTTGAAAGATTAGAGAAAGATCAAATAGTGGATTAATTTAGCCTAGTCTTTTCACAACAAATTTAGTTTACTATAACAAAGTTGTAGTAAACTAATCTAGTCTTTAGTTTTTTATAACAAAACAGGTTTAAAATATTACAACAAATTACGCTAAAAAAGTCTAATGATTATAAAAAATATGCACTCGGTGCATTTCTTGTAGATAATGTTTTGGTAGAGTACCTTGTCACTTAGATAAGAAAATTACTCACAGTGGAACTTAAATCTTTTCATAGTTTATACAGTAATAATTTATCAACAGAATTAATTTCAATAATATAACACACCATTCCTGCACCTATACTTCTGTAACTTCAATAGTTTTCAAATGCTGTGTCTCGTGAATTATTACAATCAGTTACTTCTAAAAGATTATTAGTCATAAACTAATGAATGAAATTATTGATTATCTTTTTTCTAAAGTGAAGGTTTCACTTCAACAAATTATCATCAACCTTCATCTTATTGCATCATCAGGCCTATGTAAAAATGAAATACAAAGGAGCCTGTATATTACAAAAGAAAACTCTTTATAATCTGCTCTATAATGTTGAAGAATATTGAGTACCACGCTGTTGTTGAATAGACAAACCTGTTTGCATCACCCTAAGAAGGGTGTACTCCATTGCTCAAGTACCGAAGTCCATTATCAACCAGAATCGTTGAAATACAACCTCTCGACGTTGTTAAAACCCTTACGTGCATCGATTTATAAAATGAACAGTTCAATTTCGTGGAAATATCGTGATTCAAATTAATATAATTATTCGAGAATTCCATTTTAAAAATTAATGTTTCGTAAATATTATAATAAACTGAACAAACTAATATATTCGAGAATTCCGTTTTAGTAAACTAGTCTTTTAAAGAAATACTAAATGATTGAATGAAAAAATACAGATGGAAGAAAATGAGATATTGCAACAGTTCAATTAATTAGTATGAAAATATACAAACTACAAATTAATGTACTTGGAGACTATAAATTAATGTTTTTGGAGAATTCCATTCTTGTAAACTAATATTTCTTGAAAATAATATTATAATAAACTGTACTAATTTATATAGTTATTGAATAATTACATTTGCATTTGCATCTCCTTCATTGTTTGAACAAGATCAAGAAGAAATGAGCAATGGCTTGAGTTTCCCTGGTATAATATTATAATGATCATTTTCCTGTACCGTGCTACACAGCTAGAGCTATGGGTGCATTCATCCTCACCAACTGCCCAAGTACGATTTTTCACTCATGTTACTTTCCAACCCACCAAGAACTTTAATTTGTTATTACAGTACTTCCATAAATCCGTAAATTGTTGGTCACTCTTTCCCGTCTTTTGGAGGAGACGTTAAGCCGTCGGTCCCGGCTGCCTAAAAAGTAGTCGTCATCTCTCATCATCATCCTCTCAATACCCACGTACAAGCCCCAGTGCTCATGTGGGCATCCCCCTCACAAAAAATCTTTTATCATTGACCTCAAATCCATTAACTAGTTTTGGAGTCTAGAAGGCATCATCCTTTTAAAGTTGTAAATTTCAGTAAAACATGCGTGAATATTTTCTTCATTTTGCGACGCCGCCCTGTCTCTGAGTTGAGTTCTGTCTCTTGGGAGCATGCGCAGATGATCCCTAAACAGAAAGAGATTTGGCAAACACTATCACTCGAAACACAGCCACAAGATAGGTCAAGAGATTGTTACCCCTTTGGTAGGCAGTTGTATCGTTAGGGCAAGTCCATCGCTTATTTTAACACCGCCATCTGATCAGCTGCCAGATTCTATTCTTTCTGACTCGCGCGTAATACGTTCTCAAACAAAATGCCAAGTAATAATTGCATTAGTTGCTGGCAGTAGCAAAAATTAGCTAATAAAATTGAATTATCAAAGCCGTTCATGTATAATGAACTGGGTGTGCAGTTATCAAGAACTCTTATTGTGTACTTTGATGTTATTTCATTTGAATGTTGAGGCTTGTCCTAAAATAGACACTAATGGATTGGAGCGCTCTTGTTAATCTAGTCTAGACTCATGCTAGGAAGTCTAGTCTACACTTATGCTAGGAAGTCTAGTCTAGACTTATGCTAAGAAGTCTAGTCTAGACTTATGCTAGGAAGTATAGTCTACACTTATGCTAGGAAGTCTAGTCTAGACTTATGCTAGGAAGTCTAGTCTAGACTTATGCTAGGAAGTCTAGTCTAGACTTATGCTAGGAAGTCTAGTCTAGACTTATGCTAGGAAGTCTAGTCTAGACTTATGCTAGGAAGTCTAGTCTAGACTTATGCTAGGAAGTCTAGTCTAGACTTATGCTAGGAAGTCTAGTCTAGACTTATGCTATTTTTAATTTGATAATCCACGATTTTATTCACCTTAATCTTCTTGTATTTCTCTATAGTTGAATATATTTCGAGGTTAATTTTCTTTAATGTCTGCAATAAATATCAAATAGACTCAATTGGTTCTCATGAAGACTGTTTAAAATAATTTATTAGAAGGAAAATTTGACATAGACTGTACTGGCGGCCACTAAATAAGGCGGCTGAGACATTTTGAGCTGTTGTCAAGTCTTGCCAGCTGACTACTCAAATCATGGAAACACAGCGTTGTCGATTTGTGATGGGGAGCAAGCAATTTTCGACTTCGCCAGTTCACCTCGCATTACCGGTACCATATCTGACAACAGCGCAAAATCTCTCAGCCACCTAAGTTTGTGGCCGCCAGTATAGTTTACTGGCTAATAGTTATAGCCAGTAAATAACAGTAATAGTTATAGCTAATAATAATAGTTAACAGTATATAACTGTTTTATGTGAAGAATATTTTTAAATAGTTGACATATGATAGGAACATATTTTAAATAGTTATTGGTAGAACTGATGTAGGAAATAGAGGCAATTATAGATAACATTAAAAAAATAGAAAACTTTAATAGGAACCAAATGAGCCAGCCCGAAATACAAAATATGAGAAATTAACGGGAAGTATTGCTGCAATTCTTTGAACTTTGCGTGTGAAAAAGGCTAGTTAAGGTTAACAACACTTGATTAACGAAATGTTCGGTATGTGATGTAGAACAGGAAAAAACAATGTTTTGTCGCTGTTTTCAAGTTCAAAAAACGTAATTTCAACTGAAAAAATGTTCTTGAGGTGTTATCACTGTTCAAAATGTCAAGGCCACTATTGTTCGAGGAGTCGGGACGATCAAAATTAATGTCTGATTTATTGAGTGCAACTTTAATATTCTATTGTCTGTTATCTTCGTTCAACACATTCACATGGCTGTATTGTTTGGATTCCCTGATTAGCTTTTATAATTCCGGGTGTGAATATAATAATAAATCGAATATTATCGAACTAATTCCTTTATAGTATGGCATTTGTTGGAGGAACAACAATGAAAGCAGTGTTCTGTACTGAATCTCATCTTCAAATAAATTCAATCAAGCACTTCTGCACTTTCTCCATTCATGTCGTTTTGTTTTAAATTTATTCCTATTTGATTTTTCCTCCATTACTGTGATATTCTTTGAAACTTTCACCAACTTTTCCAATTAATTAAAATTCTGAATTTGAAAAATAATAGCTATTCATTATTTACAACCTTTCTCGCCGCTTTGAGACAGCATTACCATAGAGAAAGCATGCAGGCCTATCGCCCACTTGAGTGTTTGGAGTCCCCAGAGATATCGCCACCTTCACGTCGTTTTTCCGTCGTTCACCATTTAACATAGGAATAAATCATCTTGCGTATGCTTTCTCTATGCCCTATGGCATTACCCACAAACGCGTCAATGAACTTCTAGTTGAACTTTTAAAAGCCTTTTTCACATGTAAACCACCTTTGACTATGCCATAAGTCATAATCCTCAAGGCTGGGAATTCAATTCATAGTCAGATATCTAACCAAAATTATTCTCAAATTACTGAAAATACAACGAGTATTAGGGCAAGTATTAGTTTTGATTATTCGTACTAGATATTGAGGGTGTTTCCATGTTGGTTTATGTCAAAGTTTAAATAGATTGTCTAGAAACTTTATTTTCTGTGCCAGTATTAAATCAAACTTCAGTCTGACACTTCAATATTGATATTATTTTTTTGATTTTTCTATTTTTTATAATAAATAATAACTGATTATGAATATAATCATTTTTTTTAAAAGCCAATAAAAGCTATACGATAAAAAATATATAATCATTGCTTGAATATTACAACACTAATGCTTTCTATTCATAACCTTCAATCAAATTTATTTGCTATCAAATTACAAAATACATGTGGTCAAAATGCTGATATAGGTATTTTAAGGTAGACCTTTTAGGATAGGACAGTTTTGTTTGGGACCTTACTCAAAAGTGAATTCGAGGAGGGAGACTGGGTTGACGGTTTTAAAATTATAAAGATATTCAAATCTTGCAACTGAATCCTCGACTTTGATACTCAACGACTCATAGACCCAATGTACTTCTCACACGTGGATACTCAGCGACTCTGATAACAAACATGTGTTTTTAAATGGTGACGCTCAGACGAAACGGTTCCAGACTCCCGTCTGAGCGTCATGATTTAAAAGCACATGTTTGTTATTCGAGTCGCCAAGTATCCGCGATTTAAGTATCCACGTGTGAATAGTGCCTAACATATTGCGAAGGCGAAGAGTATCCCAGTCGCTTCGCTATTTGATTATCCACTTGCGAGCATTCACTCTATTATTATCTTTATTATCCTTTATTAAATTCATGTAACAATCCAAAACACATGGATTATCATCTTTGATTGATGAAGCTTTTGATTCATTTACTAAGCTTTTGATAGTAACCTTGATATTTATTCTTATTTATGTGATGGCTGGTAATGGATGATATCATTAAAAAGAATTAATCTTTCACAGACGCACACAATCTCTTTAATGTAAACAATCATTTCACTGTTAGTGTTGATACCCTCTAATCAATGCTTCGACGTTTGTTATGGTTCAAATTTCACAATTTCTCTCTAACGCTGTACTCAAATATGTTTGATAATCGTATAAAAAATTTAGGTAAATTCCTGTGCGACCACTTTGTTTCTTTGAAACATTCTAGCCTAACTAAACCGTATTGACACTGGCCACAGAGAAGAATGGAAAATAAAATTTTCCTTCCTACTCAGTGCACTGGCGGAGATGATTATTATTCAGAGTCTCTATGATACTCCTATTTTTTATTTTAAAACTTGTAGATAAATTAATGTCAGATATTTTTCTGAGGTTCACGTAAGCTTCGAGCTTGTAGAAATTTGAAGGGAAGTATAAAGATGAAAAGAGATGAACTAATAAGAATTCGGCCTAATATTACCTTTTAAAATAATGAAGACTTGGATAGCGATTATAGTTTTGGGTTTTACTTAAACCCTGTCCAATAAAGGTTTTAGAGTTCAGAAGTCAACATGGTTCAATTGAACCCATGATTTTCATGAATTCCAGTCGAGGTTTTGAAATTATTTTTTTTGCTTCCGTACCAACACCAACGATGCTTGGCCTTAATCACTTATATCAATTTATCACGGTAATGAGATGTATTTTTGAAAAATGTATTTCAAGAATTTTTATTTAGATTTCTATCAGAATATTCCACTGCAACTAGTATGAAAAAACGCGCTCTATATTAAATTTGACATCCAATGTTGATCATAAGTTTGCATGTACTGGATTGTTTTTAATAGGATCTATTCTATTGAGAATATTTTACTGTGTATAGTGTTCAGGCTAACAAATTGTAGACAATTTTCATTCAAAGTATTATAAGTTAAACCAAAGACGATAGGAAACTATTATTCTAATAGTACATATTCTAATAGACAAGTATTCTATTTGTCTTTGGTTTTAAACTATAACGCCAATCCCAAATAACTTGATAGATTATTACGATAGATTAGTGCGGTATATAGATAGATTATAATTTTGTATGATGTTTGAAATATTGAAAGTGTTTTGAATGCTTATGTCTGATATAACTTTGATACTGTGTAAATAATTAGGATAAATTTTAAATGTTCCCTATTTCGAAAAAATTTTGTTTAATATTTTAGTCTATAAAAAAGTTCAATGTGTTATTTCGATGTTTTGGTATCCTTGTGTAATGTTTTCAGGTATTTCGAGTTCCTGAAACGGCAACAGTACTTCTCAGGTACTTATCGAGAATAATTTTCCATAATTTTTTGTATGATCAATTCTTAATTGGGATTTTTGCTTTTCTATTGTAAGATTTTTTATTTTCATGTTGGCTCATATGTACCATCAGTAGCCTATACTTTATTATGATATGGGACTCATTCATTGACTTTCAATATTAATCATTTAGATATTTAGATAATAAGTCATCATTACTTGCTTAGTAAAGAACATTTTTTCAAAAACTCATGATCAGGAAACCGGTTTTCATTCTTTGGCTATTTAGCGAATATCTGGAATATTAGGCTAGGCGTACACCGGTTAGTCAAGACAAGACAAGACGAGATTAGTCACGTTTAGTCACAGTACTTCACATAGTTGCTTATGAAGCAACACACACCGATTAGTCATTGCATCAGTGTGTGCTGCTTCATAAGCAACTATGTGAATTACTGTGACTGAACGTGACTAATCTCGTCTTGTCTTGTCTTGACTAACCGATGTACGCCTAGCCTTATTCTAATGGAATCTATTCATCCAAACAATTTATTATTATCTGTCATTTCTTTGAACTCTTCATTCGTAACACGTAGCACTTCATCCAAAATTCATTATACTTGATACCAAAATACTAGGCCTACATGATTTCATTTTATAAGATTTTTCATATTCAATGATTTAATTGCATAACAATATTCACAATTTTGTTTTTTATTAATAATGAAGGAACATCCATAATATTTCACCGTGTTATATTATTATAATCATCACATAATTCAACCTTTCATGTTGTTCTCGCAATTATATAGGATGGCGGAGTGCCGGAGACCGTTTGACCAATTATTAAAGACCAATATGACGAGAAATTTATTAAATTTTATTCAAATTTCAAACTCCGTGCCGGACGATCGGAGTTGAACAAACCAGCGAACCACGGCAACTAAACTTTCCTAAAAATTTTGCTAAAAATTATGACTGAATGCTTTTCCCCACCAACCATTCACAAGACACCCGGCTTTCAAATGTGGTCTCTACCACTCTATTTATATTCTCTTATTATAACATAATTTATAATTCAAGTCTATTTATGTAGCCTTTATGTAGTCTATTTATTTAGTTATCAGTTATTCCATTATAATAGTACCTGGAATAGCTGTACCTGTATTTTTGTTGAAACAATTATAATTATGACAATGTTCAATGTACCTGTATACATTTTATTGGATAAAGAAGATTCAATCAATCAATAGTAAGCTAAATAGAATTGGCTTGTCAAAGTCGTCTTTAATTATTCATTTTTAATCATCTTTCAAATGTGATCAAATGGTCTCCGCCACCCTATATATATATTTTTATATAAAAATATTTTATCTAAATATATATTATTTTTATATAAATTTTTCTCTCATAATGTAGCTTAATTTATAATATTCAAGTCTATTTATGTAATCTAAGTTTTCAATTATTCCATTACAATATTAAGCTGTATAGAATTAGAAGCACATCTTTCTCTGAGAATTGATGATGTCTTCAGAAGCGTATTGCGAATAAGGAAGGCATTGAATTGGAATTAAAATTAAATGATCAGTTAGTAGGACAATAATTTTAAAAGCTTGCAGTTTTCTAATGCATTGTTGAATTTATAATATAGGCTACCTATCCAATTTATCTATTTCTTCATGAGGCCTGTTGATCCATTTCCATGGATAATACCATACAAATATGAAAAAGCTAATTGATTAATGTTGAAAAAATATTTTATCAATTACTGAAAATATTTTTTTAATACCTATTTGAAAAGAAATATTCTGCTTGAAAATTATATTTTCAGGAAAAAATTCCAAGTCATGCTAATGAGTCATCTTATCTAATTTTAGTGAACTTTTTCCACTAATAAATTGAAAAATCAAAAATTTGCCTGTATATATAGGCCTACCTTATCAACTATGCTTTAGGGCGCAGATAAACGATGCATGCTTTCGATGAATATTATGCATCGTTGTGGACAATATTGATTCCTGTTCAATTGAATAGCAAATATCGTTGCCACTATGCATAGTATGCATGCATAATATTCATCGTGTAACCGCGCCCTTAGACTTTGGTGAATCAAAAATTATATTGGAACGTCTCAACTCAATAATATTAATACCATCATTGTCCCTAGATGATCAAATTATTTGTTAAAAACCACATTTCTGTAATATTTTCAAGTAGTTTTACATTTTTTTGATGAAATTTAAACTCACAAACCACTTTAAAAAACATTTATATAGACGGATTTAATCAATAGATATATAATATGGGAGGGTCGATTGCGGGTGAAATCATTCACAACGCTTATCAAATCACAAATAATTTTTTTAAAATGGGGGAAAATAATTATGACCTTGGATAAGTGTATATAAAGTAGCGCATCTGTACAACTGAATCAAGTCTCTCATTGAAAATTTCATCTTGCTTGCTGTAATTGGAAAATTGATGAAAATGTAATAATACACTTACTTCCATTACGTTACAATATTAACCTTTTTTCCAGTAAATTCTCAATTGATATAATATAGTATAATTTTCATTCTTATTCTAATAAAATTACAATTCTAATTTAATAATACATAATGAATGGCGACCTCGGTGCATTTAACTTCCCAATCGCGGTCTAAAAATCGCACCTTGCAAATGTAGTGTGTCGACTAGCAGCCAAGGGCCACAGAGAAGGAAGAACAGAGGTAACTTCCATACGGGACATTGGTGCGCCTATGTACAGTTGCAATTCACCGGTAGCCATGAATTGCTTCTGCAAATGTTGATTTCTGTTTAAGCTCTGTTACATTACTACAGTAGTTGTCGTGGGCATCGATCTCTAACTAATACAATTGGAGAGATTGTTAGAGATCGATGGTCGTGGTAGAGGGGAGAGGCATTCCACAATTCCCTCTCCTTAGCCGGAAAACTAAGAACTGGGTACCTAACTTTCAATGCTGGGGACCCATTTAGCGCAACACTAGATGCGTCCTCTGTTCTTCCTTCTCTGTGCAAGGTCTTAGTCGGTTTGATTATTACGAAATAGCCTGTTATTGAGTTGTTAACTCCAGGACTGAATTGTTATTGTAAAACATAACAATATAAAATTATAAAATAAACACTATCACTAAAAAATATAAAATACTCATTGATATAGCTGATTCTTTGAGATGCAATCCCTCTATTCCTGAATATTATTAGCTATTGTGTATAAATATAAATTGCAATATTTATTAGTTACTTTCTCAAGTGCATCAAATAATACAAACATTTCATGAGATATTTTAGGTAGTAAGGCCATATACATCACTGCTTTCTATCAGATTGCAAATAAGATTCTGAGAAACATTCCCATAAGTTCAACGACCTTCTACTGAATAAACAAACCCTGATTTTTCTCAACGATTCATTGCTGCCTAATCCTGTAATCTCATGGAGAAAATGCTACCTTACAAGCCACAAGCTTTGTGCTGTACAAAGTACGAAGTTCTTGTTTTCCATCCTTTTCTAAACTGTTCCTGATGCTTTCTATCTCTTTCTACAATCCATTCCTTTTTTTAAGTCGGTGTTGTCACCGTTATTCTTCCAAAGGATACTTTACATGGATAAATGCGTTGCTACTTTACGTTTACTGCTTGAATTTGCATAATCCCATAATTTCTAATCATTCTATATGTACCTACTATATTGGTATATACAGCATTTAACTCTCTCCAATTATATTCATACTTCCCCCTACTGGTGGTTAGCAGTTATTTTGCTAAATGCTTATCAATTTATCTTCATTCTGAGAACTTATTTTTCCTTCACTCTGCTTAATTTATCTTTATTTTGTGTCTTTTATCCATGGTTCTTCTTCATTTCACTGTATCCTTCCACTATCATTCCCCAATTATTACTTTAATTCTCTATAATCTATTTTAAATCTTCAATTCAACTTTTCAACTGTATTTGCCTTCAGATAATATTTTATAATGATATTTTGGTCTTATCCTGTTATTTATAAACATACTGTATTTGGCGTTTTAAATTAGTACTATCTATATATAAAAGTGAAATGGCACTCACTCATAATAATTGTTTAAACCCAATACCGTTATCAGATTATTTCGAATTTTTAATAATAATTAGCCATGATACTTCAACTTCATCACTTTATTAATGTTATTTACCTGTTTTTTCTTGTCCCATTGGAAATGTTAAGAATAGATTCAAAGATTCACATTAATTTCAATATTATAACACTGACTCAATTGTTTCTACTTCATTAGCAAGCATTTTTATTACTGATGAGAAATTATTATCGAATACAGTACTTCACAGGCTACATTTAATTTCATAAATGATAGTAATCGTTTTTTGAACTGATGATGTAATAGTTTACTTTCTATTGAAACTAATATTTGGGAATAGTATGATAATACATAATGAGAACACTTGGATGTTGTCAAAAATATCACCTTATTTAGTAAGACATAATTCCATGTTGTATTATAGATATCACACCAGACACTGTGTCAGAAGTATAATAATAATAATTCAATATTATATTAGTTATTAAAATTATATAAATATAATAATAATAATATATTCAAACATGAAATTTTTTACATTATCAATGTAATGTAACACGAAATTGTTGCCTCAATAACTACAATTTTGAGTAATAACTGAAGATTACATAAATATACAATCTATAAGAAAAGATCTTTCAAAGAGAAATTGTTAGATTTTCCCGAGATGAATAAATGAAAAAGAAATAAATAATTTATTAGTTACAATAAAATCTGAAAATCGAATGTATCCTTTTATAAGTAAATTTGTCCCTAATTTATTGGAATGTGAATGCCACATTTGCCATGTGGTTATAAACGGAATATTTTGGAGAATTTTGATGACTGAAAGGTTTTTGAACTCTTTGTGAGTTTCGAGAAGTTTCATGAAGCATTTTAATTGAGAAAAGTTTTTAGAATAGCTGCTAGTTGTCTGTCGTTCCAATTAAGTTGGTCGTATGCCAATTGAGAAGAAGACACTCGTGCTTCTCAGAAGCAAGGAGTTATTCTTTCTCGTTGGATGCTTTGTTTAATTTGTCTGCAAAGATGAGTTCATCAAATTTCAAACAGATTTGGGTCATGATCCTTGGATTGTGAATTTGGCGTTTTAGTTTCTGTATAAGTATAAAAAAGTTTTTAGAAAAGTAACTCATTCCTCATTTTTATGACTCATATGAATAATAATAATAATATGACTCATATAATATTCCAATTGCTCCTTCCCCAAGCACGAGCTTGCTCTTTTGGGGAAGTAGTTTCTTATGTTCTTATTTGTATAATACTGTATTGTGATTGATTCATTTTTGCTGTTTGTTTGAAAAGTTGTATTTGTAATTTTATGAGAAATAAAATAAATAAATAAAATAAAAACACCTTACAAAATAGCTTACTAAATAAAACAATATTGAAAAGTCTTGCTTTGTAATTCTGATAGAATTTTTTGTGTTTGATAAATATTTCAAGGCTTACCTGAAAATAATAAAGAGATAAAGGGATTGCAAAAGAAAATTTTGACAACTCATTGATATCCCCCTTCTGTTGAGACAATAATAACAATGAAGGATAATAATATTATTTATGTTTATGATTTTGAAAAATTTGAAAATTTTGACAACTCATTGATATCCCCCTTCTGTTGAGACAATAATAACAATGAAGGATGATAATAATTATTTATGTTTATGATTAAAAAAATTGAATAGTATTTCAGGCAAGTTATGAATTGATCACTTTTAAAGATACTATATTAAAAAAATTATTATTACTTTTTAATGAGATTTAAGACCACATGGGGTCCTGGACTTGTGTTTGGGTGAAGAGAGGGTTGATAATGAGAGATGAATGGGCCTACTGTTTTACGTGGGTTCCGAATCACCAGGAAATGATTTTAGAAGCACATAACTAAAATAATGGTAATGGCTCACAAGTATCCAATGGGAGTACCGAGCGCTTTTCTCAACTCTTCAGCGCTCTTTAACTTGAAACAGATAAGACCTATACCTATAAATACAGATAAGATAACTTGACCTATCTCCACTTGAATAGATGTAACTTCCGTATCGGAATATATTGTTTTCCCTATCTTATACTTGCTACTCCAATAGGAAGTTACAGTATTCCTATTCAAGTATACTATAATTAGTATACATTATTGTATACAAAGTATAGTATATACTTGCTCTGTTCTTCCCAATTTACCTCTTCTACAATCTAATAATTATACTAGCCTCATGAAAGACTGAAAAAACACAAATTTTCTTATTGGAGGTGTTGTCAATCACATCATAATTTTTGTATGATCATTCTTAATTTTGGTTCTTAATATTCATTCAAATTTATTTTAATGTGTCATCTTTTCAAAACTATAATATCTTTTGATTTGATTTTTTTCAGTGGCGGCATAAAATTTTCAGATTTATCGACAGAGGAAGGTGAGTGATATTTTTTTTATGTCTAGCTGTTTTACCTTTTGAATAATTGATAATATAAAATCAATTAATATTGATTATACAGTATTATCATTCCGCAAACTTTCTATCATTTTATTGTATAGTTGATATTCTATAATTTGCTCTTTTTCAACTTACCTTGTTTTGTATCTGCTTGGCATGTGGGGAGAGTTTTGCTTGGGCATTAAATTTGTGGAACAAAGCATTCCAATGCATGGCTTCTCTTCACGGATTGCGCTATTTATTACTATTTTTATCACTATTCAAATTCATTCCTGTACTCGGCTACAGTAAGTCAATTGATAAAAAATATTGAAATTAAGTGCTAGTCAAAGAATATTGGAATGCTTATTGTATATAAATTACATTTGTTATTCGCGATACAAATTCCAAAGTATATTTCTGGAGTAGTTCTACATTTTTCACCATTTTCAACATATAATTTTAGTCAAAATTGCAGCAACGATCAAAAATTTTATTCCAAAGCCTCCAATGCTTGTGTAGTATCTACACAAATGTACAAAACACTGCTGATGTAATAATTCTATACCAATTGGATGGTTCATGCAATATAGTGCAGTATCTGAGAATGTCCTTGCTCCATTTAGTTTCTTTTCCTTGTTAGACTGACTGCAAACCGGATGTGATTTTTTCATCTAGACAGACAGCTGCAAAAAAGTCGACAAAACTAATCTGCGATCTTTATTAATAATATCCTCACCAAATCATTGACAAGGAGTCAAAATCTCGATCACAATTCATTAGAGTTGGGTGTTCAATCAAAAATTTTAATATTTATTTATTGATTTTTTTCAATTGATCAAGAAGTAGATAATTTGTCACCTTGTGAGACCGGACTCCCCATGATCAGGTATTTATTCGTGATTAGGGATTCTTTGGCCTACGTTTGGCTGACAGACTTGAGAGTAAAATAGGCTTCACGTTGGACTTTTTAGCGGGGGTTTAATTTCCGTTATTTTCAGAGAAAAAACGGAGGGTCAGGGTTGAGAGGTCAGCGGAGTTCTGCACCTACAAGGGGTGTGACTGCTATTAATATTGCATACGTTGTACCTCTCTTCACATAATGGTCACTTATAATTTATGCAGAGGGCGCAACAAGAGAGAATGGAAGTAAAATTCTTATTCTATTCTATCTGGACGCAACTCGTCAGCGCTTGCAAATTTTTTGCAAACTTATTTTTGCACAAGTTTTTGTCTGACCATGTCTAGTTTGTTGCTGAGTACGAAAACGTGTTCCATTCCATCTCTGAGTTTGCCAATTTGGGGTGGGGGGGTGGTATTCTCTCACTGTTTTTGTTTGAAGTAGAAAGACTCTGCACAAGGTTTTCTATTGTTTCCTAGAACAGTGTGAGTGTGTGTTTGAATTGTCAGCTTTTTCATTCAGTCCGAACAAAATGTGATGGAAATTGTTGGGTGAATGAATGAAAGTGTCTGTGTGGCGTCCGTTTGTTTTCTAGACTCTTTTGTCCAGACGCCTGCTGGGAAATGTCCAGAATCGGCTTGTCTTGTCTGACATTGCAAGCTTGGTGGGCTAGCCGTCACCGATTGTGGTTTTCTGACGTATTTCAACTCAGCTACTAGCTAGAATAAAGAATTAATGGAGAACTCTCTCTAATATAGTACAGGACTCTGTCAATTCACTTTACTAAGGCATCTTTTGACTCATCCTCTGTCTGATCACCAGATGTTTAGGATGTAACTATTAATTGAATTGAATTGAATCTGTACTAGAAATGAATGATTGTCATTACAACTAATTACCATGTTTATTTATTTATTTAAAAATGGAGACAACGGGTTGCTACAAATCTGTCTCCTTTACACAACAGATTATTGTTTATAGAATACAAGAAATACAAGAGAAATAATAAAAAAGAAAGAATACAATTAAATAATTAATCAATAAAATTATAAATGGTTTCTTGTTATTTTTCTGTTTAATTCATTTATTAATATACATACACAAAAAATCATCATAGTACCCATGTATGATATGGGAGAGAAGCAACAGGCTTAGCCCAAAACTGTTTCTCTCCGGAATTTTGATGAACAATGTAGTTCAAAATTAGGTTACACAATATCAATATGACTAATGACTACTAATATTAATAATAATGAATAATGAATTTTATTTCCATCCATAAAAAATATTAATATAATATAAATTTATATAAATTAATATATATAAGTATGTAAATTAATATAATATAAATTTATTAATATTAATATAAATCATAGTTCATCCCTAGAATTTACGACATGCAGCCAATATTTTACTGTGAATACCGTACATATTATTTATTACTAACTGGACTGGAGCGCAGTAAAATATTGACTGCATGTCGTAAATACTAGTGATGAATCAATAGTGTTAACTTCTTTATGGGTCACAAAATTCGCAACTTGAATCATAGTATTAAATCATAGACTTTGGAATATGTTCATAGAATATGAATAGTGTATTCATTTTTATAAATCAGGTTCTGTCTTCTCAAAAAATCCATTGCATAATATGATCCAGAAGAGCTTCAGAATGGTTAACCAATGAATATGAAATTTTTTCTCATGGACTCACTCAGGAATAACTCTAACTAAAGCTATGAGTTGGTGCTTGATTAAAAATATTTAAATTAATTGGTGCGTAATTAAAATATTTATGAAAATGAAGATGCACCCATAGTGTATCAGATTGGAAGTTAAAACGTAAATTAAAATTATGAATCACCTTCTTAATTGAATTATGAACTGTTGTCTCCCATTAGCTTAATCTATTTTACCTGCTGAACCAGTCTATTTTATTATTGTTTACATTGAGCAAAGGTTGAAATTTTTGCTTATTTGAAATTTTTCATCCAGTGAGCATTAAATTTCACTGTTCCCAGCTTTCAACCAGACATTTTTGAAGCTTTCAATGCATTTTATACGCTCTAAAAATGCAATTGTTTGATTATTTCCTAATCTAGTGCACACTTGTTTAATATAGTTGCGTATCAGGAAATGAGAAATAAGATAGCAATGAGAAATCAATCAACGATAAATAATTTGTCATTTCTTTATTGCTGTTTCACAATCATTTATACCTCTTTGCAAATTTTTCTCTTTGAATGATTGGAAAACGCTGTTGGGATAAGAATCTATTTTAGGTTCCCTCTGGTTAGGAACTCTATATGTTTATATATGATTGATATTTAGTCTTTAAATATAACATAGTAATAATAACAAGTAATACATTTTATAAATCTCTGTAGATTTATTTTTACTTTAATCGAAAGTCAACTGTGAATTGTATCCCGGTGTCTCATGGCTCATGGGAAAGTTGTTTCTCAATATGTGAGAAGTTTAGAACCGAACTGAGCTATAGATTTGTCACTTGTCAAGTATTCTCTAAAAGCTTTAAAAATCCGCTGCATTATCTCAAACCAGAAATAGTTTCCTATTTGCTTATCAAGAAAATCATCAACTCTTACCCAAGTTCCTAGAACTCCGATTTTTAAAAGCCTCTACAGTATTTTAAAATGTTTTAACAGTAGCCCAACATAAAATATTTTAGTTTCTCTTGTGAAGCTTGTCTACAAGTTCTCCAAATTCTCCAAATAGAGGAGAAATATTACTTTGAATGTTTCTGTTCAACAATTCTCAAAAACATTATTCTTATCGCCCTTAATTTTATTTAATTGTCATTTTTCAGTACTTGTTCAAGTGTGCTCTAAAATGATTTGTTTCTTGAATTTCCATATTTTTCTATATCACCAATGCATAAGATTGAAAATAGATTTTTGTGTATTTTCAATAACAATTGGAGATTGATTACATAATTTAAAATAAAGATAAATATAAGAAATTTAGAGCTTGTGAGTAGGCCTATAGAATTGATAAATTATGACCATTATGTTTTATCATTGGTGAACAGATTAGTGAAGTAGATTGATCAATATTATAGAGAAAAAATGGAAATTGAAAAAGAAAGTTATTATAAATTATGAATTAAAATCGTCACAAAATAAACCAATTTAAGAACAATAGTAAAATATATACATTATAGCATTATAACTTATATTAACTTTAAATTTCAATGAACTTTTCTAATAAACCTAATTTTCCAATTCAAGAACAATAGTAAAATATCAAATTATATTTACATTACCGTATAGCATTATAACTCATTTTAATGCACTTCCCTAATAAACTATTATAATAAGTTACAGTGTATATCAAATGAATTATTGGTGTTGGGTTTAAAAGAATTGATTGTTTTAAAAAATGTTTAATTATCATTTTTTTTAAATATTATGTTAGCTACAACCATTGACTATACACATTCATAATGATGAACAAATGTTAGTTATCAGTGAATACGTTAATTTTTGTGTACCTGAAATCTCAGTATTTTTCTGCTCGCGACCACTTTCACTTTTTATCAGCCTCTGGTAGCTCAGTTGGTAGAGCGGTGGACTGTAGCGAGTTGAATTGTCAGACATCCATAGGTCGCTGGTTCAAATCCGGCCCGGAGGAGAATTTTTTTACATTTTTTACTGGTCGCTTCTCATTTTTTTAAATATCACTAATGTTCCAAGCAGTTAATACAGTAGAATTGAAATATAATCGATATTTTTAGCTTCTATAATTCTACTGGTAGCCATCGATTAATTTGAAAATTTCTTATTACAATTTGAAACAATTTTGAATTTTCCATCTCAGACTCACATGTCGATATTTCAAGCTTCTTTACTAGGTACTGAGCTTTTCTGAACTTAGCATAGATATTGTTATTGGTTTATAATAATGATCGAAAAATTTCTCTCGCAGAGAATCTTCTGAATTCTAAAATGGCCGCTAAACAGAATATACAGTACAAAGATTTTCTCCACCAATATTGAAATGGTGTTAATTTCTTATTCGTTTAAAATACCTCAATTCTCAATCAATCTAAAGTAATCCAGTATTGTTTTCATTTGTTTATTTACGTTGTAATATTGTTCAAAATTCATAGAATTACTTCAAATTTATATTTTCTGTCTTCTTTAGCCACTTCTTCAAATTGAAAACTCAACTCTAGAATTGATTATCGGCACAAAAAAGTGACAGTTGTCTCCAAAAACGTTTATTGCAAAAGAAATTATCTTGAGAGAAAGCTGAATCGTATAACTATAACATAATACAATAAATCATTGTATTGATTTAGTAGCCTACATTATGAAACGAGCATTATCACCTTATCAACACTGGTTGTGGACAGTAATAATTATTTTTTCAATTATTTTTCTTATAATTTCATGTACATCTTAATTATTTGCAGCACTATTCATTATCATTGACTGGTTCTGGTACACTGAAAAAAGTGTTGTTTGGCACTTTTATTTTATTGCTATTGCAGTGATTATGAAGGTTACACAATCATGGCTGAAGCGTGTGTTGGTGATAAAGTTTATTAATTGTCATATTACACCAAATCGACACTATCCGAAAGTAGTCCACTTCAAAATTCAAATTCTGGTACAATATTGAACAAAATTAAAATATAATGAAAGAACATGATGATGAAATAAGTCAATTGTCTAGACACCTTCATTTTCAATCACTTTTGTTGAAGAGCATACATAAGATAATTAAAAAAACAAAGCTGTAGAACATACAATGGATTTCAAAAATCAATCAAATCCAACAGCTGTCAAAAGTCTTCATTTCAGGAACTAATCATTTCTGAATTGTGTTCCATTATATGGCATCATTCTACGGCAGTTTGAATTTAATTACTTTTGTGCTATCGGCTGATTGATACTTCTAACAGAGACAATTGGAGTAGGCTACTAAGTTCTAGTTCTTGGAGTTCTAGTTCCAATTGTCTCTGCTTCTAAGTAGTTTCTTCTTTAGGTGATAATAAAAAATATTAATATAATCATCAATCGTACCGTAATATAAAATTTACCACTATTAATGTGAATCAACATTAATTGTCCCACACTATAAGGTTTATGAATGTACAGCACATTTCAATTATTTTCATTATTATTCTAAAAATCATTTCGACATTTTTTCCTAATAATTTATCTTTTCTCTTTAAGCTTGTTATAAAATTTTTATGTTTTATCCTGCTAACTAAATGGATGAAGGAATAAGGAATGGTATAATTGCATCAAATTTCAACCCCACAACTGTTTTCCTTTTCCTGTATTGAGTTGTTTGGTAGCGTTTTTGTAATTTCATTGTCCAAGAAATGTGTATTCCACAAGTAGAGAGTAGAGGAAACTCTTTGGAAAAAATATTGAAACATATTTTATATATTTTTTAATAACTAGACTACCCAACTATACTCCATATAGTTCAGTACTGCTGCGACATAGTTCCAACAAACACCGAGAGATGGCGCTGAATTAATTTTACATTTTTTACCTCTTAAACGTATTTGTTTTCTCTAAGTGAAATAGGTGATTTTATTTTCATAGGGAATTTCTCAAGAATACATTGTTATTTCATTGATATAAATTTATAATTAGAATTATTAATGAAAAATTTAAGAATAGTAGATCTTTTTAATTTCGACAAAATTTGAGAGATTAAAGTCTTCATAATTTAACTAAAGCTAAAAAGAAGCAAATGAAACCTGCACATAGGGGTAGGGTGGGAAACTTATATAATTTTTCAACTAAAACCTGTCACAAGAACGCTAATTTCGACTGGAATCCCTTGGAATTTAACCAACAGTCCAGTTTTATACACCTCAAACCAAATTTTAGGGCCGGTTTCTCCAACAAAATTAAACCAAGTTTTATTTTTTTCATATGTTTTTAAAATATGTTTTTAAAGTTATTTGAATAAACTGACCGCGAATTAAAATACTGTATTTAGAAATCCACTTGAAATTTGAATCTATTTAGTGTTTAACTCAAAAATTGAATAGAATCCCCCTTCCCCTTGGCCTGGAATTTATTTTGTTCATTATATTCTCCATTTACTTTGATAGCATACATGAAGCATTTTTTTAATAGGATTCAGCTAAGCCGTGTTCCTTCTGAAATAACTTTCGTATTTTAATTATTCAATTCCTTATTTTAAGGAATTATAATCTTTATTTTCAACTATAGACTTTTCTGTGAATCCATCCTTTTTCAGTCTTTTATTGAACAAATTTTTTATTTGAACTTTATTTATTTTTAATGACTGCACAATGTTAAATCAATTGTTTCATCCATTATGAGATTCAGATATTGTCAATCTCATGTAACTTCAGATTCCAATGGGCCTAGAAACAGAACAGCGGTCATATTATTGAAGTTCCTATTCCAACTAATAATTTTTGATAAGAAAATGATGTTAGCGGGAAGTCTATTAAGATTGTCTTTGTGTGAGGAAGTTCTATAAATTATATAATATTATCAGTTCCTATTCATCTGTAGGTCAATATTTCGAACATCGAAAAAAAAGAAATCGATTACTGCGTACAATGACTCTTAATGCCTTAACATTATATTCTGGCGAACATTTTTCCAATAATGTAAAAAATGCGTAATTGTTTTCTAGCCTAGCGTGATTACTATTGTTTCCATTTACTTCTGGGTACGTGATAATGTTGTCATAAATTGTAATTCAGAGCCCCTGATAATATAGACACTTAGAATAGACTGTAGTAAAATAAAATATCTAGTAAAAAAAAATGTTCTTCATTTAGGCCTACGTTTTTCCTGGTAGAAATTGGAAATTTAGCGTTGTTTCTACGTTACAGAAAGATGGAAATGTTGCCATCCTGTTTTCTGTAGACTAATGAAGGCTACTTTTTGTTCCCAACTATCTACAATAATATTAGATTGTTAAAATGTTATGATTCGTGAACCCTCCAGATTCATAAGCTTGTTGGCACCAATTTGTATATTTTTGTATTATTATTAATCGTCTTTGACGTAATTTTGAATCTTGAAAATATTCTTTCATGTATATTTCAATTGTCATTATCAATTTGCTAATTCATTATAAATCAAGCCCCAGCTTGTATTTATTTGTCTTAACTTACTCTTTCGAAGGGAGAGGAGAATAATGTTGTATTCAACTACTTTAGACTCTTTTATTTATCAGTAATACTATTGTAATAATCACAATCATTTTTCATCTTATAATAACTATTTTGTATCATTATTGAAAAATGCAATTTTTTATTTACTGAATTTTGAAACAAACAGTATCTAATTCCTTGCCAAAATTGAGACTTCATTTCCGCATTATTCAATGAATAAACGAGAAAAAATTATTTTATTTCTTGATCTTGAATTAATTTTCTCGTACAGTAATTAATAGATATTAGTGGTATAGAAACTGTTAAGAATGTGTTTTAGGTTTTTAATTGTCAGTAATAAGCAATTGAACATTAAAAAGTGGTAGCCTTTTTTCTAAAGGCTAGTTTGGTGACTTTCGTTTATACTGTTCTAAAATAACTCATAATTGCGGTCATTTCTATTCTTGTTGTACAAAAATAAATTCATAATTGAGCTTCTTTGTCTAGTGTGGAACATGAAACAACACAAAACTAGACAACAATTGAATTGTTGTAACTATCAACTATTTTCATTTGCACAAAGTTTGAAATTCCGAAATAAGTTTCGAAAAACTGTCGAATTAAATTACTGCGTAATTTGTTAATTTAGGATGCTAATGACCCGTTTGCTTATCGCTAAAAGATTTTTTCCGAAATAGTGATTGGTCTTTCTAATTTTTTTGTGAAGTTATCTATGTCGCTCGCTTACTGACCCCCTATACCCCCATCATGCATTGTAACATGCATTTAATCTTTTTTATTTGTAAAATATAGTAATAATAGAATATAAATTTTATAGTAAAATTTGAAATATTATGGCGCGCTTTTCAAAGACCAGTTTCTGATGAGAGGTCAATTTGTATTCGATGATGACCTTTTAAATAGTTCAAATACTGTAATCTCGCGGTAGAACGGACCTTGACTAAAAAGATTTGGTACACTAAGAAAGTTATTACTTAATATCTAATTGATTGAAAATCAATTCATTGAGTATTTTGATTGTATTGTTATTAACTGAGATCAAACCGTATTTGATGCCTCGGTCACACGTTGCCAGTCAACTGGTATCCAGTAGATTAGTTTTCAGGGCTATTTCCAAATTTCAGATATGGAAATACTCGTCTTAAAAATGGTATCACCAGAGTATTGTTGTATCATTTATTCTTATTCATGTAATACTTATAAATAAACCTTGTAGATTGTTGTCAGTCGAATTATTTACAATTTTTTTTGCAAGGGGATGATGCCCACATAAGCTCTAGGCTTGTGCGTGGGTGATGGGAAGGATCTTGATGAGAGATGATTGGACCTACAGCTCTAGGTGGGTTCCGAACCACCGGGAAGCGATTTTGAAGCTCATAAATTGTATTTAGAGGAGCCGGTCACCGTTACAAGAGGAGTGGTAATCTCACCGATTAGACCCGCCTGCTACCACTGGGACAAACGCTTCCCTATATTATTTAAGTAATTCATATAAGAATAAATTTTATTCATGATACCATTATATTCTAATGTTGGAAAAAATGTGAGAAAAAATTAGCGTTTCCGTACATGAAATTTTAGAAATAATCCTGAAAACTAGTCGACTGGGTGGAAATGTGTGACAGAGTGAGTCATAAAGAGCACTGTGAAATTAATATCTACGCAAGCTAACTTTGGATTTTTGAGTCCTAATAAAACTTGCTACCCTACTGTGCATGAACTTGAGAGCTAATCTAATATTAATATTAACTCCTATTTCACTAATATTTATGAATCGATAGTAAAGGTTGAAATGCAACGTGTATCCGCGCCTTTAGTCCTAAATGGAAAAAATTATAAAAAATTTATTTTGGAATTGAGGTTAACAAATTATGCATGTTTGAAACTTGAAACTGACAGCATTTAACATCAAAATCATGTTTGAAGAATGTATTCCAGACAAAATTTCATTTCCTGTAACAAAGGCTTTACAACACCCCTATGCCCGTGTCGATTCATCATTGTCTTGAAATCATTCTTGGAAGAATATTCCTCTTATCTCCCCAAACAGTCTAATTCATGGCTGCTTTGTCAAGGTTTTGGAATTTCTTATCTGAGGAATGTTCTGAGTATACTGAAAGCCTTGATGAATAGCACTTTTTCCCATAGTAAAGCTATCTGCCAATTCTTGTGAAAACTGTTGAGTTGTTCAGATTCCTGCAAACACGTACGTTTTGGACTACAGCACTAGATACAATCTTGTGTTTTCATGTGAAGAAAGTGAGAGAGAAGATAGAACAAGTTTCAAACATTGAATGGATAGGGTTTCAACCTTTAGTTAGGAGATTATGAACCAGAACCAACTTGAAGTATTTTTTCTTCAGTACTGAAAAATTCCACCCTTTCAGCTGAGTTCTAGAAACTATGTTTTTCGGGAAAACTTCACTTTCATCACTCTATCTTTTCTCACTTTGATGAATTTATAGAGGATTGCTTCGTATTCAACAAAAGAAGTTGAATCTCCAGCTTGAAAGAAAAGGAAGGCCAAAATAATGTGGAACATGACTACAGCATAGGCAAAATAAGTGAAATCAAGTTGATAAAAGTATAAAATCGAATTGATGAAAGTATAAAATCAAGTTGATAATTGTGTAAAATCAAATTGATAAGTGTATAAAATCAAGTTGATATTGTATAAAATCAAATTGATAATTGTATAAATAATTGTATTGAATCAAATGATAAATGTATAAAATCAAGTTGATTAATGTGTAAAATGAAGGCTCACTGTAACATTATTATTGGGACTTGCAAACTAACCCCCACTTTTTTCAATGTTGGGAAAGTTATCCAACATGAGCTATATTCGACCTGGGTACCCATCAATGATGGAATAGGAATCCCCCAGTAATTCCAAGATGTTACGAGTAAAAAGACTAGACCGAAGGGCAAGTCATTATTTTATTTTATTGCCTCTTTAATACGGTTCTAAGGGAATTGAATAGCGTGCTGTTCCATCCTGCTCCCTGTTTATTCTGACAATAACATTATAACCTATCGTGCTCCAGACAACCTTTCTATGTTTAATGGTCATAAATATTGAGTTGCACTGCAACTTTTCCCTGTATTTTGAGGGTGGATGATAATTTCATTAAATTTACTCGTATCTTCCAATCGCGGATCGTAGCATGCTATAATCAAATAGTTTTACTTGCTTTTCGAGTCACATAATTTGGCATTTTATTAACCCATAATCTAATAGCCCAGTATATAATTTTTCTGACAAATAAGCTATGTCGCTTTAACTAAACTTTGTCTACTATTTCTTAAACAATGGAAATAACGTGAATAGTTTGTAACTGTGACGTTTATCATTGTTGTGGTAATATTATGGGAACAGAATACCTTCTGCCATTTAAACAGCATTTTTATTGTGGCATAATTTTGTTGAATTGTCTGAATCACGCAAAAGTTCAACTACTGAAATGTCGTTGAGTGCGCCTCCATAATAGCTTCTAAATGACGTGTATTCAATGAGATCGCCCTCACTTTGAATTTTTGTAGTACTTCCTGAACTTGAAAAATCTATTGAATGCATTCATGTTTAAAGAATGAGAAAATTGCAGCCTTTCAAAAGAATTTAGAAAATTCATATAATATTATAAACATGTCAAGTCTCTCCACAATACTTGTTTAATTAACTGTTGTTGAGATACGTTACAATTTTCTAATGTAAACATGAAGTGTTGTTTAATTTTATCAAGTGTTATTAGAAGAATTTTCTTCTCTTTGCTCTTTGTAATATTACTAATTACAATGAATAAAGATGGAAATAGAAATATCTGATTTGAACATGAGTAAACCTTAATTTTATGTAAATAGGAAATTTATTATTGATTTCATTCACATAGAATTCAGTCATTGCAATAACTAGTGATGGAAATAGAAATAGTTAGTCATTGGTGCAATAGTCACTGTGCTGAGAAATTTAAAAATGTAAAATTTAGTGGAAAATTCTTGAGCGGGAAACCAACTTATCAATCCTCAAAATTTAAAATTTCATGGAAAATTCTTTAGGGTATGGAAACCAACTTACCAATCCTCATCCCACTTATCTAGGAATGGACTATATATGTAGAGTTGAAAATCGATATTCTATTTGCATCTTGTTGGAGAATAGGCAGAATTTTTGTTGATATAAATTGTAATAAACTATCTCTTTGCCTGCTTTGGGATATCGTCTCAAATCTAACATTTCATATTAACAAACCATTATTATAACTTCGTACCTGATGAAGTTTGTAAGTAACACGTCGAGAATGATTTTCTCAAGAGTGGATCATCATCATTTTCATCTGATGGTTTTGAATGGGATTACTATTTTATCTGCATCTTTCACTGTATGATAATTTCCCTCAAAAGATTGAATGACTTTTTTCATTTTCTAAAGTGGTGAAGCTTGAACAGTAATGTCCACCGTACCATTTTTTCAAAATAGAGTATCTTCATATTATAGGTCTGGATGGATCACCAATTCATTTTCATCTTTTAAAATATAGTATCCAGTGGAATATTATTAATTTTTTGATGAATTGTACAATGATGTATTGCTTGCTGTGGTAATTTAGGAAGAATTTTCATCGGAAACATTCTCTCATTAACAAATTGACTTTCGTTTCATCAAACTAATCTCATCAAGGAAATCCGGGAAACTAATGATTTATGCCTGCGATTCATACTTACCGAGCAGCTCTGTGACGTCATCCTATTATCTTCTATTAGGCGGAATTTTCTTTCTTTCTTTCTTCTTTATTTCATTTTTCTAGACGGTGTCTATTCTGGAGAATCGGATTATCTGGGTGCTTGTTACATTGGCAAACCTGTTCTTGATGAGGGTAAGTTCTCTTCACACACATACACACAATTCTCTAAATCAGTTAGACAATTACAAAAGACAGCTATATACATGGGAATCAGGAGTCTGTTTATTGTACTCTTTTAACAAGTTTTTGTTCCATTCAACACCAAATACACTTCCAGAAGACATTCATAGAGATTCTGATTAAAAAAATCATTATCCTTATAATTATGTTTTAGATCATTATTTCACTGTTTATCATCACCCCTATCATGATTTTTCAGACAGCCTCTATGGATATAAACATACAAATTCAAATACAATCTTTATTCACTCAATAAATGAACTATATCAGCAGAGGAAATTGTTATAAATAGTGAATGTTTCCCACAAAGACATCAGTCTGGTTGTGGGAAATGAATTAAATAATTTGCATGCTATTAGATTGAAAAACAATGGTAATGTAGTATTTACAACTAAATAAAAATGAAGATACTGTAAGTATACAAAGAGTTGGAAGTTTTAAAAAATCAAGAATAAATGAATGATGAATAATTAAAGAATAAGGAGAATACTAAGTTATTATGCTTAGGTTAGTATTGTAAAAATAATTATTAGACTATAGACTAATAACATGAACAATAGACAGTACATTACATTACATTGTAAGCATTATAGCTTACATTTGAGCTTATTATAGCATAGAGGAAGTTCTTATAGACCTATAAATTAGGCCTCACTGACTTATCTTATACTTCATAACTGGAGTCTCCAAGATGTAATCTAAAAAAAAGCAAAGAAACTATTTCAGAAATTGGCGGCCACAAAAAATGAACTTCACCCATAAACCATTTCATTGGAATGCAACACTAATATATTTTGTATTACAATAGAAAAGGTAGTCTGTACTTATCTCCTTTAACAAGTTTATTTTTCACCAATATTCTATCAAAAATTTCTGGAAAATACAGAATATAAGACATTTTTTAGACAGATATCGTGTAGGCCTATATACAATTGAAGAGAGTTTATTGCATTGATGACTAATTTATTGAGAGTAATTTAAGAGTTCAATGTAGGTATAAAAGACTACATTTGCTATTGATCTGTTTAAAGAGCATACACTTTTCAAGTCAAATCTCTACTCTACTGCTATTTTCCTTCAACAAGTTCGTCTGTAAATTGAATTGGTTTTGACCTTCTTTTTGCGAATGTCAACGGAAATAATTGGACAGAGGAAACCCTGGACAGAGGACAGAGGTGTCGGAGAATTAATCCACAATGTGACCGTAACAATGTTATCATTTCCAGTCAATTTAAAATACAATGGTAGAATACAACGTAACATACTGAGGAGATGAAATAACTTTACAGATCCCAGTTGATACTCTATGAACTGGCATTACTTGCTGAAGTTGCTGTACACTGGATTGGATTGTATGAGATCTGGCACTATCCAGATTACAAGTTGTAGAATAATGCTCTGGGAACATACATTGTCAATGGCATATACAAATGGGATAGGCTTACCTTTTGCTTGCAGAGTTTTGATTGGGGTAATAGTTGCTGTGATAGGTTATTTTTCTGGGATAAATATTGAATTTAATAATAGCAATGGCTACTTTAAAATGATTTCAACAATGAGGCACAAAGGTCTCAGTTCACATTTAAGATCAGTACATATTAAAAATGGATTTAGCAACAAGACACAAAACTCTCAGAACACATAATACAATAACATAATTTATTTGATTTTCATTCCTGAATACATTAACAAACTGCAATATACATTATGAAAAAAATACATTTTCATTTCATTCCATTGGTATTATTAACATTACTACAGTCACTGGCAACATGATCGTGTCTCAGATCTGTTTTGTATTAAAATAACAAAATCATGAAAACTCTTACTAATAAATGTTTCATGTAGGATCAAAACAAAAAACATTTGAAGTGATTTAAATGTAAAGAAGCCATCTATTATTTAAAAAAAATTTCGGCGCATTCCTTTCTACTGTGCTTCCACCACTGTGAAGTGAAATCTAGAGGAAACTAACACTGATACAAGTCGATTGCGATGATACTGTATTCCCAAACGATACAGTACTGAGCAAGCAAGCGGCGCTTTGCACTGCACGCAGTAAACTCGTGTATGCAGAAGTTTATCCGTCATATATAATGGATGCTTTTTGATTAGACTAAAAACGGTTATTATGGTTTGAATGTTTTACGGTATAAATGGTTTATTATGGTTAACTGATTCCTGAGAAGTAATAATAAATAAATAAAAATAAAATGGTTTATTATAAAATAAATAATAAATTTATTTCCTTCCTCAAAACTAAAACCTAAGAATACATTAATAAAATTGACTAAAATTTAAAGATCATTAATCAGATTTAAGAGATTTCATGAGGTTCTTCATTTCATTCTTGACCATCTGGCTAAATTTATCTTACAAAAATCAGAGTAACAGTAACCACTCGTGACTATCATTATAATCAATTATAACCAGGGCAAATGGAGTTGCCAATCTCACTTTGATAATAGCTTCACCCAGAATTTAATCAAGATTTTTTTATCACAGCTATCTAGTTACTGCTGGCTCATTAACTGCAGTAATTCACTGGTTTTATTAATCGCTTAGTATTTCACAAAATGAGACCGTACGGTTGTTGCAAATTATCACACGGCGGTCAGTGCTATTTTTAAAAGCGCGTGATAGTCGTTTTTGAAAGACTGTCAAATTAGTTCAGAAAAAGACGTTTGAGGTAATTAAATTCATTGGCTGTTCTGACTGCTGAATGTTGTATACGTTGTGGCGAGCAGAGGGTGACCAATGCCTTTGTTATACAGAAGACGAACCAAAGTTATTTAAATTGCATCGGAGCAAGTGTGAAGTGCAAAAAGTCAAACATGCCGTGAGAATTATTTTAGAAGTTGACAGAGCAAAAAAAAATAGGAAAAAGAGACAAAGAGGAGCATGAGGAGAACTTGAGAACTAGAAGAAAGAGAAGTAACTTATTCGAGAATGAGACATAAAAAGAGAATGATCAGGAGAATCAGAAAAAGCGGAATACTCGAGAATGAGACAGAGGAAGAGGATGGTGAAGAGAGTTTAAGAATCAGAAATAAAGAGGTGATGAGAATCTGGGAATGAGAAAGAGAAATTAGGAATTTTAAAATGAGATGGAAATAGATAGGAGTGGAGAGTGTTTGTGAGATGAATGAGGTAGAGACATACCAGAAGTAGAACGTTTCTTGAAATGAATGAAACAGAAAATAAGAAAATGAGTATGTAAATATATTGTCTGGTGCTGTTGTGAAATATCTTGAAACTGAGAAGATACCTTTGAAAAATTAGGCCATTTGGAACAAAACCTGTACAAGTGTCTGGATTATTTTTAATCTTCCTCATCTCGTTAATCAGCTACAAAATTGGCGATAATTCAGCAGAGGTTTGGATTGAGGCTATTTTGTGATGTTTCATTGTAAAAATCCAATTCTTTGACTTATTTTCTACTTGAAATAGTTCACTAAAATGAAATTAAAAAAAAAGAAATAATAATAATATGGATGAACATGCACGTGCCCCCCCCCCCCAACATGTTGTAGAAAAAATGTTGAGATCTGCTAAGTGAAAAAAAACTGTTCGTACTTAATATTGTTCCTGTTTAGGCCTAAAAAAATAAATTCTGAGCATATTATTGAGTAGAGTAGACTAATACATGAAAGTACCGTTTCGTAGTACGCTTCCCGGCTCATATTACCCAAATTTTGATTTGTGACTCACGCTACGACTATGTGGGTGAACCTCCAGAAGACAGTTACTAATCAAGGAACCCATGGCATTTGAAGAAGGATGTTTACTGGTTCCGTTACATTTGGGAAGGCAAGAACATCACTAAAAACTTCTTCGATATTCATAGCTATAGTGATTGAAGCATCTCTTGATTAGAATATTAGTTTCAGTCCAAACGAGACCAGATTACAATCCAGGGCCTGTCTCATAAAAACTTAGAAGTCCTGTAATGCAAGGAAAATGCGGATACACACTAGAAGACATGAATGAATAGGACGGCGTACTGTGTTCCTTTGTTACAGGAGCTCTAACTTTTTATGAAACAAGTCTTAGATTGTAATCTGGTTTGCACAGAAATTGATATTTTAATCAAGATATGCTTCAACCTCTAACTAAGAAGTTGGAATTTATAAGTTATATAAAACAGATCCCTTCTCTTATTGAGCCTCATTCAAAACTAAATCTTATTTTAGATTCGAGAAAACCAGTCTATCTTAAACTAACGAGTAAACTTTCATTTACCAAGCCTTCTCGAATCAATTGATTATCATGTTGTCGAGATCTAATCAATATGACAAGAAACAATATCAATCATGAAATCAATAACAAGAAATGATAGCTCTTTATTGTTGTAAACAGCATTCGCAAATTTTCAGTGGTCCATTATCATATGTCATGAAACAACAGATCAATCAGTTTGATCTTGATCTTTGGCTTTCGCTAATTCATTGAGACTGGCTGCAATCATGGTGGTTTTAAATCTCTACTGATGATAATGTATGTGGTTCAAATTGGCCTGGGATGTATTGGTCTGTATATAGCTAATTCATTGCCTCGTGTAACAAACTTATTGATTCGCCTCACCATTAAAGTTGTGATTCAAAATGTTATTACTTTTTTGGATGAATTGTAGCCTACACCTCATTCCGACGTGATTTTTTAGAAGCTTCTTGTCTTCCTATAACAATACTGATTACCTGTGAAAAACTTATTTTCTTCACTGTACAGTTTACTAATTGGTTGGTGGATTGCAACTTATTGCTTTCAAATTGAATAATATTGATAAATTATCATCTAATGAATTGCTGAGTTTCATTCAGTTCAATTCAAAATTAATTTATTTTGCACACAACAGTTTACAATTATGAAACAGTGTTACAGTAACATTCAATTACAAGAAAATGTTTACTAATAACTAACAAAATATCAAGTACAAAATAAAATGCACACTATTAAAGAATAGATAAACTAAGTATTAATCAATTTTCTATTAAAAGTATTGGCCTCCTTTTTAAATAATTGATCTCTCAAATAACCAAAACTTATAGCAAATATCACAGTAGTTTGTATTTGAATAATGCGAAAATTCCAGCGATTATTTCAATGTTTTATAATCTCAATATTCATAATTTTAAAGAAATAAGTATACCAAAATGAATTGATTATTGAACAGATAAATTAATGCTTTCCTTGTAGGCCTATGCAAGACAAATTCAGAGAAAATAAAAACTATGATGTTGTTCATGATGACAATGAAGTAAGTATATATGATCGTTTAAATAGTTTTGTATCCTAAATTGTACAATTTTCCATTTTTTGGGTTTAATCCCAGAAAGGTATGTATGGATAAACAACAATAAGAATAGTCAATTTTTATTTGTTCTCTCACTATGTATGAACATGTTGTTGTTATTCATTTTTGAAAACGTTTCTAGTAGTAAACCTACTTTTTTTAGGTCGAAAAATGAAAAATTGCACTAAAAAATTGCATACAAAACAATACTATCGAATAGAGATTCTATGAATGAAGTTAGTATTGGTTCAAATTTTCAATTCGATGACTTACAAATCTATCTTATCTATGTTATGAGGGTAGAAAACTACATAATTACATAACGTTATGAATAGAATAAGCACATGGAAGGAACAATAATATTTGTCATTGTCAGTGATGCAGCCTACTGGTAGAGATAGCAGAGAGTATAAAATATTCTTGTAGATACTCCTTCACACTCTCAATAGAGATTCAGTTGTTCTAGCCATGTGCCCTAGGAATCCTTGAATGATGTTTGACGAATATAGCTCTCACTTATATATTAAAGTGTATTTCTATCAGTATGGCTTCCTAAAATTGCATTAACCACCAAGTCATTGAACCACTAGGGCTTCGAAAGTCTTCAATATTTAAACTTTGTCCTTTCAAGCATAGAACTGGTCGTCCGTCGTCAAGTTGGGCGAAATTTCTATGCATTGCCTCATTTCCTGTTTTCTGCGACTATGAATTATTAACTGTTCATGGGTAAATTACTTGGCAGGACTCCATTCTGCTTTGCTTTTGCGGTGTATGTCATTTTTAATTAGCCAAGCGAAATGAACTCGGATTTTTTTCCTTTTTGAAATTAAATTATGTTGGCACACATTTGCATTTCTCAGCATCCGGGTGTGAGCAGAATGATTATACTCACACTCTGTTCTTCTTTTTTGTTAAATTAAAATTGTTAAGTTGATGACTTTATTTAAATGAGAAAAAATTATAGATGATGAGGTGTATTTCACTGAAAATATTTACTTTATTGGTTTTTCAAAATGAAATTCATTTCCCTCCTTATGAGGGGATTTATCAGTCTTTGAAGCTCCTCATAAGGAATGAATTTTGCAACTCCAAGAACTTAAGTAAATAATAAACATTTACAGTGAAATAAACGTCGTTATCTGTAATAGAATCTCAATAATAATCTGTATCAGCATCGATAAACTGATGGATCACCCCTTAATCTAACTCTTCATGTCTTCATGAATTGGAGCTTAGAAAGGTGCAATTTATTGTGATAGTGATAGACTCATACTATTACATCGTATGGGCTTAAGTAGTGGTGAGACTTCGGTTATTCCCAAATGGTGTATACCTTTATAGTTGGTACTTTTTAAATATTAAAAAATGAGTTTTTGATAAGAGACAGACTGCTTTGTCTCTGTGACTGTTGTGTCAATGTGAGTAGATTGTGACTAAATTCACAATGTGACTAAATTCATAAATGCTCGAATTCTTCTCTTTCTTATCATAATATCTAAATATCTAGAATTTAATTTTATATTTGTGAATAGCTTTTGGCTTTTTATGTACCTATTGATAAGCATGTCGCACAGTCTTTCTACATGTGCATATTTTTCTACTGCTTTCAAGTATTATTTTCCATGTAGAATATTTTTCTGCTTTTATAGTGTTTTCAATGGTTTTTCATTTCATTGCATTTTACTTGAGCGCTTTGCGTTTTTCTTCAAGTGCTACCCTGCTATAAAAATGTGCTAATTATATTCTTCTCTTTCAAATAATGGTTTTTATATCTTCTGTATTGTTTGCTACATTCCTTCTTGTATATACAGTACAGTACCAATGTTTTCAATTTATTCATGTTTATGTTTACATCTGTGTTCTCTCTAGAAATGTTGTGTCACAGTCTTATTATAACTGTATGTTACAGATACTGTCAAATATCACAGTTACTGTACTAATTTCAACGACACAGTAAACTCTTGATATTTCTTGTATCAATCTTATTTTCTGTGAATTTTTCAATTTTTATGAAGAAAGATAGTTGTTTTACCTTCTAATTAAATCAAATCAAATATTCTTCTATTTTACAGAAAAAAACAGTTTTACAATAATAAGACATACTTGTCAAAAATATATAGAAATACCACAATGTAGTCTGTACATCTGTGTGTGGGGGTGGGGTGGGTTACTCATGTTTTTTAATAAAAATACTTGAATTTGTCAAAACCAAAAATTTAATAAAACAACGAGATACCGGTTTCGGTTGTTACACCATTATAAATCTCTGGTTAACTGTTTACCTGTCAAAACCAAAAATTTAATAAAACAACGAGATACCGGTTTAGGTTGTTAAATTATAAAAATCTCTGGTAAACTGTTTACCAGAGATTGATAATGGTGTTTGATAAACTGTTTACCAGAGATTGTTAATGGTGTAACAACCGAAACCGGTATCTCGTTGTTTTATCAAATTTATGGCTTTGACAACTTCGTCTTTTTATTCAGTATCGATAAATACCTCAATACAGTATCACCTTCACTACTACACAGACATTCATGATTTTCCTGAACTAATTATAATCTCCTTGTTCACAGGCTATAAATTCCAAGAGAATCTATTGAAGACAATGCTGCAAATAGAAAATACGTTTTTTGAATTAGGAGAAACGTGTCAGCGTGACTGCTTGATTATCTGTGATCGTGGAGCTATGGATGCATCCGCATGTGAGTACAGCAATCAATAAGATGTCACCAATTCTGCTGATATTGTGCAAATGTTGCCAACCAGCTATTGTTGAAATAACAATAGACAATACGCTTTTATAATCCTGATGCACATAGCATCGTCAAGATAATTTGGGTTGTTGTGTATGTGTCTGTTATTAGTGCTACAATACGACGATAGTCTATCATACTTCTAGCAAAAACGATAGGAAACTATTATAAATATAAAAAGTATTAAAACTATAAGTATTCTAATTGTCATTGCTCATAGTAACAATAATTGTAAATTAATATTCATTTAATTTGGCGGATGGCGAATAAGTTTCATTCAACATTTCTTTGGTAACGGGTGATGTTCTGTTGATTTCTTTTTTAAACATTTTTTTTCACAGTATTTATGTGAAAAAAAATTCAACAGAACATTACCCGTTACCGTTGAAATGTTAAATGAAAGTTATTCGCCATCCGCCAAATTGAACGAATATACCTATACTTACAATCAATACTTTAGTATGATTTCACCAAGCTCAATATACTGTACAGTAATTTTTGGTATTCTGAGATTAAAAATACAATGCCTAAAACTGAAATTTTCACTCCTATTTTGACAATTGTTTTTCTCCACTGTATAAAATTTTATTCGTTCCTTTTAATACTCCATTCAACGACTGACTTTTGTATTAGAATTTAAACTAAGTTAATATCGTATCTGTAACATTGAGTTGTAACATATCAATTGTTTTTAATTTTTCAAAATTTTGTTATATTACTATTTCTTTTGAACATTAATATACATCAATTACATCAAAATATTCTGGTATCTACTAGTTGCATAGTTGGTATCTAATCTATTTTTATCATTATTATTTTTTTTTAGTTGCATAGCCTTTGCTGTGTGCCTTGTCTGCCTATGATCAAATATTATCAACTGTTGTTGTTGCTCTTTGATTAATATTTCTAATCGAATAGTATTTCTTTCAATAATCACACTTGAGTGAAATTAATTTGTTTGTTAATATTCATATTTTTTTATTTCCAGTTATCTCCAAAGATAAATGGGAAAGAATGATGAACTCTAACGGATGGAATCCTGTTGAGTTGCGGGATAATCGATACAATCAGATTATCCACATGGTATCTGCAGCAAATGGCGCTGAAGATTTCTACAGTACTGAGGTCAGTGGCCATCTCTTTCATTACGGTATCAAGCATTTTACATTTTGGTCTTATTTCTTTGTTCATTCATTTACCAGAAAATAGCAATTTTTTGTCATTACATGAAATTTCTCATAAAGTATAGATGAAGAAATATCGGAATCCTTGAAACTACTCACGTATTATGTAGCATATGTTGCAAAGTTTAGAACATTCCTAGAGAAATTTTCCATAGGATGAGTAGGTAATCTACTGTCATTTATTAGACAATGCATAGACGATTGGCATCATTTTAAATAGGCTTCATTTTGAAGCTTTCCAAAGTTAATCAGGAACCAGTTGCCTCTTCATCTCTATGGCTCTACTCACACTTAGAAACTCAAATAGCGGAAACTCAGCGACTCGGATAACAAACATGTGTTTTTAAATGATGACGGTCAGACAGTACGGTTGCAGGATCACCTGAGTGACATAATTTGAAAGCACATGTTTGTTATCCGAGTCGCTGAGTTTCCGCGATTTGATTTTCCAAGTGTGAGTAGAGCTTGAATTTATGTTGAGTTGCATTCTCCAAATCTAGTTTATATTGTAAATGTTTAACATGAAAATGAATGTTTGTTGCATCCATTAACTAGTTGAATTCATCTTTGAGTGCATAGGGATTGAATTCAAATTAAAATTTAATTAAAAGTACTTTTAATTAAAATTATTTTTAATTTTAAATTAAAAGTACCCTTGAAATAGGAAATTGACAATTGAAATCTCTTCATTAACACGATAATTTTCTTGGTTTTTAATGAGATCGCAGTGCGATGAATCAAGAATGATGATCACAAATTATCATCTTTGAATTTTATTCTAGGGGGATGCCTACATTCAGTCTTGTTTTCATCTGTTGATTATCTTTTACTCTATTGTTGCATTTTCTGTTATTCGTTAACTATTTTGACGTGATGGCATACATACATGTGCCCATGGATCAAGAAATATATCTATCTACCTATCTATTCTCTAGGCTTGTGCCTGAGTAATTGGAAGGATGATGATGATGATGATAGATGGATAACGGATTATTAAATTATCATCTTTGATTTTCTGTTGATGATGATGCCTGCATGAGTTCTAGGCTTGTACGTGAGTAATGGGAAGGATTATGATAATAGTAAAAAGTGATTTATGGTTTTACTAAATCAATGATTTACGATTTTACTAAATTAATGAGTTACCTACCAACTCACCTTTCAAATGTGTAACTTATTGGTGGCTGTGTTGTTTGCAGGACCATGCCTGTCGTAGCGAGAACGTTGGCCTGGCCAGGGAGCTTGACTACAACGCGGCTGCTGCCTGGGTCGGCCATCCCTACTTTGACGTCATCGATAACTCCACCGACTTTGAAGCGAAAATTTGCCGCATGTTGCAAGTAATTCATCAAATTTTGCAATTGTCTGAGTCTAGATATCAGAATTATAAAATTAAAATAAAAAATATATACAATAAATTTATAATATTGAAGCGAAAATTTGCCGGATGTTGCAAGTAATTCATCAAATTTTGCAATTGTCTGAGTCTAGATATCGGAATTATAACATTAAAATAAAAAATATATATAAATTTATAATATTCATCAAAAAATTCACATAACATAAATCCACCTATGAATTGTTGCTAGATTCAATTTTAAAATTTATTCCTTGATAATAATTTGATTTTTAGATTATTGAGATAGCAAAATAATATACTAGGACATCCCAGGTCGCACAAAACTGCGACTATTGAACTACATGAAATAGTTTCCAATCCTCCTCCTCTTCCTTTTCAATCTTCTTCTTTTTGATTATCTCGGCTACGGCCACAAAGATTCTAAGGGCCGTATTTATGTACGTGCTTTCATAAGGTAAAATTACAGAAAATGGCCATCCCACGCTAAACAGACACATCAGCTGTAGTAATTCAAGGTAGCCTAATCAAGGAATTTTTCGGATCAAATTTTTTGATGTTTTATTCAATATTTGTACCATTATTGTTTTAATAATTTTACATTAATAAATTTTTATTTGTGTTTTAGAATATTAACAATAAACAATTGAAAATATTGAATAAAACTTGACAAATGTTCAGTTTGAGTTACTACAGCTGCTTAGCGTGAGAATGCCATTTTTAGAAATTTAATCTTCAAAAAGAACGTTTATGAATTTTGCCCTAAAAGTCTAGTTTTTTAGGCAACTAGCGGTGATTCTTTTCTCCCTTTAATAATATTACTGTCAACTCCACATATTAAACCCCGCTAGGCACAGTTCTGATAATACATTGCAAGGAGATACTTTATAATATTATTATTCATTAAGCATTCTTTGTCACTCAGTAACTCCAGCAGTGTTGGATTGTAATCAATTTTAAAAGGTGAAAAGAAATAATAATAATAATAATGGCTGCTCGGCTGCAGCATAAAAAAACTTATTTTCTTAATTTTAGTTATTTTTTGCTATTGTATTGTGTATCATCTGTCTAAGTTTATTTATTTTTATTTATTATTTTTCTCATACACAGGTTTCCTCGGGTTTCATTTGTTTTTATTATGGTATTATTGTATAATACTTTCTCATATCATTGATTTTAAGCAATGGTTTCAATATGTTCAAAAATGTATGTTTTTTGATATGTAATGTTACTCTTTTCTGTTTCTCAATTAAATTATTCAAATTATTCTATGCACTCAATGTTTTTTGAATTGTCTTTGTTTCAGAGTGTATGCCAGAAACTGGGCATAGACACCGGTGACCGGCTGACGACCAATTCGAGAAAGAGAAAGTTCCTAGTGAAGTGTTTGCCCGACGACGCCGAGTTTCCTCCCTTTCAGGACTTCGATGTCGTGCACAACTACTTGCAGGCCAACAACCCCAACATGCAGGCTAGGCTGCGGAAGCGCGGCCAGAAAGGTAAACTCACATTTTCTCCATCTAAATCATCACTAGCCAAATGCCAATGAACTGAATCAATACTCATACTTGCTCTCTCTGTATTGTCATGTGTAGACTCGTAATAAACTGGGTTCCTAACGGTTATGGTATTTTTATTTCTCCAGTATTCAGTTTATTTTCATTGTGTCAAATTACTTTTTAAATTTATTCAGCTATAGGATAACTGATACCTGAGAAGCAATAATAAATAAATAAAACAATTACTTAATTAATTGTAACCGTTATTCATTTCGGAGTGATGACTCACATTAAATGATAGCCGTCATCTACTTTAGATGCCCCTAGATTACAACGATTTTACTCTTTTTATTGCAGAATTTAGAGTTGTAATGAAATGGGCTCGGTTATGGTATTTTTACTTTCATTTCTCCAGTACCGTAGTCAGTTATTTTAATGATGACACTTGAATTAATTACATCTGTCATGTATTTTTTTTTCACAATTTAGATTAAAATGGAAAATTGAAGCTGTTTACTCTTAATTACCATGAGTTTATTAGGTTTATAATAAAATGGGCTATAAAACATTATAAGATATTAGGTTTATAAAAGATGACTCTTTTTATTGTAATGTGTAGAGTTAATAATGAAATGGGTTCCTAAGGGATATGGTATTTTTATTTCTCCGGTATTCAGTTTATTTCCATAATATATAAATTACTAAAATGATATAATAAATTATAATATAATAATATAATATAAATTACTAAAATTAATTATAGCTGTTTTTCACTTTTTCACAATTTTTGTTGATTGTTGATAGCCATCATTCACTTTTTCACAAGTTGGATTGAAGTACTAAAATAGCTGATTGCCATCATTCACTCCAGAGGCCTGTTGATTACCGTGAATTTGCTCTCTCTATTGTAATGTGTATAGTTATAATAAGATGACTTCCTAACGGTTATGGTAATTTTTCTTTTATTTCACAGTATTTTATATTTTCTTTGTTGACTCATATTATTATTGATGATTGAAATTAGAAATTATGAGAAATAATTCTTGATGGCACAAATTACCGAAATTGATGATAGCTGTCATTCACTTTTCAAAATTCGGATTAAATTACTAAAATTGATTTTCTATGTAATTTGTAGCTTCAATTAGATGGGTGTCTTATAGTATTTTGTTTTATTATTTCTCTGATTCTTAGTGTTATTTTGATGATTAGGTAGGAAATTGACTAGAATGAATAACAGCTCTTATTTCTGTTAAGTGACTGTCAATTACCAAGTTAATGGGTAGCGTTAATAAAGGGGTTGTTAATGGATATGGTATCTTATTTTATTAATTCTCCAATAAGCTACTCTTATCTATCTATCTCTAATATTCATCTCAAGTGGTGTCGGTGAAATTTGCTATCATGCGTGTCATTGTTAATTTTACATAGCCAATAAGATCTAATTAAAATTTGCAATATTGCACAATAATGAAAGCATGTACTTATTACAATAAATGAAACCTTTAGAATCTCTGAGTACCTCGTTATTTTTATACTGGTAAAATTTCATGTGAATTTAAAAATAGGCTTCAATTTATTTTCTGTTATCACTGTAGTTGATTGTAATTTGCCTGTTATGCATGTTTTGTCTGATAGTCAGGAAATTTTAACAAAAATTTATTTTAAGTATACAGTAAACCTTGAATAGATTCTAAAAATTCAATATTTTGTCATGTTCGTTTCAATCAGTTGTATTCTTACAGTCTTTATGTTGTTACCGTTTCACTTTGTATCTTGTTCTCACATGTTGTCGGAAAATTATGTTTCTTTCTTTAATTTTATTGTTATAGTTCTGTTTGTATCAACAAAAAATGGATATGTACTAGTTGATAGGCTAGTTAAGAAAAATCCAATTGTTCATTGTTTATTTCCTGTAACTGTGTAACCATGAAATATATAGATTTTCTATGGCTGTGCTATTAATTTTTTTAATTTATTTCTTATTAATATGCTTAATTTTTAGTGCACCGAGTATGTTCAATTGGTGGTGTTAGTGCATGATCAACTTATTACTCCAAGTTTGTATTTATTCTCTGAAGCATTGAATCTTCGAAAGCTGGACATAATTCGAAAAAATGAATAATTCATTTGTGATAGGCTTTTGCGATAACAAAGAACTTGAATGAGAATCGAATTTCAAATTATAATACAGTATTAATGAAAATTAAAACAAATAATAGGGACTTTGAATCAAAATCTAGCAAATATTCTTTTTTGATATCTCTATTCTATATTTCTCTATGGTATCTCCTTTATTCTGAGAAACTAACTTCACAATAAATGATTATTTATAAAACTGATTTTTGATTTTGACAATTTTTATTGTATTAGTTCGAGTTTTTGCTTCAAATATATTCTTGCCTAGAATATTTTTATTCATTCCAGCATTAGCGAGCTAAGTGGCACTAAACTTTATTGTTGGTTTGTTTACTTTAATTATCTTTTACCACTTGCTGAACAATAGTGCATGTAGGACAAGTATGAGTATTATCTCAGATTTATCGCATTAAAAATAACTCACTCTAGTTTTGCATGTTATGCTTGAAAATTAAGAAGCATCTAGAAAAAAATGAACTATTATCAGTTATTTCTAGTAATTGAATTTCTACATCGTCGGTAACTTCTCAACCTATTTCAAGAGAGATTCAAATATTCATGTGCTATGGATTGTATCAATTCTAAGTTAAAATGATTAAGAAAAAATATATTTTCGAATGTCTTATTATTTATGTGTATGATATTGAAAAATAATAATATACTACATGGTTTTTACATGTTGAATTTAGTTTTTATTTCTCCTTTATTCTTTTTAATTCTTTAGGAACCCCCAATTTACTCAGTTGTTTGTAAAGAAGTTGATATGTTCCTTTTTGATGAATGGCATTTAGCAAATTTAGTTTGATAGTTATATTTAGTGATGCTTTATGCCATAAAAATCTACCCCAAGCGTTGCTCAAAAAAGCAAGTGTGTAGAACATCTCTGTGCGATTATGAATTAACAATTCGTAATTATAATAAAATAATAAATTACTTTTAATTAATTAATTTTAGAAATAGTAGAATTTGAGCGATGAAGTATAGAATACAATGACTTCTTTGTTTTTCTGACGTGGCGAAGTTTGGACAGTAATATCCAAGTCAAATAATATCCTGAGATACTCGACCTGATTTTGTGTGTTTTCCTTTGGTTGTAACATAATTATTATTATTATTTTCATTGATGCTGAAAATCTTCCACTTTTAATTTACAGTAGTAAATTAGTAGGTAGGTACCTAATATTTTCCTAGAAGTAAATAAAAATAAATGTCTGATGTGAATGAAAACGAAGGGATTTGTACCTTATTGTGTTTGAAAAACTCCATCCAGAGGTTTTTTGTGTTGTGAGACTTTGTTATGAAAGAAAACACTAATTATATAATTATCTCATCATCGTAATTATAGTGTTTTCTTTCCATCCAGGGGTTTTCAACATCTATCAGGTTTTATTCAGAAATAGGTCTACAAGACTTCAAGTGTAGGTAATTTTCTAATTAAAAAAGTAAAAAGAAGTATCTCTGAAGAATTTTATTCTCTTTCCTAGGACACTTCAAACGTAATTTTCTGTCCAAAAATAACGGTGCTACATGTTTCAAAAGATTACATTGATCTTACGGGACCATTTCCCATATGGAAACTACCAGTTTTCCAATTCAGTTTTCAGAAACTAAAGTTTCCAATGGCTGACTACTACTGCCCACTCTTAATGCTAATAATTTTTTTATAATTTGTTCTTGCATAACAGTTGAATTTTATTGTGTATTTATTGGTTTCTTTCTCAAACTCTGTAGCGATGTACTCTTTTACAACTGATGATGATGTACTGTATCAACGGTGCGATTCGAACTATGAATTATGTGCGAGTAAAAAATGAACATGAATTGGTTGTTTGTAGGTCACTGGAGTTACATTCATACAATTAGAAAACCTAAGATTAGAGGACAAGTGATTGAGGTGAAAACTCAGCTAACACACCGAGACTACATTAACATGCTGGCCCAAAGGGACGATTCACACTTCACCATCTTCAAGAAGAGACGCTGTTTTCTCTACAACAACCAGTACTTTCAGTTGGATATCTACCGTGAGCCATGCCATGCAAGGTTGGTGTGAAACGGTCCAAGTTCAATGAAATTAATTTCTGGAAATCTTATTTTTGTTGAGGGTAATGCGCCCATAAGCTCAAGACTTGTGCCTGGGTAATGGAAAGAATTATTATAACCATTTTCATCAATTACATCGTATTGGTAACATTCAGCATATAAAACAATAAAATATTGAAAATATTCACAACATAACTCATCATTCTTATAGTTTCATTTTCCAGTTACTTCTCAATTTGATTAAAAGTTGAATAAATAAAAGCATCTCTGCTATACAGTATATCTATTAGCCAGCCTTATATAAATTCGCATTGACCCAGCGTTGCCAGATGCAATTGATGAAAAATCCCTATTATTTATAGTGGGAATCTGGCAACGCTGGGTCGGGCTCCGCTGCGGCATTCGGTCGCAGTAACGATACCCCACCTTTATATCGATTCCTTGATTCATTGACCGTGTCAGTGATGACGGAAATTTGAACAATAACATAACTGTTTGAAAACATATTTACATTTTTGTTTTAATGTGAATACAGGTTTCCAAACAGGTCTAAGACGTCACACTTACCTACCTAATTCCACCTGTAATATTTCTGTATCATGCCCTGCCTTACCTCATTACCCAAGCACAAGTTCAATTTTCTGTTTTTATTGCAGGTGTGCAATACATCTGTCAGAGATTCCTTATCTGTCTTCAAGCTACTGAATCACTATTTTATTTTACAATTCACTTACCTCATTTTCTTTCCACATTGTATTACGATTATTTACCAAAGTTCAATTCTCTTTCCATATTGCAGGTATATGATACACCTCTTTCAGTGATTTTCTTATTAGTTTTCAAACTATCCTTATTTATAGAGTTTTTTTACAACTAATGACAGCCACTGTGACCGTTATATTGGGCCAATTTAGATGCGTTTTGTGCCAAAAGAAAGGTTAGCGGTTGTGCAGGTTTTATTCGTATTTCGGGAAAAATACATTTGTGTGGTAAAAATTTAAAATGAACTCAGCGCCATCTCTCGGTGTTTGAAGGAAGTACGTCCGTAGTACTGAACTTTACTGAGTATAGTTGGTTAGTCCAAGATATTTTCTTTGTTCCATGGGTTAGTCTAGTCATATTATATTTTAGAATTCAACTACTGTATTTTCTTCCTCTATTTTACTACGATCCACCAAAGTGATTAACAATGTTCTTGTCTTGTTTTATAGGTGTAAAGGCTTGATACTTCTGGAGACGTATTCAGCGCTGGAGAACGGCCATCTTGAAAGATGTCTACCCAAGTTCCTGACTCTGGTCGAAGAGGTGACGGGAAACCCCGACTACTCCATGTTCAACCTGTCACTCAGGGAAGAGTGGGACACTACGAAAAAGTTCTGTCGTAAATTTCAAGGTACTTACAGCTATACATCATACACTGGATTTAACAAGATCGGTCAGGTTTTTGAGGGCGATGATGCTGCATGTGAGTCAGTCTTTCTATTGAAAAACCCCTTCCCTTTGAAGAACTGCACAACTGTACTAGCATCACGCCATGTTGGATCTCTAGTTTTATTGAAATTTTGATAGTAATTTAGTAACTTGTGATATCGGATTTCCTAGTTGTGACACAGTATTCCCTAACTTAGAATCTTTAACCATCTTGGTCAGTTTTATCACATCAATGACCTATTACTGTACATGAAAAATTATAAGCATCACGCCATGTTGGATGTCAAGTTTTATTAAAATTTTGATAGTAATTTAGCAACGTGTGATATCGGATTTCCTAGTTGTGTAACAGTATTCCCTAACTTAGCATTGTTAACCACCTTGGTCATTTTTATCACATCAATGATCTATTACAAAAAAAATATTTGTCAACTAAAACCCCCTTCGAGATCTCAACATAGTCTAGTACTAGCATCACGTCATGTTGGATCTCTAATTCAGTTTTATTAGAATTTTGATAGTAATTTAGCAACGTATGATATCGGACTTCCCAGTTGTACTATTTCATAACCCAAAATTCTTAACCACGCTGGTCACTTAGGTATCTAAAGTAGAATACATAGACTGTCCAAAATATTGTCTTTATTCAACAATATATTCTACGTCCTTCACTTACACTGTTGTTGATTTTTACACTTAAGATTCAATATCAAGAGAATAGAATTATTTACAGACTACATTTTTAAACAATAAGAATTAAAACTACAAATGCCATTACTACAACTACTATTGCTTACAAACTACGTTTCAAATTAATAAATAATGACGTTTTCTTCATATACATTTCTTTTTACAGCTGCCACACATTTGTATGTATCTTAACCTTCATTTCAAACTCAAATCTCATCAATTTTTCTCTCAAATTAGAGCTTTCTTATACCAAGAAAATGTTTCTTGCCCATTATTGACAGTCAAGAACTTGCAGCTTGAAACTAGTTGTTTTAAAGCAATATTTTAGTTTCTTCATCTTTTCCAAAAATGAATCATTGTTTCCAATCTGGCTTTTGGATCGTTTCTTTTACTGCCAGCTTCAATACTTTTTCGGCTTACATAGATTTGACAGTAGCTTGAAATTTTAGGAACTGCTTAATATAGTCAACTGTAATATGATTTTATTTTTTCACTCTTGTTGGTTTACTTATTTCGGTAATGGATAATAGTCTCCAGATCAAGATTGTATTCCATTTTCTCTATTCCTAACTATAATTTGTAGTATTCGCTTCTACTTACTCGTTCATCAGTTCTTTAAATAATATTTCGATTGCTTTTACTACAGGTATAGTGAGAGTAAAAATTGAAAATACAACCATCTAAAGAAGTATTTCATTACGGTACGCCTAAATAATCTAGTTGAGGTGTTAACCTTTTTAACTTCCAATGCTATTATTTCCGTACACCATTGAACAAACTAGATAATATCTTTACATCTTAGGTAGTAAATTTTCCAGTTTATTGTACATATATTGTGTATTGAGATTTTTTACTGTAGAAATTGTAGCTTATGTAATGAGAAAACATCTAATGACAATAGGTGAAACGCAGACTTTGTAAATATTATTTTAATATCATCTAATCAAACAATCAAACGTTTTAAATAAATCTTGCTCTGCCTTTTTCTAAGTTTTAAAACAAACACCCAACACTTTATCTAATCACAATGAACTGCTTGAAAGAATTAATTTTAATTAGGTATATATACTATTAAAATCTAATTGTATAGCAGAAAATGAATGAAAATATGAATAAAAAATAGAATCAATGCGTTGAGCAAAGACATGCCTAATTAAAGTGTTGGATTTACCGGGGCTGCCTTTACTAATTGATTGTAAAATAGTATTGAAAATATAATCAATGCGTTGAGCAAAATCATACCTTATTCATGTTGGGTTTAGGGGGGGAGGGGCTTCCATTCCTAATTGATGCAATTATTATTAATAATGAATCAATTTTAATAGCAAAATCATTTAGAAGTTTTTTGTGGTTAATAGTAAAGCAGCTCCATGCAGAGAGACAAGATTATGCCAGCTTTTTGTCTCTCCACACCGCAACCTCTTGTCTTCAAACTCCCAAAAACCGCTCGTGTGAACCGAAACTATGTTCAATGGCCAACCTTTGCAATTAATCAATCATTTAAAGGCTCTTTCTTTGACCAAGAAAAATTAAAACTTTAATACATCATCTTTCAAATGTGAGAATTCTCAAAACATTGATGCAATAATTTGCATCAAACATTGACAATTTTTGCCAATTAACTTATTCTAACAGTTTTTTCGTGACTGAGAATTATATAAATATATCTTGATTGTTTTGCAGGTACCTCAGAGGAACCTATCCAGATAGGTTCGCCGAAGAATGGTGACCTGGTACTTGGCACCAATAACGGATTGAAGAAAGAAATGAATGGAACCTCAGCTGAAGCTGTTCAAGTACAGTAACAGCTCTACATTTTTCTAGTTTTGTATCGTTCGATTATGAAACTCTTCTTTCCCCTTGTTCTAATATTATTGTCAAGACATCATAAAATAACATCATCTTCTCCCCAATACATTTACAAATCAATCATTCAAAATTCTGTCAACAATCTTATTTTGTTGAATTTAAGTACTTATTTGACTGTGAACTGAATCCTAGGCTATATCATCGATAATATACCACCTTAGTTAAATTTCTGGGTTGAAAGTCTTGATTAAAATCATATATTTCTCATGAATTTGAGCAATTGTATTTTATTTGTAAATTGAAAATTATTTTCTTATCAACAGAAAGAGTTGATATTGTTACCTACAAACTTATCAAACTTGAAACATGTTATTTTTATAATACTCTCAATCAATTATTGATCATCACTCATCTAGCCTTAGTTCTATTCTTATTTTACTTCGTTTTTAAATTATTCCCAAGTAGTATTATTATATTTATTATTTTAATATAATTTTATTGCAGATCTGTATTTTATAATAGCATTATGGTGCTATTTTTAATTTGCTTTATTATATTGTGTGGCTTTACTTTCATTTTTAATTCAGTTAGATTTTAAACGTCTCTAATTTTCTATAAATTTTCTTAGCTACGTGATTTTGAACATTGTCATTTTCTAAAACTTTAAAATCATCACAGCTTCCTGTCATTTCGAATGTTGATGGTTGGTTGATCGTCCTGCTGATTTTATTTTATTGTTACGACTGTTGAAATTGTTCCAGTCTAAAAAATGTTCAGTGAAATAAAATCGTACTTTTACCTAGTTTATTTTTTTCACCCCTTTTGTTCCTCACCTTTGATCAACTTCAACTGCTTCTCATCTGTTTTGATCCATCTGTCATTGCTTCCGCCATTCCATCCCAGCGTTTCTTTTCAAACGAAAAATTTATCAAGTTAATCGGTAAAACAATACAATTTTCAAAAAACTTTACATTATTTCTCAACATAAATATCAATATTTTAGCACCCAAATCTTTTATACTTCAGGATATTTTTAATAGTATATTTCATCCGATTATTTTGTTCGAAAATTTCATCAATATACCCTAACTATTCTTACTTTGTTGAATGAGTTCAATGATCCATGTATTCGCCTGGAAATCATTTCACCATAAGTGAGAATTGAGTCGATTTTGGAACATTATTGAAGAATTATTATTTAGCAGAATATCATTCCTTATTCGATTGATGGTGAGAGTTTGGCTTACAAGAATATAGTAGTTAGTATATTATGATAGTCTTCTACTTGTAGGTAAATTATTGCTTGAATAAAACTGATAACTATAATTACATGTCCTGAGAAAGTAATATAGTTTATCACTATCAACTAAATGAATATTATAAATGTTGTGGTAACTCTCTAATCTTAGAAAATCTTCACTAGTTCTGTGAGATTTTCAAATTCATGCTTATTAAAAATTTGAACCCTTTTTGTAAGAGAAGTGACAACTTTCTCTTGTCTAAACTCATGTAGATAGATGATAGTTGTTTGTGTATTAAAACTCCGTATTTTACTAATTAAATTGAAATATTATGATATTTCATAATTTTTTGGTGTTTGAAAAGAATTCATATTCTATGCAATATGACATTGATTATGTGTGCATTCTCAAGCTATTAGTATTGAAATGTAAATAATATCTAAGACCAATATTTTCAAATTGACAGATATCAGCTAGTGTATAGTAAATTGTTGCCAACGTATATATTCAAACTATTTCATTCAGTTTTTTCAAATCACCGTCTAAAAGTGAAAAAGAGTTTATTTTTGTACTCATCAAATTTTTGTGTAGGTTGACATGGAATGATATGTTATTAATGCCCAGATTTGGTTGCACTGAGTTTATCAAAAATATTTAATAATGAATATAATTTATTCTTCTGAGTAAATGTTGATAATGGCATATGGAAGTTAGTCTAATTCCAATTGAAAATTACAAATTGGTATACTTTAGTCGCTATATCAAGTTGAATAGCGTATCTACCTATGGATGCTTGACGTTATAATTGAGTAGGTCCACACTTGTTTGATTGTGCTGCACAGCATGCTACATAATATGCTTAAGCAGTCAAAGCATGCTGTGCAGCACATGAAATCGAATAAGTGTGGACATAGCTTTAATTTGGTATTAAATTAACTATTTTTCTGTTCTAGCATATATCCGACATTTACAATATTTTATAAATTATAGTTTATTCTCATTAAAAAATCTACAATTATTGTAATTTGAATTTCTTTGACCGTTGGAGACATTTTTAAAAGTATTAACATCGTTGTTTCTTCTATGACGTCAGGAAATCACAAAAAAAACTTGATTCAAATGTAATTTTGGAATAGCTTTGGAAGATGTTATATTCTACGTAAACTCAGTGTCCAGTTGGGTATAGTAATACAGTAGTATTAAAACGAATGCATTTTCAAAACTAATGATGATGCTATGTGATAATTATATTATTATAATGTTGAGTATAATTTTTTATTACTGCTATAATATTACTACCCATACTGTTGAAGTAAATATTTTAATACACATACTATTCATATTTGATTTACCTACATGGTTATCTTACATTACAAAGCTTGGGTTGGATATCAAAACGAATTCCTGTTTAGATAGGTTTGTGGAGAACCATCCACAGTACGTCCAACATCTTTTGATTGTTTTGATTTCCTCAAATGCAGCCATGAAAATGATTTCACTCTTGGACGTGTGGATGTATTTCAATTGATTTATCTTGAATTATTTATATTGAAAATATAAAAGTGACCTTTTCTGAGCTTTGGTTGAAATAAAATTCAAAATGAATTATATTAATTCACGAACCTTCCCATTATTCAAGTAGGCTCAAAGCTCGCATAGAATGAATTTGTTCCCTGTTCCCATTCTTCCATGAATATGGTGAGTTTCATTTGTTAGTACTCCATGAGAAGGTTCATCGTACCCGTAAAAACTTCAATCCACTCTTGAAAAACGTCTTAACCATTCAAATCACCCAAGTATCAAATTCCAAATTTATTTTCAAGCTAGAATACCCTGGCGGCTCGTGCCGATGAAATAGGTGAAGTAAAAAGCTACCCATCTTATACTTGTATGTATGTATTTGTTCATCCAATTAGTAGGCTACTATATTTTTAAAATACAAAATAGTATTTCCAGTGAATCTTTCTCTAGTATAAAATTATGTTTCGTGTTATTTAACTTTATTGATCCTATAAACTGTTTAAAGTTTATTTTTTCAAGACGATGAAATAATTATTTTATTATACTGATAATAATTATTATACTTGAATCAAGTATAAGTTACTAATTATACTTGTAAATACATTGTTGATCATCATTTGAAACCTCTTGTTAAATATTATTGATTCAACAGACAAATTATAAAAATACTATTGGCAATGAAAGAGAATAAAATATAATATTCTAATACTAAAGGGTGATGATATATTATTTCAAATATTTATTGTGTGCTCTCCTACTTCTGCAGAATCCTGGAACACATGAATTCGCAAAAGATGAATGAATGGCTGAAACTACGAATTCTGATGAAAACCTTCCAATATTCTAATTGATGGAAGGAAGTTGATCGTTTTAAAACAACCAATCTAGTTGGAAATAATCTCTTTATGAATAAAGATAATTTATGAAAAAAGAAAAAGGCTGTCAGTGACTCAGTTCTCTCACAGGAGACAACTCAGTTCTCTTACAGGATGTAAGGATTTGTGTTTTCAATTAATAATTAAAGTGCTTTAAGTGACTTTGTATTCTCAAATATTTATGTAATAATAATGAAAGCCTATTCAATTGCTAAGAGAACAATAAAATAAACTAAAGCCGCGAAACTAACTGATTGATGATTATGAAATTGGAATTATTAGAAACTTTCATTTGTTTATGAAATTTATGAATGCTTATGAAATTGGAATTATCTGAAACTTTTCAATAAAACTATTAATATGATAATAGTCTGTCTCAGCCAAAGACAGCCTTGTAGTTGGACATTTTTCTGGGATTCAAAACTGATGAAAAATGAAACTAAGAATAATTATGTCAAACGAATATTTTCACTTGAAATCTGCATGATATATATATTTCTGTGAAGTAGGCTAATTTGTAGGGTAGTATATCAGTAGAATAATTTTGACTCAAGTAGGCTACTTGACTCTGTTATCATTAATTTCCTTTCTAGTGAAATGAATGCAGTCTATTGAACCCATTTACAAAGGATAACGTTATTTTTAATCTTCAAAGTAACAGCACTGTCCTGTTTATCTATTTGACTCGAATTGTTTGTTTGTCAATGGCTCAACAGCCCTATGTGGGCTTAGGCCTACCAGCTGGTTGCCGGTTTCACTTGACTGAATCAGCAGAGGTGAATGATCATTAACCAGAAAAGATGTAACGTGTGACTCGAATTAGTGATAATAATTGTGTACAATTATGGTTGGAAGTCATTTTTCATATAAATTCATTATTATGGAAATAAAATTCAATTTAGAAAATCTATACAGTAGTAAATGAAAGAGAATGTGTAGTAGTGAAGGTGATGTTGTGGTAGTTATCCATAATGAATAAGAAAACTTGAAGTTGTCAAAAGGGCGAGGAGAGAAAAAAGGGGAGGAGAGGACAAGAGAGGGGGGTGAAAGCAGGAGAGAGGAGGGGAGGAAGGGGTGAGGAGGAGACGAGTGAAGAGGAGTGTAGAAGATGAGGAGAGGATGACAAAGAGGAGGGGAGAGAGAGAAAGAAAGAGGGAAAAATAGAGAAAGCAGTGCGGAAAAGACTAGGAGAATAGAATAGAATAGAATATTCACTTTATTCATGTAGATTACAAAGTATGTCGCTTAATTCTAGGTCATGATAGTTATTACAATGAACGTCTTTTAAAAATAGTAATTACAGTATCGGATTCACTGCAAGGATATCCTTCCCATCAACACTCAACCGTAGGAGAGAGAGAGGGGAATAGGAGATGAGAGGGAAGAGGAAAGGGAATAGGAGAGGAGTTGTGAAGATGAGAGGAGGATGATTGAAAACTATTTTACGTAGCTCAATAGTCCCAGTTTTGTACGACCAGGGATGTCCTAGTTGCTATAAGTTTGCTGTTTTTATAATAAGTACAGGTAAGTTAAAGTTTAGTTGTAAGTTACTGTAATTTTTTGAAAATTAGAATTTATAATCAGTCTTTCGCCTTATCAATAATTCTTATAGATCAATGAATCGGTAAGAGCGGTTGCTAAGTAATCGTATGGTTAAGTAACAAACATTCAAGACTGCTCTCGGATGGGTGACCGATACAAAAAAATAAGGCGAGGTGGGACCTACCCGTAAGGGTCTCCCCACCGATAAAAAGCCATACGATAAAAAAAAATGAATGGGTTTGAAATGTATATTTTTTCAATTTAAATTAATAGGGTAATTGTTGAATGTATGGGGACTGTATATAGTGTATAATCAACTACTATGATATAAAACAGTCTCAGTAGTTGAATGGATAATTCAACTTCAGAAATATTTTTCTCATTTTTTATTTCTAAGAACACATCAATTGGACAGTTCCATATTTATCCTCTATAATATATTGATTGAAATTGATAGAAAATAATTAAAACAATCTAGAGGTTTCTTAGAATGGTTGTTATCCTATTTCGTATTAAAAAGATATTCCTTCTTTGAATTCACATAAAATTCTTCAAACTGTCTCTCTATTATATACAGTATAATTCTGTCATTGGAAATTAATGTAATGACATGCATTAAAGGGTTATCTGTTCAGTGACAGTGAAATTATGGTTCAAAGCCCTATCGAGTTAGTGATAGAATGACAAAATCATGTCCAATAAATTATAGTTAGCAGTTAGATAACAAAAGTTATTGAAAACTGATGGCGCTTATTATTGTGCCATGTTTTTCCAAACCGTGTTCGTTATCAAAGGTCAAAATGTGAAGAATAATATTCACGAAAAATGTTATCGTATCTTGAGAAGAATATAATGCGACGGTTCACATAGAGTGTTATCTTTTTGCATTACAATTATTGAAATGTAAGTTAATAATGTTCTAGTTCGTACACCGAAAGCTGTTGGGTGAGATACCGGTATTGACGGAAAATAAATCGCCGTGAATTGTTGGATTACCATGAGATAATAAGGATTACGCTTCGTATAACAAGTGATAGCCAAAATATCTATTACACAATGCACAATGTATGTGAATCATAATGTTTAAATTATTCTGGGAACTCCTTTTATTCAAGAACCAGTAGCAGTTGTAGGTTGATGGTTGATGACTGCTCCCCTCCATTCAAACAAGCCGCCCAAAGGTCGAATACTCGCTCTGGTGTCCTGATGTAGAACAACATATTTCAGTGTCTTGTGTTCGGATGTCAAGTCGAGATCGGAACCGTCTGTTTGCTCTGGAATTATGTATTTAGGAGGGTGAGGTCACAAAATGGCGAATGTGGTGTGGTCCTGTCCGTGTTGTCTTCGATTTAAATTCACCCCTGAAGAATTGGAACAGCGGTATAGGAGCCAGGAAATTGACAGGATGATCGAAAAGGATAAACATTCTTTCAGGCGGCAGGTGAAACTGCTACTGCTTGGTGCTGGTGAAAGTGGCAAATCAACATTTCTCAAGCAAATGAAAATTATTCATGGACTGAAATTTGAACCCGAACTAGTCAAAGAGTATCAACAAGTGATTTATCAGAATATTGTGAAGGGTATGAAAGTGCTAGTGGACGCTAGGGACAAGTTGAGGATACCGTGGGAGTACCCCGAAAACTCTGAGTGTGGAAGTCATCTTCTCAAGTTCGAGAATAATACGGTTCTAGAATCGAGATTATTTTTGGAATTTGCACCTTATCTACGTAGTTTGTGGGTAGATTCAGGTATTCGACGAGCTTTTGAAAGGAGACGAGAGTTCCAACTTAGTGATTCTGTTCAGTACTTTTTGGAGAACTTGGATAGGATAGCAAGACGAGTAAGTATTGCAAATTCAACTATTTTATACTTGATTTATAGCTAACATTTCCCTGATAAAGTTCAGTTTTTTGAACCTGGAATTCAGCTGAACTCAATTTAGGCTTATCTGTTCCTTTCTAATCAACTGTCTAAACAGAGCCAACAAGTGTCAGCTTATTCAGAGTTGAGATCTAAGTTATTCTACAGATAATATTAATTTAGGATGTTTAAAGTTTACATCAAACGTTTTCTCATTACGTCTTGGAAGAATTATAATTATTGAAATGCTAGTGAGTGACGAAATGTTATTAGAAAGCTGATCATTACATGGTTGGGAGAATATAGGTTATGTTGACTTCTGAATCAGAGTCATCCATATTATCAGTGAGACGTCAAATTTAACGAACTCCCACTGGGATTAAAGCTAGTTTTCCTTGTTGAAAATTCTATCAATAGTGATTATTGTTTTATTTCACATTTTTATTATCATTTATAGCTTAAACATGAAAGCAAAAGTAATTAATTTATACGATCATACTGTAGCCTATCTGTAAATCAGACACTGGGTTACAATTCAATAAGAAATTGAGATAATCATGAAACTCAAATTACATCAATATTGTTTGGCACCCTTTTAATACATAAATATTCATAAACCGTGTACATAAATCTGAGAGTCAAAGTCGGCGAATAAGATGAAGTTGAATTTCAGGTGTATCAATGCACATTGATTGATTGATTCTTCTTCTTCTTCTTTGACTTTGCCTTATCCCATGTTGGCATTCCTTCTTCTCATCTACTCTCCACAGCACCCTGTCCAATGTTTACTCTCTCCTCCAGCCATTCTCTATTGATTGATTGGGGTTTATTTCTTCCTTATATCACCCGGGCCGGTTTTATACGGGCCACCCTGTATAAATTGACTCAATTCAACCATTGTTAAGAAGGAATCATTGAGGTGGAGTTTATTAAATAAAATTCGACCATATTATGGGTTAAGTTAGAAACTTATTCCAGTAAAAGGTTTGATTCCTTGTTCAAGTCTAGCATTTTAAAAAATAATAATAATACAACTTATATCATCACATTTAGCTTCTCGAGCACAAGCCTGTGGCTTATTTACATCCCTTCTAATAATATTTTTAATCTGATACAAAAACAGTAACTTATAATGAGAAAGGGTTATAGTGTACCTATCAAAATAGAATGCATAACTTAGGTTTAATATGGGCTTTCCACACAATTCAGTTCTAAAAAATAATGTTTCAATATGAGGTGATCAGTTGATGTTTGAATTTTCATAAATTTAAAACTAAATTAAGACTCATATATGAAATTCAATGCCTACTCATGTAAGCATCATCCACATCAAAATAATATCAATTATTCTAACATATTAATCTAGAACAAACTGGGTCTTATTGTTCTGGCTTTTTACTAATCTAAAAACACTGGTAGTAAAAACGAAAAACATTGGAACTCAGACAACGTAAATGTTATGAAAAACGCTACTGTAGCCTCAACAAGCTTTCAGTCATCCTGTTTACATTTGAAAAATGAGTCAACGAACTCTCTAGCCATATTAATAGGTACGTAAACTGCATTATGAATTCAATAATTCAAATATCAATGACAGTTGAGAGAGTTCTCTTGTTTTTAATAGATTCGATAACATTTTTGAACTCGGTAACACAGGAAAGTATTCAGGAATTAATTTTCTAAAAAATTGAAGGAATTCAGCTTGGATTTTTTTATAAATTGATAAGAGAACATGATATAACTTGGTTTAAAATTCTATATAGGCTAGGCCAGGTAAATGATTAACTTTATTCTATGACACAGAAAAAGATGGCTGTGAGAGGACTCTGAATTATCTCTGACTATGATCACCTTCTTTAAATTTTTACTGCTTTTTTAGAGACATTGAATATATTCCCTATATATTAATATTACCCTATTATACCTATATATACCCTATACCCTGATATATAGGGTATATAGTCAATGCTAGAGAGAACAGAGGCTGACAAAATAGGGTAGAATGGAATGTTATTGTTCCTCTCAATGATCTGGTTACTAGAAACGAACCAAACATCCCAAAAATATTGGTAATTCATATACAGTCAGTCACATTGGAAATGAGAGAAAGGGCTGTAAGCAAAAACATTGTGCTCCTTATCTCTGTTATCTTTTTGTCTCCAAAGATTGCTTTGTGAAAAACTGGGGAGACTCCCAATCCAAGCATCATCTAGACCTAGACTGTCTTTCCATCAATGTCAGTCAACTTGAAAACATACAGTACCGTACCTCTTTAGGTAGCCACTTCCACACTCAGCTAACAAATGCCATCTTTTGTTCTGTGTATGGAAAAACTCGCACGTGATTCGGAACCTACCTTAAAAACTTTCGGTCCATTCATGTTTTGAATGTATTTTTTATAGTTATCGTTGAACCTCTTGAATTAAGCCAAAGCCTAGACACACTTTATTAATAAACAATCAACTTGTTGTTAAAATGATACCGGTATTGTAGATGGCTTTTACCACATGTCAGTCAGTTCAGCTCGTTCTGCGCATGCGTCAATAACGACGGACTAATCTCAGAGCAGTGACATATAGACGCAGAATAAGCTGAACTAAAACGACTGATATGTGGCGGGGATAGTCCTTAATTTGGAGCATATTTTCCAGAAATTTATGTGAAAGGTTGCTGAAGATCGTACAAAAACAAGAGCAAAGGAAACTGCAGGAGGGAACTTCTATCCGTTTTAGTCAGTGGCGGTTCTAGCCAAGGGCTGGGTGGGCAGCTGCCCCCCTCCCCGTTTCAATTGGAAAATTTTTGCAAAGGCAAACTATTTGGCGTAATTGAGAGATAATTTTGAAATCCTCTTAACAAATCTTCTCTAAGTTACCTCTCACCAAAACCTATATAACAAATTAAACCCTTTTTTGTCGATTCGTTCTAAAAAAAACGTAAAAACTGCTATGAAATTTAGATTTTAGGGATATCTTTGAGAAATTAAATCCATTCGCAATACACGTCTAGAGGTCTATCTGAAGATGCCTAAAAATTCGAAGGATTTGGTTCAGTTCTAGTTCTGTTAATAAATAATTAAATATATGAATAAGTGCTCTCGCTTTTATAATTATATTGATATAGACAGATTCAACTAAGCCCCCCCCCCCCCCAAGTAAGTCTCCTCTAACATAATTTTTTACTTTAGTCTTTAGCCCTTGCTCCTCCAGTTTTTCAAGTCTGAAATCGCTTCTGGCTCTACCTCTAATATATTATGTAGCCTACTAATGTATTGTTGTTTTTTTATATAGTTTAATAGCTCCATTCCAAATACGCTGTGTTACTGCAACTCAGTATAGTTGGGCACTGTATTTAGATTTTTTAGATTCTCTATTGAAGACTAATCTAAATTTGACAAAAGGCTTGAGTGACACTACATTGTCACTCTAGCCAGTATTATTCTAACCTATAGTCAAAGATGAATGTACCCTGAGTTTCAGGAGGGTTGAGGTTTATATCTCCTATCAGTGGAAAAGACTTCCGGTCTTTCAGAAGAAATTCGGGTAGTTCCACTCATCGCCATTATTTAATGTGTTATAGGGAAGGGAAGATAGTTGAGTTACACGTGGGCTCCGAACCACTCGGTATGTGTTAATAAAGAAGAAAACACAACAAGGTAAATAAGAAATTTTATTATGAAAATTAATAAAAGTGCTGCACTGCAAATGAATAAATCTTATTTATCTCATATTTTAGATGAAATCGCTTTCCAAATTCAGAATAACATAATTTCTCTGTTTATTTAACAGTGCTGATAAGAACAAACGCATTGTTCAGATTAGGTTTTATAACTTGTACAGTACAAGATTATCCTGATGAGTAATTTCGTGAACATCTTTGTTGAATGACATTGAATAGAGACTTCAACGTCATAGCTATGTTTACACCTTCTATCATGTCCTAAAAGCTTATCAGTCGGAGTCAGCTCTATTGAAATAAGATACGATTCCAATTTCATGTCATTGATTGCATCAGTCAAGTTCATTATCCTATCTGAATAGGGCAATCTGATAAGAAATCCTGTATTGAATTTCTTCGAAACATTCCATTAAAATTCACCAAGTCATTATTTGGTTGACTTTCATAGAATTTTGAGTAGAAGAAGGTTATCAAATAAAATATTAATTTTCTCTTCAATTGAACATTGGTTTCCATGTTAAGATTAGCTCCATTACTCATGTTTTCTGAACAATAGAATATTGACTGATCTAAATTGTGAATATTATTTCGCATGACAGACTGTCAATAAATTATCTCTTGAAAATATAACATTTTTGGCTGTGTTCAACAATTGAAAAAATCTAAGCTCTTCTAATTTGTATTAACATGATCTATTCACAAAATGCACCAAAGAATCAATCTGAAGCATGATTATAGAAACCTTTCATAAAACGATATTTTTATAGTATTGAGTTGTTTCAAAGTACGGAAGTGATTGTACAATTAAAATTATCCTGTGGTACGGAACTCACTTGTAGTATCTGTAGGATCGATCTTTATTTCTCTCAAAATTAACATTGTTTTCTCAGAAATAGCATGTCTCAAATGGCAAGGTTGAGTTACTCGTGTTCTGAAACCTGAGTAAACATGAATAATTTCTACATTCAATATACACATAAAACCGTACTAATTTATTTATCAGGTATCTCAACATCTGGCAGCTAGCTGTTGAGCGTAGGGATCTGTAAAAACATCCTCACAGGGCTTTTGTCCATTCAAATCCATCATAAACCTGGCATTTTTGAGCCAGTAAGTACTTAAAAATTGAAAACCAGAAATCAACTTCCCACCAAAATTAAACTTAGTGGAATCGACACCCTGGAGCTTGTCTCATAACTTTTATAAGTCCTGTAAAATAGGAGAAAGCTGGACACGAAGACACAGGAAAGACTTATAAGTTTAGCATATTAACATTAGAAGATACTTAGCCTACGCTAAGTATAGCTTATTAACATTCGTCTTGTTATTAATGTGTAGTGTGTACGCCTCTTTATTGGTTTACAGGACTTATAAAATTCATGGAACAGGCTCCAGATCTCCAGGGATCTTATTACTGTGGACTCAAGCTATGGTTTGTTTATTATAACAACGAACATCCATAGGATGACATTGCTTGCAGTGTTCTCTAGAAGCAAACTAAGCTCTGTTTTGGCTCATATACACGAATAAATTTCAAATGTCATCAATTTCGAAAATGTCGTACAAGAGATTCGTACAGGGGGTTTGTCGTACAAGTGGTGGCCCCCCATATATATGCATTCCATTCCTTTTTCACAGTCTAGTGTTGGTCTACTCCTAGGGCCGTATTCATGAATGTTCCTTGAGGGTTTCTTTCCGGAAGGGCGCCTTGAAAAGCGTTTCATGAATGAAAAATCAGCTGATTCCATTCATGAAACGCTTGTATCTTTCGGAGAGGAACCCTCAAGGAACGTTCATAAATACAGCCCCTAGAGTAATGATTAAATTATTAAGAGAGTAAAGTATATTCTGTAGATTTCGGGTCTATTATACCTTGATACCTAAAAAAATAAGAGTAGAGGACTTGGTGAAATAATGTAGCGCCGGTTGATAATCCAAAGGTATCACAATATCAGTTGACAGGACGGATTTTGACCACTAAACGGCCACTCCCGACTGCCTGAAAAGCATCATCACCCCTCTCATTATCCAAGCACAAACCTTGAGCTCATGTGGGCATCAAAAAATGTAGGCTTAGTTATCATGGAAAATGATGATAAACATGCTCTATCAGGAGTAATCTTATAAATCGAAAGGTTATTATATCAAGTAGCCCAGCAATTCCAATGTGTGAATAGATTAATAATATCTCACTTTTGTATGGCTATAATCTTTAATGGATAGTTTGATTGTAAATAATTTGAGTTTTAAACCATGCATAATAATCACTTCTACAGGTCTTGCTAGGATTCTCATCTCCACGGAAATTCGGAGAAGGTTGGTGAGAAAGTTGAAATTATAAAGTTTTCAGTTTTTATTCTGCTCTTCACTGTTTCACAATGAAGTTTGTTACTTTGCTGGTGGTTTCCTTGTTCCTTTGTTTTATGCTTTATGAGAATGCTTTTCTATCAACGAATTTTGTGCGTGACTATCTGTGTAATAATTATTCTGTGAATCAGCAATTTTCCGTAGATTTTTTGAGAATTGTACTCGACCAATATTTTTCCGAGTAATGCTCGTCTCATATTTCTTAGAGATTGCTTTCGTTTAGTACTTTTTTACTTTATGAAAATCGTGGAAAATCTCAGACTTGATTGCGATAATGAAAATTGGATTTGATTTCGCTAATTCTATCCGGTGTAGATCATTTATTGGTGTAAATTTTTTAGTCCAATGATCATTTTTTTATTTTTGCACATTTTTCTTTGAGTTTTTAAAATTAGGTTATTATCGCTATATTGTGTTTGCTAAATAGTTGGTACTTTTCTCGGTTTTTGTTCTGGTTTGAGACTTTTTTGTTGTATTTGCTATTTTGTCGTAAACTTGCAATACGCTCAATAAAATAGAATAAATGTAGTTCTGTAATACTTTAAAAAAAATACTTTCTCAACTACTTCATAATTTGCAATAACGTTTGGTTGATCATGAAATATTTTATTTTTAATAACAGTGTCATTATTCTATTTGAATGCTTTTAATAAAAAAGTGAATTCTAAGTTACTGACACTGTAAAATATATTAATTTTTAGTTTGAATAAATTTCGATTCTTCTGTGAGGTGAGGTTTTCTAAAACACTTTCAAGATATTCTATTTGTTAGTGATTGAGTTCATTCATAGCTTATATCCTTACTCCAGTCTTTTGCGCATCAGTAGTATTATTTTATTCATGTTAGTTTTATCAAAATCATGTAATATGGGACATTGAAATGGGATCACAAAATAGGTCAAATTATTATGATTGTCTGCTGTAAATGAGTGTAAGGTGTTTGAGAGTAAGGTGTTTTGATTTTTGTTTGCTAAATTTACATTTATTTGGTGTAAAAACTGCATAATGTTATAAAATAGTATTTCCTTCTAATTCATAAATTTTCAGTGATATGTGGCTTCAATTATCAAATATATTGCTCAAAACCTCATAAATAGTTGAAATAGGTTTTAATGAATATTTTTTACTGAATTGGAAACCTTTCTGATGAAAATTTGCAAACTCTATAATCACCCACCCTAGTACTCAGAAAGTTTCCATAATGCAAATTGTAAACAGTACTTGTAATTTGTACTTTTACTCAACAACGATGAAAGTAAAACTTTCACGATAATGAAACTGAATAAACTAATAACCGTGAAGCCCTAGAATGATGTATGACAGCCAAAATTGTCTGAAGAACAATAATTACTAATATTGACTTATCTAATTTTACTTGTACATAAACTTGTATATAATTGCAGATTTATTATTTTCTCTATGACCATTGAAACCTATGAGGTAAAATTATCTTCTATCATCCTTAAGAATCATAGAACAAACCTTCAGTAAAACATAGAAGGAACCACAGTAGGACATACCATAGTAACTGTAATTTATTTGACGTTTTTGAATGTTGGTCTTTCTTAATAATTATTATACTTCATTTCGTTGTAGATTGTATCTATTGTAAAGGGTATGGTAAAGGGTTGTAAAGGGTTGTCTGTAATTTGTAAAGGGTTGTGTGGTTGGAGTATCGTCAAATACACCCTGTTGTGAACATAATTATACTCTATTATGAATGTTCTATAGATATTTCATGTACGAAACCATCCAGCACTGATGCTTATTATTCATAATTACTAGTAAATAAATTATTACAATAATTTACAATTTTCTTTGCCTCAGCGTAATAGAAGCAATCGATTCCCATACCTATTTTAGTACTCATTTATCAGTTCATATTTTAATGATTGTAATAATTATGTGCTATTCTCTATTTTGCAGGATTACATTCCGACTAACAAAGATATTCTACACGCTAGGAAAGCGACAAAAGGCATATCCGAGTTCACCATTCCAATTAACAACATACCATTTAGGTTTGTGGATGTTGGGGGTCAAAGGTCACAGAGGCAGAAGTGGTTTCAATGTTTCGATTCAGTGACCTCAATCCTCTTCCTAGTCTCCTCTTCAGAATTCGACCAGGTCTTAGTTGAAGATAGGTGAGTTCTGATTAAATTTCTTGTATTTTTAGTTCACTTTTCAAAATTAACAAAATCTGAAGAATTATTGATGAATTCTCACTGCTGCTCATTCCTCATGTTCACACTTGGTCGATTGTTGTGTGCTGCACAGCATGCTGCTTATACTCAAGCATTGGTAGCATGCGATGCAGCACACAAAAATCTACTACGTTTGGACGTAGGAATTAATAAATACTTCATAGAACAATACAATGAACACTATACCACTTCTAATTACTACCCCAATAATGATGAAATCAAACTAATGGGAGATTTTCAGAAACAGCTTGTTGATCGAACGTTCTGTAAATAGATCAAGACATCTAGTGAGTTTAAAACTTGGCGAATTTCATGTATTTGTCCGGCTATTGAGGTCTAGAGACCTCAATAGGTCCCTAGACCTCAATAGTCTACTATCCTCTACTATCTAGACCTCTAGAGATAGATATTTCATGAGAAATTTGATAGATTTTATAGATATTTCATAGATTTCTAGAGGTCTAGATAGTCAGAGATCGGAGTCCTCCTCCGTTTATAGAGCAGGTATCTGAAAACCACGAGGTTGCCTTTCATAGTTCATCAAGACCGTCTCTCTCGAGACCCAATGTCCGATTTATTATTATGTTCTGTACTGATAGTGTCAGTGGCATCGGTTTGATAAAACATCAACTATATGAGGCAGCTGCTTACAAATGGTTGTTAGCCAACTAGACAATCTTAGATCTATAGTCTGTTCATGGAAAGGAGAGACGATGTAAATAAACCTGTGCTTGCGAGTCTAGCTAGGAGTAGTAGATGTTTTCACTGACAAATATATCAAATGAATTAAACCTACTCAATATTTCAGCGTTTATATGTTGAAAAATAAGCTGCTACATGTTGAAGTACTTGGAGTTACTTGCCAGTATTTTACTATGATGTACTTGTATATTCTGATCTCAAGTTTCTCATGTAATGAGAGGTAGTCTACTGTACTGCTCCTACATTCAATCGCTTTTAGAGTCCTTACTCCAACACTCAATCACACGTTGCTCTCAGTCACAACACACCCTTTTGAGAAATAGCATTGCTATAAGATTCTCCTTCATTCTAAGGTTTGCACAAACTATAGTAAACCTTAGGCTCTTCTCACACTTGGATACTCAAATTGCAGATATTCAGCGCCTGGAATAACCAGAGTACTGTATGTGTTTTTAAATGATGACGTTCAGACAATACGGTTACAGGATCATCTGAGCATCATCATTTGATAACACATGTTTGTTATCCGAGTCGCTGAGTAGCCGCGATTCAAGTATCCAAGTGTGAGTAGAGCCTTATTTTCTCCAACCTATCCTATATTCTCTATAGTGACCCTTATTTCTGTTAGCTGTGAGTTTCTGTAATTTCACTGTAACAGTTGTACATTTCACCTCTGTAAGTCTGAAATAGTCTGCTTTCTTGAATTTAATCGTTTTATACTGATCATGTGTGATGGTTTTGTTCATTTTTCAGAAAAACAAACAGGCTTGAAGAATCTCGAAATATCTTCGACACAATAATCAACAACGACGTCTTTAGCAGTGTTTCAATCATCCTGTTCCTCAACAAGACAGATCTGTTAGTGGAAAAGTTGAAGTCAAAAGAAACGAACATTCGGTGGTTTTTCCCCGAATTTCCCGGCGATGAGCGGAGTGTTGAAGACGTGCAGGCTTTTCTTCTCGATTACTTCAAATCGGTGATCAGGAATGGCCAAAAAGCGCTGTTTCATCATTTCACAACAGCCGTTGACACTGAAAATATCAAAGTGGTTTTCAACGCTGTCAAGGACACTATCTTACAGAAGAATTTGGCAGCTCTGATGCTCCAATGAGAAGAGCTTTTGCTCTCTCTATTAATTGTAAGTCTAATTTTGAAATCTATCTCGGTTTTCTCAAGTACTTTATTTTTGTATTGAACAAGTTTTATGTCCTTTTTCTGTCTATAAGTATTGTTCAAGTACAAACATGATTCTCATCTATAGAATTATGGGTTTTATTATTATTTTCCGAAGTGATTACTGAAAATTAGTGAATAGCACGTATTGTCGAAATAATTACTTATTGTTGAAATTCTACAATACTGTAAATTATAGTATATTAATATTGTAAATTCTACAATCTAAATGACATTATCATGCTCATAAGGTTTACGGTAGACTTCTAAGTATCTGGATTAGATTTAATAGTTATCCGGATTTATATCTACTGTCAACACACAAGGTTTCCTTATTTTGGCAGTGCCAAAAATGAAAAGACAATTAATTTGCAGATTTATGAAAATAAAATATGATTTAAGGGGAGCAAAATAGCTCACTGTGCCCGGAATACTGAAGAAATAATTCATTCCTCTGTGATTTAGTATTGCTTATCTATATTATCAATAAATAGGCTACCGGAAATAATTATATACTGCATATTGAAAACATTAATATTGTTATTTGTTGAAGCTTCTATCCTAAAAATAGTCTGTTGAAAAAATTTATTTTTGGAATGTTTTATTTTTGGATTGGGTCTGGTCTCTTTCAATCCTGATAATTGGAGTTTCACCATAATAAAACTTGATTTCTATACAAAATCTGTATTTGAAAATGAATTAACAATATCTACATTGATCCAAAGATTGCATAACAGATACTATTAATTATAAGATATTAATATTAAATAACAGATATTTAAACATAACAGATATTAATGGCAGCTAGTTACTTTATGAGCATATTCTCTGATTTTTTGCCATACCAGGATACAAGCACTCTTAAATAGAATACATAAGATTATAGAAATATTTAAAATAGTGTTTGTACCCCTGAATTGAAGAAGGATTTCTCTCTTCAAATTTTGTCATTTAGATTAATATCTGTACCGTACAGTTATTTATACCTTTTTTAGTTAATTTTTGCTTGTATCAAAACCTTCAGATCTTTTCATGTTATCGTTTACACGTTTTAAGACATTCTACTCGAAAATTATGGGGAATTGCAAGAAATCGATTAAAACATTTTTCCATTGGTTCCTTTGAATATTGAAGTAAATTTAAAATTTTCAATATAAATTTGAAAAATGATCAATACAATATCAGTTCTGCATCTTTCACCACTGCTTTTTGAGTCAGTTTATAACTTACACCTCAAAAGTAGCCTCTATTGGCGTTTATCCTTTTCTCAGCCAATGTTTTAGCTTTAATATTTTTGATATTTTAAAAACATTATTCTCACATCATTTATCTTATAACAAATGAATGTTCTAAATTGTTGGAGAGGTCACAGCCGAGTTGGCTTATTACTGGTCTGATAAGCCACCGATTTGGGTTTAGGTGACCAAGATTCTCTTGCTTATAAATAATTCCAATATGAGTTTGAAATAGATTTATAAAATAAATTCAACATTAGACGAAATTACAATGAGATAAAAATAGGCAGCTGGTGGAACTTTTTATAAATTTGAACTAGTATTTCCGAACAGAGCTACTTATTGCAATTATTAGAGAATAGATCAATTTCTACTTGTTTACTAATCTGGACTGCTTTATCAGTGTAAAATCCTGTATAGATGACTGTAGCCCTGTATGACAATTTATTACGTGGTTGTTGTGGATATTCATACTTCGTGTCTATATATTTTTTTATTCTATTAATTTATTAAGATTTTGATGCTGCCAACTTGAAGAATGATATCTATAAAATTTTCTCTGAAATACGTTCTCTTGTTTCCTGTTAAAGAAAAATTTTACAGGATCATTATTGATCCTAAGCAAATTATTAAAAAAATGTTTACTGCTAAAAACTAAATTTAAATAAATAATTTTACTAACACTATTGGAACAAGAGCATTACGCTGAAAATTTGAATAAGTTGACCAAATTAATCTCTCTGAAAACTAAAGTACCTTACATTTTAGAACCTGAGAATTCCGAGACATGTTTCAAGTAGGCCTCCAAAGACAGTTTTGGATGTATATTTTCTAAACATTGTATAGAATGTAATAAATATCTCTTGTATGTAGATTTTTTGTATGTTTGTAAATGTATTTCATTACTGTGCATTATTTAGTAGGCTCATGTATATTTGTATTTCTTGAAAATGTACATTTATAGAACTGTTTAACACGATTAGGCGTTTTATAAAATACTGCCAATAATGATTGATTTATTGATCTGTTTTAAGCATTATTTCATGTGAACCTATTTTGTAAATAAATTTGAAAATGTTCAAAGTGCATTAACTGATAATAATTGAGATTAACAAAGACAATTTTAACCTGTTTGATTATCTTAAAGCGCAGACCAAATCGTCATTAAGACTTGCTCAGGTTCAGCTCAACCAATTTGTTATTGTGATAGTTTTGTAAGAGTTCAATTTATTATAAACTGTAATTTGTTATACGTTTTTATATTATATAGCCTATATACTTTGTTTCAAGTGACAATTTCTACTGATCTTGAAATATAGTTTTATGATGATGTTGAAATATTTTTTGAAGTTTGAATATGGTTCATAATGGCACTTGGAATGCCATATTAATATTAATATTTTATTAATAATTAATAATGCCTGTTTATTGTGCTCAGATAGTAAATCATTGTGAAATTTATACAGCCGATTGTTATGAACCAAAAACTCTTACAATTAAATAACAAGTTAAAATATTTTATTGCCTAATTTTTATTCCATCAACCTTTTAATTGGGATTCCAATTATAAAATGTGCATATAAGATATGTGTATCGTCTGATTTTTGAAAGTGGCAAAGTATTACTTGGAAATATCTTATAGTTTTACCTTCTACTCCGGAAGAAGGACGCTCACTTGAGACAGACTGTACTGGACACAAAAAACAGACTGTAATGAAGAAAACTGTTCTTCTTCTGGTTAGAGCAATTAACACATTCTGAAGCTGTTTGTTTATTTTGAGTTGAAATACGAAGGATATTTTTTTATAGAGTCTGTGCTGTTCAACATACATTTTTTCATGAAAAATAAATACGGTAGGTTATGCGAATAAAAAAAATATATATTGAAACTACTCTATTCATTAATATTAGGATAGTCGATAATCTTTATTGTAAAGATATTTTCTATGCAAACATTAGAAAGCAGGAAGGGATCTCAAGGCAATCCCATTTCTTGTACAGAAATATGTGCGTACTTTTGCCATGTTTCTGTAGAAAACAAAAACAGTAGTAATAAAAATTTGATTTCAGATTTTCAGTATAAGTAATAGTAGTAAATGTAGTATAGTGAATTTTTTTCAAATTGGCGGATGGTCTATGACTTCCTATTCCTGTGTCTACAATTATTAGTCGATTGACTGTGTGACTCAAGCATGCTGCAGTATGCAGAATTGTCGGCATGCTGTGCAGCACACAAAAACAAAAGCGACCAGGAGTTGGTCTTGGAATCGATGGTATGGATCAAAAGCGCGTTCACACGATGCTGCATCGCCAATTAGATTGAATGGGAAATTTTGGTCCACACGCTGCATGGTCGACTGCACAACGTGCAGACCGACCTTTCAATTGAATTAAATAATAATTGGTTCACACCCTGCATAGTATGCAAGCATGCGATGTATCATGTGTTTGCGCCTTTAAAGTTTCCCGCTTCCATGGCTGTCACTGCCACTGGTATCTTGGAAAATATGTAACACACATTTTTTAATTTTTTCAAGTTATTTACCATTGAATTCCATATAATTATATGTGTCGCTGAGCCAAAACCAAGAATTGAATTCTTTTTAATGTAATAAAATAGTTCGTACTATATTTCTCAATATTCGAGTTTATTATTAGCGTATGCCATAACTGGTGGGGAGTCCCATAGTTCCACCGGCAAAATAACCTCAATGTTCCTCGATGGGAAATTGTTGTAGTTCTTGGTAAAATCCACTGAAATTTACATTTTTGAAAGTTCTTCAGATTTAGAATATTCCAAAACACAAAAAATATCACCAAAATCACTAATAACTTTTATAAAATATAGAATTTTGAAGAAAATTTATAGCACACAGAATTTTAGCTTGTTAAATATTCGAGTTGAATGATGGGGATGATACAAAAAAGTACCAGCAACATTCTGGTCCACTGTTCCAAATATTCCAAACGACATTCTCGTCCATTTTCACTTTCCCAGAAAATGGACCAAAATGTCAAGACCCCGTCACGTCATTGGAGCTTGTCATTTGCCGTGCACACTTGACTAGCGCTACCTAACGGCAATATTTGGTACTCGAGTCTGTAGGAGTCGTCGCTCTAGAATGTCAAGTCTTCCCATTCCCAATCACACACACATGGCCATGGAATTGAAAGTAGGGTTATGTAAGTTCGGGATCCTAGTCTGTTGCTCTTCTTGTTTTAAAATTATTATTTTGGTTGTTTTATAAAAATTTTTGAATTTTAATTGCAAAAATATGGATTGTGGAGTTTGTGATGAAGAGAAAAAGTGTCCCTACAAATGTCCGAAATGTCGTATTCCATAGTAAGTAACTTGGGCTACTGTAACTTTCTACTGTAATTATTAGCTAACAATGGGAATTGAATTATTACGGCTACTGTTTTTTATTATTGTATTTATTTTAAATTTTTGGAACAAGTGTACTTAATTGGCTCACCTTGCTGGAGTCAAATTTCCGGTTGCAATCGATTCAGCATGTTATTCTGATACTATATTTCATTGAACAAATAATAAGCTTAATACTAATGGAGATCGTTACTAATTTTATCACTGTTTATGAAATGTCTGAGACTATTGAGTAAGCCTATAAAATATTCTTCTATTGATGGGAAGAATGATGAAAGGGCAACTCTTCTGAGAGAATATTGGAGGTAGCCTTCGTTTTTATATTCTTTATTTCACTTTCAGTTGCTCCTTGCCTTGTTGGAAAAGTCATAAAAATAACGGATGTGAAAGTCTTCCACGATTTGATAGTCCAGCTAAAACGAAGGGGCCAGAAGATTCTCGGACGCAGCCAAAATTTGTCACAGAAAGTACGGTTCCGATGGAGAAAATGAAACTTCTGGGTAAGTTACAAACAATTGCTTATTATAAATTTCTTTGCCCTCGATTTTAATCTATTTTATTGGGCTATACGTTACATAGGTCAAATAGATTAATTTATAGGCAAAATAATATTGTAATGTATTGTTTATTGTGAATAGAAAGAATGGACATACACACACACACAGATATAAAGATATAAACAGCTCGGCACTCTGTGTCAAGAGATCTACAACTACACTAAAAATAGCACTCAAGTGAGGGTAGTTACCATTGAATGAAACGCATAAATGCCTGTCTTACATTTGAACAAAATTTGTCCAACAAATTCCAGTTAAAAATAAGACTACGATGTTTTAAACCACTCCTCCAGTAATTTAAAGAAACAATGATCTATTCAATTTATCTATTTTATCAAGTGGTGACCAGAGGACAAGAGATAATAACAGTTTTATAAAATGTAACATTGAACGTGAATAGTCAAAATAGCCTATAGAAAATATTATGTAGTAATCGAGTGAAATGCTATTTGAATATTGCAAAATGGATGTCTACAATATTCATGTTCTTAGTCTAGTAGGCCTATAGTCCTACATTGATGAATTTGAAGGTGATGGCAAGTTTAAACATCGTAAATCTTGACAAGAATCATAAAAGCGAGAAGATAACCAATTCGTTGATAAAAATACTTTCAATTTGAATCATGAAAGCACTTTTTAACCACAATAGGCTTCACAAGATAGCAACAGAATTTTATCAACATCTTAAGGATCTAATTTATTTTCATCTTAAAGTCCTCTTTTGTTCCTATATTAGCTGGGCAGAAGACGAATCAATACTACTTGTAGTCTTATCATGACCCATGGCTCCTCAATCGCCAGCTCATTCTAAGTCTTCCGATAGGTTTAGTGTGAGTCGCCCTGTATAGCAGGTCTTTTAAATTTTCGTCTATTTCTTACTTTATTGTTTCTAAATACTTCACAACATTCAGATCTGTCTTCAACTTCATTTTGTAACAATGTCGTTTGTCATTGGCAGGTGAAAGTAAAGCAGTGAAGGAAATCTTGAAGAATCCACACGTCAGAAGTATTTTAACAGCAATCGATCAGTCAGATAATCCAGCTCTCTCCATGCAGAATGCCATGCTCGAACCAATATTTGTTGAATTCGCCGATGCGTGTATCAAACTAGTTGAAGATGATCCTCATAACAGTGACAATGATAGTGAATAAAGGACAAAAATTCAAAAGAAAGACAGTGAGTAGTATTTTACCAAGTAATGTATCAAACCTTTGCAACTGAGATTGAATCCTTATTAACTTGATATGTTTCTTTCATGTTTGTATAGTTGACTGTAAATATCAATATTGTAATTTTGTAAATAATCAATATTTTTTCAAAAACTTGATATGTTTTCAATTAAAATCTGAGTTTTTCAGGACGGTAATTAAAAATTGAACGTTTTATCATTTTCACCTGCATTTAAAGTATTTATAATTTTTGTAATTTGTTTGTCAGATACAAATTAGAGTATGGTAAGTTATGTGTTGAGCTCTTTAGTAATTTTATTACTATCGGGTCGAGCGTTTATTACTCGAGTCGGCGAGTGCGCTTGTTGTCGAGTACACAAGAAATTTTCCACTTGCTCAGAAGCCAAGTATAGCAGGATTCTTTTAACTTGTCATAAAACAGCTGATCTAACGTTAGTAAACGAGCGTACATCAATCAGCTGTTTTATGACAAGTTAAAATAATCCTGCTATAGCTGGCGTGTAGAAACCATGTGTTGTATGCTGTGACTTGTCGCTTGTGCACAAGCGAATGTGAGCACACTTGGCTAGTTTACAATAATATATATCTTGCTCAAAAGCCGGCGAGTGACTTGTTAAAGTCGCCGGCAGGGTCTACTGTTTTTCCACAGCTTCTTTAATAGCAGCTATTGTGCGAGTGCCTCGATTACAGTGGGCTATTTTACAGGATGCATGTGAAAAAGCCGGCCTGTTGCTTTTACCCCGGTCGTACACCGGAGCAATAAGCAATAGGCAACTAGCAACATATGGATCATATGATTTTCTAATCCATACAAACCAGTAGTCCAATGCACACTGAAACACCTGCTTTAGATGTGCATTGGACTATTTGTTTCTATAGAGTAGACGATCATATATTATGATCCAAATGTTGCTTATTGCTCCGGAGTACGAGCCCACTTAAACTCGCCCAGTGAAATCGACCCTTATCTGATTAACAGCGCATTATCTCTCAGCTGCCAAATTTCGTGGCCGCCAGTATAAGCGAGTCACCTGCCTCTTATTAGCAGCAAGCGAAGCTCCTTGTAGTGTGACATTAGTCTAAAGGCCAAGAAAATTGTAATAAAAATATTCATTTCTTAATATTTTCATTTTTCGTTTAAATTGAAGACTACAAAATCCAGCAATTTGTGCATTTCAAGAGCGTATTCAGTCCCTTGGTGGAATTTTCATTGCAGTAGGAATGATAAGACAATTGTCAATATTTTCATTTTTTGTTTAAATTGAAGACTACAAAATCCAGCAATTTGTGCATTTCAAGAGCGTATTCAGTCCCTTGGTGGAATTTTCATTGCAGTAGGAATGATAAGACAATTGTGCATGAACTTTCTATATCAGCAATTATCTAGAAGGTAGGGACTATCCAAGCAGCCAAATCCGGCCGCCACACCTCCCTCATCGGCTGTACTTGTTTTCGAGCGCAGCATGTGTCCTACTTGTTTATTGTAGACTATTTTATCTGCATCACTGTAATAGGAAAAATGGCATCGATTAGCAAATACCAACTACAATATACTCCACTATATTAATTTCTTGAATAAACAGGATGCTTTTCTTCTTGTTACTGAAACATTTATATTGAGTTGCACCAAGCGGGATCAACTATTTTGAGTCTTGATCTTGCTTGGTGCAACCCAACTGTTCACAACGAAACAATTGAAAATTATATTATTTGAAATTATTATATTCACATTGTCGGTCTGAGAATGCTTTGCTAATAGGATTACGGAATTAAAGAATTGAACCTTCCTCAGTAAATTGACAATTCCATAATTATTATAATTTCAAGGTTTTCATTGAAAATGTTTAACTTGTTCCATTGCTTTCCTGGTAAATTTTTGTACATCCCCCTAATTTTCTATGACAGAATGAGAAGATAAATTTGAAGAGAAAGCCTATTCTTACCCTATTATTATACCGAAAATGCCCAGTTCTGATACAATATCTTCTGAGGCAGGTTTCTTTCCAACTCGAACAATAATATTTTCCTGTACAGGAGGAATTATTCTGTCCATCAGAATCCATCCAGTTCGTTCTTTACTCGACCTCATTTCTGTGAAAAGTCATAATTCATCATCGAGAGACATTTATTTATATTCTATTATCTACTTAGATCTCAATTTACATTCATAAACATTCCATCATTATTTATTCATATTCAAAATAAAACTTTTGCATATTCTAATAACTTATAGAAAATACGTCGATGTATTTACAAAACTAATTTTAGGATAGTAGAGTTTGTTTAGGCTCAAGACAATGTATATGGGATTCTTACAAAAAAATATAACGTGAATGCAAACAAGATGCGTGAGTTAGGAATAATCACGAACTGTATCGATTGATAATATAACAGTAATAAACGGGAGTGAAACAATACATACTCAATGGAATCAACTGTTTTCCCTCCTATCCATTTCAATTGTTTTAATAAAGAAACATTATTATGAAGTATTTATGATACCTTTGAATTTATTTCTTATTTATTATTAAGCTTTTTTTCTAATTAAATTTCATTTCAATTGTACAATCTTCATTGAATAAATACAGAAAAAGGGGAATAAGTATAGCCTACCTAATAGAAGGTCCTTTATTTTTGTTCCATATACATTATTGCCACCTCCCTCTCGTTGAGGCTTCAATACAAACCGCTCTGGGTTTTCAATAGCCATGTCAATCGCACGTTCACCAGATTCATCCTGCAAGAAAGAAAAGGGGTGTAATGAGGCCTTTCTAGAGTGGATACAAAACACAACACCTAAGCTGAGGCCGCACTGTTGGGTGTCAAGATTGCTTATCTACAGAACAAACAACATCCATGATAATACAGAGTCCGGCACGGGAAACGGACGTTTTTCAAATGGACAACACTCCACTATTTTAAAGTTTAAAAATAATTTATTGGCAGAAATACGTTCCTTAGAACATGCAATTTGACTAACCTATGTACAAAAAATAATGTAATTAGGATGGTGTCCATTTTCACGCTGACGAATGTGGAGATGCTCTCTAAAGTTTGCTAATTGTTGGCTAATATGAATACACTTAAATTGTAGGGCATATTTTGCAACCTATTCATATTTCGTAGGGCACGTTGCATAAAGTTCGACACCGGTAGGTTTTTGGTTACTTTACAGACAGAACATAGAACAAAACACAAAAGGATTTCTCTGATATGAGACTCATGCTTAATCAATCAACAATTAAAAGCATACAATGTCAGTAAACATCTTCAAAGTTGAAGGGTTTATCCTTACCCTATCTAGTAACATGAGAAAAGACAATGACAGTTTATATTAATATATAAATCATTACCAACAAAAATCATAAATATTAAATTAGAGTAAATGAACATATTATTTTGTCAGTACTGTAATATAAAAAAAAAATAATAATTTCTTTAAGAAATCAATTTACTCACAAAATCGAAAGCGTAGAGACCCGTAAAAAGATCTCGAACAGCTTTTATTTTTAGAGGATCTGTGAGAAATCTTTCAAGCACTCCAGGTTTGGCTAGTAATTGTTGAACCTGTAAATTACAAAGTCAGAAGTCAAGTAAAAAATATAGCAGCAAAAATATTATTCAGAATATAATATTCCATCGATATTATGAGAGATGAATTTCCAAAAAAAAGTGTTTCATTAATGCAATCGATAAGTTGATATTCAGCTATTCCATCAATTATTATAAGTGTTTGAATACAGAACAGGTATCAATATTTCTAATGCCAAGCGTCAAATTAAATGAATCTGAGTATAGTTCGGAGTGGTCCGAAGGCGATAAGCGCCTGTCTGATAATCCAAAGGTTCCAAGTTGCTATTTTTTTTCAATTTACAGTAGGCTATAAGATTATTATCAGATGGATTCCAGAAAAGCCCAGAAAAATTAATTTGGCTTGTAGCACACACCATTAAAACAAAACTTAACTAACTATATAATCAGCTAATTCTTGACTAAACCAATAGAATGTAATAGAAATTCGATAGTCAAACGAAAATAGAGTGTAGATTGAATAGGTTCTGATACCTTTTTGGTTCCAGCAAGATGATACTGTACACTGGGACACTTGATGGCGGACGATCGCTCCATTGTTAGCAGAGCATCCCACTCACCATCACCAGCGAATAATTCTGGCGTGTAGCCTGTCCTCAGATACACCACAGCCACCACAAACCCGTCACTGCAAACAAAACCAACATCACACTCTAAAATAATCATTTCATCAATAGACAATTCAATACTATAGTGGTATTCATCCTTGAAGACCCCTGAGCACAGAGACAGTACCCCACCACTTTCCAAGCAAGCGAATCACATATGCCTGCAGCGTTGCCAAGAAAATGAATGATTTTGAGAAACCCTAGATAAATTTTTTATGAGTTTCACAATTTTTTAAACAAGCCCCAATTATGAACTTAGCCCTAACACCTGTAACTCAGCTATCACTTTGAATATTACTTCCCGGTTGGGAATTCACCTTTTTAATATAGGATGATTACTGGGAAACGCATGTTTTTGTATTGAGTAGTACATGGAAAGTAGAGGGAGGAGGCAACTGGGAAAGTCATTTGGTGTAGAGAATAGTTGGAAATTTCATTTACACTCAAGATGGGAGATCTCAAACATCGCCTCTTTGTTATGAGACGGTTTTCTATGTCAAAAATGAGTCCGTGACACAGACCCAGAAAGAATCTTGCCGACACTTCGAAGTTCCGCCGTGAGGGCCGATTCCGGATCGTAAGATCGTAACACTATTTTGAAGTTGATGTGAACACAACGAGATCATTGATGAAAACTAAAATCAAGCCAATCCACAAGCAATGTGAAGAGTTGTAATGCGTAACTTCAGGGAACGTCTGGAAACATGCGTTTAATTGAAAGGACGCCATCGCTACATGAAGTTATTTTTTCAACTTCATTTTTATATTATCCTAAAAATTCTTAGCTTGTAGATCACATTCTATGTAATAGAAAAAGTTATTGTTCGACATTAAATTTTTTGGCATTTTCAAAAACAAACGGTTTCCGGAAAACACCCTATACTATAGGTTTTTCATCTGTCTCAGATGAGGGGGCCAATTTCAGATTATTAGGTTGATTTTCTCACCATTTCATCAACTACCCCTTAAACAGTAGTCTTTTTGGGGGAATTCCACTCCATATGTTAAACAGTAACACTGTGTAATGTATTTACTTTTACATATTTTTGTAATACAATGTGGAAATAAACTTATTTGAAATACCAATACGCAAATCTAGGACTCATATGAGCAGAATGCAACTACGAGTCCTTATAATGATTTCCTCTGTCGGTCGGTACAAATTCCAGTCAACTTTTTGAAAATAGGACATGAGCCAGTTGAACCTTTTTAGTATCAATATTAATTATTGTACATTACTGAATAAATAAATTACTGAATGCTTTCGGTTGAAATCTCACATGATAAGATTTTTCTGAGCATCCAAGCGACCTCTTTTGTGAATGTCTGTCAATGTTCTGCGGATGGTGCGGGCTTCCGGACATAGCTCTCCTATTTTGAACTCAAGGAACCGCTGATCACAGATATTCACCACTATTTCTTCAATCACTATAAGGATAACTGATCTGAAACACAAATGACAAACAAGTGTCATATAAGCGAACGATTTTAGAAACATGAAAACACTAACCTATAGTCAAATATCACTTATTTATTAAACAAAGTCACAAAATAGAAATGGTGAAGATGACACAATGGTGCAGAAACATGTTTGTGACTTTGTTCAATAAATAAGTGACATTTGACGATCTATTAGTGTTTTCATTATGTTTAGATATCACAACATCTCACCAGACACTGTGTCAGAATTGATATTAAAAATAATTGACATGAATAATTTCGAATTAAATCAAAATCTTATTTCTGTATTCTAATATTTTTGACAGAATAGGAATTGAAATAGTAAAAGAGATCTTTCGTTTATCACATTCGAATACACGCTAAGCCGACGGTCCCGCCTCCTGGCGATCAGGAGTGACCTGAAAACTCTGACATCAGACCTGAGCCAGCCAGGTTACACGGAATTATTATTATTATTTTATCTGCTGTGGATCAAAATGAAGGCGTTTCGGTTTAAACAACAAAAATTCCAGCCAATAGATTAACCTTGAATTGAACAGCTGACTCGCAAAGTATCGACACACTGTACAAGTATTTATCATGGTTTTCTGTGTTGGTTTAGTGCATATTAGTAAATAGTAGTAGCAGGCCTACATGGTTAGTAGTTGGCTTAGTGTAGTTAGTTTACTACATTGTTTAGTGTATGTAAAGTACTTCACAAGTCAGCAGTTCAACTCAATGTTATTTGATTGGATTGTATTTGATGAAGAATTTTATTGTGTACTAATGTTTCAAGATATTCTTCAGAAATTTGTTTTATAGAGTGTTTGAACATTTAGTTTGACATGATACAGTGTATTCATTATTATTATTAGATCAAAAATACAATATCAGGAAAAACGTTTTAGCCCAAAATTATGGGCAATTATCCAATTTTCTGAAAATGATGAACCATGAAGGTAACTTTCAAGACTACTTAAACGAAAAATATTATTCAACTAATATAAATTGAAAATTATAAAATTTTCCAAAACTTACTGTTTGTTTCCAAACAACTTCCATGCTTCTATTAGACCCAAGCTGGCACCGGCTAATGCATTATTCTCAGGTAGCTGGAAAATGATAAATGTTCTGGTGAATTGTGATCGAATACGCTATATAGGATTTCAATCAAACTCAAAGAAAAATTACTTGAATAAATTATCAATTACTCAATTATCGTTATGATTATATTATCGGCAATGAATAATTCAATTTGTTCTGGACTAACTAACTAAAGTGTAATTGATATTCTGCACTGAAAACGACCGAAACCCCCTATGATTCATCGATATAGCCGGGTTTTCACTAGTGGTAGAATTTACTGGGCGGGCGAGTACCAACTATCTAGTCAATTCCACCAATGAGAACGTACGTGGTAGAGTAGAGCACATGGTAAAGTTACTCTACCACTTTTCAAAATCCCAGCTACTCTACCTCTAATTCTAGTGATGAAACCCAGGCTTCAGACTAGTATACCTCTAGAGCTGGACTGTGTAATTTGAACTTGTGGTTGAAACAGTTTCTGCAATGACAGTTGTTCAAAGTAAAAAAAATTAAAAAAATTAATAAGTAGTGGAAGTAAAGTGGCTTTCAATTTGACAATAAATATTATAAAGGAGACGTACATTAATAATTTTAACAACACGTATATTTGAAAAATTGATAAATGACAAACAAGATGCGGCCGTGAGAGTAAATATTAGAAAGTATTATATATAAGTAAAATATTATATATAGAGGAAATATTAGAAAGTATTATATATAAGTAAAATATAGAAAGTAAATATAATAAAGTGAATAATATTATAAACGGTACACTGTTGTAGTAATCGTCTCATTAAATCCAAGAAATTACTATTAAAGACAGTATTTTCATAGATATCAAAACTTTTTACACTTACATTTTTCAACTTATCCATATGTCCCATCTCTTGCAGGATGAATCTGAGAAAAAAAAGTTGAGATTGATAATAACTAAGAGATCTAAGGAAAACATTGTAGAGGGTTTGAAGCTTTCAGAAAAAAATTTAAAGTTTCCTTGAAATCATCAGTAGGTGCCTGTATTATTACTTATTAGTACTGTATTAGCTGAAGTTACAATGTTATTGCGACAGGCTAGAAACAAAACGCAATACACAAGCCGAATAAACCAAACACACAAACAAAGAAGACAGAGTTTATACAAGACGTTATTGATTACCTTAATAAATTTCCCTTATTCATTCAAAGCTGCGATATTCATTTAATTTAATAAGAATCTCAGGAAATAAATTTCAAAAAATTTACAAGGAATGTCCATTCGCCATGCTTATCAGTAACATGAGAGCTTCAAATCTATAAAGATTAATCAGTACAGGAGAATAAGAAAGTTCTGTGAATTGGACAGAATTGAAAATTCTTATGAGTATAGTAGAATTTTCAATTCACTAACGTGTATTTAGTAGAATATTATTGATATAAGAAACACGAAAAGGATCATCAAAAAACCATTAAGATTTTTTCCATGAATAGAATTAAAAAAGAATGACAACCAAAACAGAGAATATTAGCTTATTATCACAGAGCATATTAGTCAAAATTCAAGTCAGATTGATGGTTTGGAAAAATCATCATTTTTTTGGTATACTATACAAAAAGTTGGAAAAAACGTCAATTTTATTCACATTATACAACTATATTATTATTACAGTATTATGTGTAACAATTTCTAATTGTTTTTATTATTATATCTTTTGTGTTCTAATGCATCCTTATTCTTACAGCTTCAACTTTTCCATCATATTGAATGCTTTTGAATTGAATCGAACACAGAAAAAGAGTTGAAATTGCAATTGATTAAGGTGAATTAAGAAGATTTTTTAAAATAAATTATTCTTTAAATAATAAATAAAATTTTAACTTTTATTTCCCTTTACTAATTTGAACTTCATATTAACACCTTGAGTCTTAAACTATACTAGAAAATAACAAAATATTTTGTATATTTATTTCATCCATAGACAAACATTACAAACAAGATCTTCTTCTTTGTAGTATCGGTTCATATTTGAGACATTAGAACTTTATCATATTCTTCAACTAATTCAATAAAACAAAATGACCTATGATTGTATGACCGAAATCAAAATATGCTTCTATTATTGTAAGATTCTTTTTTCATCAGGATCAGGAGTTTCTTATGAGCTAAAGAATGTTTATATCCCACCTGTGTAAATTAGACAGCACAACTCCCATAGGAGCCAGACTGGTAGAAACTGTGTTTACCTCGACCTGTTTTACACTACACAGGGCGGGATGATCCATCATGTAATCGGAGCGTAAAACTCCCAGACTCAGACTCTAGAACAGTGAACCAAGTCACACATCCGACAAAAAATTCGGCAATGAAAGCGGCAAAAAATTTATTAACAACAAAAAAGAGATGTTCCAATGAAGTCCTGGATCAACCTATTTTAGGAAATCTGTTGACGTCTCACAATTTTTGGTAACTAATAACAGAAACTGAAATCAAGTAGAGACAAGAAGAAAAGAACCAAAGAAGTCATCAAAACAGAGTTGAATTGAACAGAAAGAAAAAAATTGTTAATTCAATACATTCAAGAAAAATAAACAAGATTATCTCTCTACCTCACTCCCTCCCTTTATATCATAAAATGTTTGACTGATACGCCGCTATCCTATCATGTTGTGTAATTTGTTTATCATGTATGGAATTATTTCACGATGTATTTTGTATTGATTTTTTTCTAGTACAGTGGGTCTTCTCAGACCTAGTACAACCAATCTCTCTCTCTCTCTCTCTCTACTCAAAAGCTATAAATTTTACTAAAGAAATCTAGATCAACATCACATTTATTAGACAAAACAAAATCAACTCATAGCAACACAAAACTGCATTAATTACGATCCATCATAACGTGTTAAAACTGTTTTTTTTTTCAACAGCAAAAATTAATACAAATAACAGCAAAATACAACAAAAAATTGATAAGACACACACTCTCATTTTAGTATGTGAAATTGGAAGTGAACATGACAAAAATAATATTATTGTAGCAAGCATAACAAAACGCAATAAAATATTAATATAGTTAATTTTCAACTACACAGAACACAATGGTTAGACAACAAACGCAATGTGAGGAGGAAATAGATACTCAACATAGTTTAGATATGCAGCAAAGATATAGATTTCCGATACAATTACTGTAATAAACTTGAGCATAGAGCAATAAGCAAGCACATTGGTCTTAAATAACCTTATTTCGATACGATACACGATTGTATAGCTTGTTCACTTTCATATGGTAAATGCACTGGTAATGAATTGTCATTACAACTAATCACAGTTTCTTATGGTATTCAAAGTATATAAAATTTAATCCACTGGCATATTATGCCAGTCGAGAGCTCATTAATTATAAAATAATTAGTGGAAGGAACCTCCAAAGAAAGCTTTATGAAGAGTTCTGAAGACCTCAGCGACAGAAAACACTGACAACAAAACAATAGAAAATATGAGATTCGATGAAGCCAGAAATGACTACAGAAATTTTTATATTGTACAGCTTTCTTTGGATTTTCATTTCAATAATAGATTTTTTATGCTAAGGGTGATACCCACATGAGCTCTAGGCTTGTGCGTGGGTAATGGGAAGGATGATGATGGGAGATGAATGGACCTACTGCTTTAGGTGGGTTCCGAACTACCGGGAAGCGATTTTGAAGCTCATAAATTGTATTTAGAGGAGCCGGTCACCCTTAAAACAGGAGTGTTAGGCGCTGTCTCTTATCTAATCTCACCGATTAGACTCGCCTGCTACCTCTGGGACAACCGCTTCCCTAACACCATCATAAAACATAGTGCTATTCGTCATTACAGACGATATAATCGAAGTTAATTAGAATAAAAGAAACACTATCACTATCACTTGATAGGACAACCGCTTCCCAGTCATTGTGATGTCACTCATTTGTGCAAATTGACCTTGAATTCTTGGAAATTCAACGAATTATCACATTTAAATTTGAAATTCAACCAATAAGTTGCCAGAACTGATGAATAATTTATAAGTATTATACCAGAGTGTTTATAGAATACAATGTGAGTGGTCCTACTGTTTTAGGCGGGTTCCGATCGACCAGGACATTTTATTTAGACTAAATCAATTTACCTTGGGTGTCAATGTACCTGTGTAACTGGGCCGAAAGAGGACCAAGGTGTAAGAAGCCGGCAGCGATTGTATTTAGCTCAACCTGCTTGAGACAACAGTAGGTGCGCAGTGACCGTTTGCGCATGCCCGAATCATTCGCTTGCAAGCAGGCCGTCTCAAGCATCACATCTGATCGTACCGAGCCAAGAGTCAGCCTCTGCATCATACATCACAATACTTTGTTAGAAGGCTTCTCCTACTTTCTACTTTCTAGTCATTTATCTACAAGAGACCATTATTTTTCAAGTTATTATTTCAAGAGATTATCTAATACTTTATCATATTATCGATGGGAAAATAACGAGATGTTATCAATTATTTGCAGAGAAAGTCTTCAGAGTAGTTGACAGGGGTAGCATGGATTGGCTGTATCTGGAAGCCACTACATCTCTAAATGTACCTACCCTAATCTAACCTAACCAAGTAGAGGGTCTTTGATTATCAAATAGTTAAGGATATAGAGACTGCAGACTGTACAATAATAATGTGGTCATTGTTGTGAAAAGATCCATAACAGTGTGTTGGTACATTTTTTATTCCCGCCACCGCCATAATTTTGCCAAATTTTGAAGAAATTATGAGAATTAATAAATTGATAAATTATTAGAAAAATTTTGATATGGGATTACAGGCAAACATGAACCCATTCACTTATTTTTCCAACTTATTTTGAGAGAAGCAACATCAAAAATAATTTTTCTAATAGAACCAAACAAAACTTTAAATATAGCATTTTGTAAAAATAAATAAGTTGTTATCTTTAATAGCACCCTTTATTAAAAATAGTCTCTCTACTTTTAATGTTATTTTAAAAGTATAAAAATAATGAAAACTAATGACTGGCAAAGACAAATTGTAGGTAAAGCGCTGCGGCACTCGGTCGCAATAACGAAAACCCACCTTTAGAAGTGAATCACTCAACATAACATATGATTTGAGTTTCATTTCAATGCTAATCTAATGGGAATATGCAAAAGTATGGTGGATTTGTCCGAGCTAATCATTCAAAAGTGTGAAATCAAATGGCCACACTGTTATTGTAGTCTCTGCAGTTAAGGATATAGTGAGTTCCTGATATAGCCAATTTTGTGTTCTCATTGACAGCAATTATAATATTTTTGTTTGAAAGTTTTGAATATTTAAAAATGTAGGCTACATAAATCAGCTAGAGACTAAAGATATTAATTTATTCACAATAAACTATAAATTGTCTCGAGTGAAGCTGGTATGAATAAGTACAAGGTACATTTACAATCAAATACTTTTTCAATTAACAAATCTAGAAACATTTGCTCATTGTGAGCTTCAATAAATCTTTGTTCTTTTTAATATACAAAGTTTTATTGTTTTATTCCAACAGTAAACTTGTGTGAGGTGTTTGTTTACGAACAAGTAACTCATCCAAGTGTAACAAAATCTTGACATGTAGCCTTGAAATCAATTTTACTGTTAAAATTCGGGTGGCATAGCTGAACCCAACATAGCAATGACAATAAGGCTTTCTATGCTTCATCATAAAGCTTCATTTAAAAGCAGTAATTGGCTTTTCATATTATTATGGTCTATTGTTTTCTTTCCATCACATTATAACAAGAGTAGTGAAGGAATTTTGTGATTATTTCAAACAATAGAAGCATCGTAAGAGTAGGCTATCTTTAAGGCTGTGCATCAGCTTAAAAAAAAATTTGTGGTGATATTTTCAAAGTTTTAAGATTTGGATACTATCAAGCTTTTAAAATGAAATACAGTTTATAGGAATTTTTTTTTTGTTCATTAGTTTGTGACATATGAGCGCCTAAAGGAACAGGTCATCTCAAAATTGGTTGCAAATACAATCATGAAATTTTAAACATACATGCTTGAAGGTATTGTCTCTCACATGACATAATTAGTCTTCAAAATATCAACTCTTGTGAAAATAACGAATTTGAATTGAAAATTGAGTTATTTTTTGAAGAAATTATTTTCGAAATGTTTTTCCCAAATTTGATATTTTGAGAAACTAATTATGTCATGTGATAGATACCTTCAAGCACGTATGTTCAAAATTTCATGATTGTATTTGCAACCAATTTTGAGATGACCTGTTTCAAAACTTTCAACTTTGGGCACCCATATCTCACAAATCAATGAACAAAAATTTTTTTCCTCTAAAATGTATTTCATTTTGATAGCTTGATAATATTCAAATCGTAAAACTTTAAAAATTATCACAATAAAAAAGTTTTTTTAAGCTGATGCAAAGCCTTAAACGAATGACACAATGATTTTATGGCATCATTGTGTCAAGCCTATGGCATGATTCTAGGAATATGGAGCTCGATCAAAGAGCACTAACACTCAATAAATCAGCTCAATTTCAGTTTGCTGAGATTTGTCTCATTACGTTCCAATCACATGATGGAAATTAGTTACTTTTTTATGAGAAAAGTCATTTATTAATTGATAAAAGTTTATCAACTGGCAAAGGAAACAATAATGAACTGCAACACTAAAAATTATGTAAAGATTGTAAACCGTTCAATGTTATCTAAAGCCTACTGCTATTTGTTTAATTAGTTGTAAAATTTTTTGATAATGATGCAAGAGTGTCCTTATACAAAGATTTCAATTTATGTAATAATATTACATCATTCTATCTATCATTGATTCTATTCTATCTCTGAGAGATTAAAAATATCAAGATATACTGTTGGATGTATGATGAAGAGGCTGAATGCACTTGTCTCAGTAATTCTGACTATGGCATGTTAGTCTCCATACTTTCACTTACACATCAGCAACTTAATAATCAACATATTATGAACATACTATAGCAATGCAATAGAACAATATTATAAGTTGATAAGATCTGGGTCATGCAATTTATCAACAATCAATGAAAGCTGAAAGCGAAGAATCTTTCTTCATTTCAAAATATACTCAAATTATAATAAATTTTCAAAGTAAGGGTTTTGAGAATATTGAATTGATTTATTTGGCCAAAACATCGAAACCTCGAATTGTCAAAGAGGGAACAATCTTGATAAATTATTATCGAAATTAGTTTAAAGCAGTGTGTGTGAGAGTGGACTAAGAGATTAGATTATTCTTGAACACGGTTTTCTAAGTTGGCCTATATAATATTCCAATTACTAATTTGCGTGTGTGGGAAAGAGAGACAGAGAGGGAGAGAGAGATTGATTGATAAATACAGAGTGTGAGAGAGAGAGAGAGAGATTAGATGAGATTAGTTAATTTATTCATGTAGATTAAAAAATAAATCGGCTTGAATTCTAGATTGTGTAGTTGAAAATACATTACAGTATATGGATATGGGATTCAATCTCATCGTTCAGATATTAACGATAATATGATTATGCTGTATCTACATGGAACGGCGGAGTTTGAACATTCTTGGAGAAGGATATACAAGGACATCCTTACATAAACACTCAACCGTACGAGAGAGAGAGAAATATAGAGAGTAGCAAAAAATATACTAGGTTTTAATAAATATGAATGCAAAAATTACTACTTACTGGATTAAAACCTTCTTTTCGAACAGTTTCGTAGATTTTGAAAAGTCTGCCAGTGAATTCACTATCACTAGCTGCTGAGCTGTGAAAAATGAAATAATTAGCATTAATTATTGGAGAAATATGTTGTAGAAGAAATGAAGTATTTCTGTAGAAATTTCCAATAGAGATAGGAACGTTACTTTAGAAAGAGCTTTCTTATATAAGATGACTTGAGATTCTCAAGTAATACCTACTTAATTTCTTCTACAACATATTTCTTAGATCATAGAAGTTTCATAGATCTCAAGTTATGAGATGTCACACTTTACAGACAGAAAAGCTGTCGGAACTCATGCTTAGTCTTATTTTTCTTAGTTTTATTTGTTCAGTTTTAAAAAAAAAATTCCAGTTTGGATAAGACTTTTAAAATTTTGATCCAAACAATTTCCATGATTACTTTGATTTATTGAAGCTTTACTCAAGATTCACTTTCAGATTTACTTATCTGTCAGTTTAGTGTGAGATCACCATTTTCTGAAATTCAATCTCAAGTCAGCTTATATAAGACAATCTTACGAAAGGAAAGTTAACAAATACGGCCCTTGGAGTCAAATGAGTGAATAGTAGTAACTATGCACAGAGGCTATAGAAGAGCAGATATGATTATAAAACTAGACTCACTCTCTTAAACTCTCCTCGAGAAATTCGTGGCAAAACGCCACTTTGTGAATAAGCTCGTTGAGTGTTTCCTGGATAGCGACTGCTTTTTCAAATTCTTTACGAGGAAAAACAGATGGCAGCAAACAAAATGGAGCAAACTGAATACTGTCGACACTGAAGTTAGTTTTTGACCTCATTCCTCCACCTAGGTACAATAAATTTCAATTAAATCCTAATCAGTTCAGTATATTGATTATCAATATCACAGAAACAAGCGTGACCAAATTCACCTTTCAAGCCCTTTTAAACTGCGATATGGGTGCTGAAGTATAAAAGGGACCATCGCGTAGTATAGACGGGATCAATACTTTAGCATCAAATTACAAACGAATTAGACCTCGAGGAGCAGTAGAAAAGGACCCTAATAATGTGGAAGAGCCCATGATATGCTGCTAATAAGTACCTGGTAGGTACATGATTTCTCAGTCTCATGATTTCAAGTAGATAACCTTTGACAGCCGAGTGCAGACTAAGCTAACATGCTGCTCCCACGATAATGAAGAGTCCACCACAAATCCAAGAAGTCTGACATCCACTCCTCCAAAGGAAGGAGACCTCGCTTCAGAGTGCACATCAGGTTCTGGGGTTTTCCTTCATTCATTGTCAGCCTGTTCCATGCAAACCACACACATGCATCCTCAAGGAGTTGCATGGACTTGACCACAGCCATGTGGGGGTCTTCATCCTGTGCTATTGAGACTCTTTTCAAACAACGCAGATAGTGATTGATCTTCTTATAATATGTAAGGTGGGAAGTACAGTTACTTTTAAACATTCTTCATTCACACTACAAGATACAAGTTATTCAGTAATGTAATAAATATAATATTGTAATCAAATCCAACTGGTTTCAGACTAGCTGATACTGTAGCAGAACCAATATTATAATATTATAAGACAATAGAATAATTCAAAATGGAAGAATTAATGGAAATATTCTTACCATGCATCAGTGCCCAATCTTTTGACTTCTCAATCAGATCATGAAGCTCATCCAGATTTTTTGGTAGCTCCAGACAGCTTGGCAAACGATAATCGTCCATTTTTTATAAGCTGAAAAAAGATTTAATTTAATAATTCTTTCCAAGGGGATTAAATTTTGATTAACTTATTCAACATTACCTATTATGGAAGCAATAAGATAATTTAAATAAATACTGTTTATTCAATAGCCGTGAAAGCTATACTGTAAATCTAGAATCTTGGAAAGAATGTTAAAAATTCATTGAATAAGAATATATTGGCTTGACATTTACCAAGTTAATTCTTTACAAGGTGACAAGTTAAGCGATAATAATGTTTTATGAATTGTCACATTCTAAAACTGTCATTTCATTTGACATGAGTTGATAACATGAGAGTCACGTGATAAGAAATAGGTAGCTAGGCCTACTTGTAGTATTAAATAAGAAGCATAACTGACAGTAGCCTAAATTAATGATTACCTAATTATCAAATGATTTAAATAAACTAATAAATGTATAATAGCGATTAACGATACTTAATTCTTGTAGATTGTCATTCAATTAAACTCAAACACGTATACCATAACCTAAAACAGATAAAAACATTCTGATCAGCTGATGATAAGATTAGATAATAGGATAGAATAGACACACACTAGAAAAGAGTAATAATTGACTGGTGATCATCCAGTGAAAAATATTCAATTAGTGGACTTCATTAATTAAATTTATACTTAATATATTATTAAAAATACGTCAAATTAGAAAATACGTCAATACAAACATTAGAAAACTAATCATGTGGAAGATAATGCCTCTCTATCTGCTAGCCAATCTGTGCTCATTCAGAGGCGGCACTTTCAAAACATATTTGATAAGAAGTGAGTTGTTATCAGTGCGTCTAGCTACATAGACAAACTGAGCGTGTTCTAAATATATTTTACAATTGGATTAATGTTATTCGAAGAGATCAGCATCATGAACCAAGATAAATATAATTCTTCAACTTAATCTCTACACAATACCTGATTATGAATTATTTTTGTTCGTCGTTTATATAAAAAGTTAAGATTTGATCTAAATTTGAAGTGAGTTATGAGAATGAGTGACTGGTAGTGAAAATTCCGTGTTTAAAAATGACAAAGGACTCAAAAGTGGTAGAGAGTAGTATATTCAGTGAGATTTGTGCATTTGACAGGAGAGGACTTCAAATAACAGTGCAAAGTGTTTTAGGAATAGATGGAAATGAGCAAGTAATGTGTATTTCTCGATTAGTGAACGTGGCTTCTTGTTGCATATGTGCATATATATTTTTCCTTGTTTTTCTCTATTTGTGGTGTTCGCCAAACAGGTAAACTGATTATTGATTTTTTATACACAGTATATCTTCTTTAATTAAAGCCATTTCATTTTATAATTGAATCAAGTATTGTTTTATCAATTCAATCAGGTTCTAAAAATAAAATATAATACTTTCGACCTATTTTAAATTGAAATTCAAATACATCATATAGCCGTAATTATTATTTATAAATTATTATTGTTATTTACAGGAATAATAAAGATTCCAACAAATTTGCAAGCACTCATGCTAATGTAAATCTCCTTATAATGAATGAAGAAAAACGTCATGAATTTACAGGGCAAGACTTTCGAATTGTATATTATTTTTTCATTTTGTGAATGTGGATGAAGTTTAAAATATTTATCCAAGGCATAATAATACTCTATTTTTAATAATAAAAAAATAATATTAGTAGATGTGATGGACAAATTATAACATCTGTTGGAGCTAAAGTAGGTAGGCTACTTTTAGGATAGTTGATTTATTTCATTCCTTTATATTCAATTCTTAGGCAAACGAAATTTGGACACAACGAGCCTCGCTTACTCTTCATTCATCCTCTTATAAAATTCTATCTTTACTTACTCTCCAAGACTTACAACTTGTACAGCATGATGGTTTATCATGATATCCTGTAAAAAACAACAATCTCTTATTTATTTTGTTTTAACTATTATATATTTCATGAATTTGCTCAACTACATTCTTATAAAACCCTGTGCTTGATATACTTCTTCATTGTTTAGGAGAAGCAGAACATCAACAAATTCTCTAGCTGGCAACACAACCAGAGCTATTTTCTCGTTACTGCTTTTTGTCATTCACATTATTGAAATATGTGCTGCATTTTTCATTCAACAAGAGAGAGCAAGAGTGGCAGCTTCAATGGTGATGTGGTTCCTTGCGCAAGGGCTCTACTACTCTCTCACTCCTGGGTGAGTATTCAACTATCCAATTCTGTAATCATAGAATTCATAAGAAAAAGATTTCTAATTCGAGTAAAAGTCACTGGTTTTTTTATAGGTAGCAGTGAGTAACTTATTACTGTCTTGAAGCTTTATCATTTTGTAGGATAAAAAATAGCTAACATCGAAATTCATTGTCAATATTTATAAAAAGAAACAAGTTACATTCTAACAATTGGTTTTTTGTCGTTTTCTTTGGGCTGCAGGACAGCCTTTGTATGCTGCACAGGTCACCAGTAGTTGTGAGTTGAAAATCTATCCTAGATTCTCTGGTAGGGGTCTCAGTGTCCTCGCAAAACCCATTGGCGGTTCAAAAAAAGTCTTTAGCTAGTGGAAGATGAAGGATGGCGAATTCGGTACATCTCCCAACAGGAGAGACTTCACATTTAGTGCACGGCTTGAAGGCAACTAAATGCAAGAGCTGGCACTAAGATTCCAATATTCTTCGTCAAGTGACCCTGGAATATAGGTTTATATTAATGACCTGGATTCGTATAATATGACCGTGCAGTGATATAAATAGAAGCTTTGCCTCACTTTTTCTCCTTTTCCACTGTGGGGACTCCAAATTCTCCGCTAAGTGACCATGGAATATAGGATTATATTAGTGACCTGGATTATATAATATGACCATGCAGCGATATAAAGAAAAGCTTTGCATCACTTTTTCTCGTTTTCCACTGTGGGGAATCCAATTTGCTAGCTCGAAAGCCTCCTATAGTACTGGTAATGCAATCCTTGTAATAATTGAGGGAAACATCTACCACACAAAATTCTAGCAAATTTGCTTTGCACAGTTTCGAAATGCGACAAGTTGAAGTAACTCTTTCTCTCTACCAGATTACTGAGGCTTACTCCAGGACACTTCTCACTAGTGTGCAGTACAGCAAACAAAGAGAAATTGTAAATATATTGATATTGGAATAGCAGGTTTTCAAAACTCGGCATAGTATTATATTTTTATATTATTTTCAGCACAAAAAACTGTCGCCCGATTGTAACTTGCACTGGTCTAGCATGGCTGAGCTGTGGTGTTGCGAAGCTGGTGATGTTTTTTGTCACGATGGCAACAAATCACACAGCCGAACACATTCTCCCATTGACTTTGATCTCTTCCGCCTTCCTGTCGTTGGCACTCGCCTTTGATGATCTATTTGCCGCTTTCAACCGGGTAAATGAATCATTATCATTAATATATAGATAATATGAAAGTGGAATACATAATCGTATATATAGTAAATTTTTGAGGCATGCAAATCCGTATAACGGAGTAACAGTTTTCAAATTGTTTATTTAATTACTTGATTCAAAAAATTTTAAAGCTAAAAAACCGATTCCATACAGTGAGTGTTATGGAATAGAATAAGGAAGTGCAATATAAAATAATCCAAACTGTATTATTTTTTAATTAAAATTTCAAGCTATAAAATTGTTTTATAATCAATAGAAACATTCTTATCACACGTTTCATCATAATAGCATTATTTAAACATTTTATTGGACAAAATTATTCGGGTAAAAAATAATCCTTTTTGCCAAAGTCTGTATCATTGAATAAATAAATATAATAATAAATATTCCTTCATGATGATTCAGCTAATTGAATGAATCTAAACCTAACGTGTAATCAGAAGTGATGGTAGGTGATGAACAATCTGTGATCAATGTAAACAATCTTGTAAACGTAAACAATGAAAATGAATCACTCAAACCTGGGGCATGTTTTTCAAATTAATGTAGGTGTCTAATAAAAGCAAAAAGGTAGACAAACTCTAGAATTTCAAGTTTATTACATAGTAGGATATGCTATTCGTGATGTGTTAATGTGTCCACCTTTTTCCTGTTTTACCATTTTTTTTTTGCTTTTAAAATATTCATTGGAATTTAATATTGAAAACTATCAATACATAACAGAGAAAACATAATGAAAATTGAATAAGGTAGATTGCTTTTGAAATATTCATTTGAATTTAAAATTGTAAACTGAATCAATAAATAACAGAGAGAGGTGATTAAATAAATCTATTGGAATGGTAGTCTAATAGATTGCTTTTAAAATATTCATTTGAATTCAGAATTGAAAACTATCAATACGTAACAACAGACACATGATAAACAGAGAAACCTATAGTAAAAAAAATAGATAAATACCTTTTTAGTTTTAAAAATATTTTTTTTAATAAAATAAAAAATAAATGAATACTGTAACTTAAATAAAAATAAAATATAAAATAATGTGGTTGGAATTTAATCAGAGATGAAATCTAATTCAAAATTTCATCATAGCTGTAAAATTTAATAATAAAGTTGTCGAGTAGGTACATGAAAAAAAATGAGATGAAGCAAAACAGTGCTGGCTAAAATAAGCGAGTAATGTGCGAGCTGAAGGATGTATTGTTAGGAGTGCGAGGGTTCATCAATTTACAGCGCTTCCTCCCAGTTCATGTTATTGCTCTTGAGAGGGCGCCGCAACGCCGCTCTCAATTTGAAATTAATCCGGTCGACTGTCAAGAGCGGTGATTTGTCAATCTTTTAATCCGATTGACAAGGAGGAAGATTCGGATTGATACTGAGTAATCACTTCAATTCAATAAATTTTAAATCATGATTATATCGTACTTATTCACTCTTTTCATTCCAAGGAATCGTATAGTTTGTGATTGAATACAAAATATAGAAAAACAAGTCTTTGTTTTCAAGGAATATCAAGGAAGTACGTGATGGAATCAGAAATTAAAAAGTTCAAAGAACAAACTATATTTGATCATGCCAATAGAGTTGGAATGTATGAAAATGATAGGCTACTTTGTAGGAATGAATCAATATGAAATTTTTATTGTCATATATTTTACTCATCATAGTTATTCACTGTTTATCTCCAATTTCATAAATGAAATTCATTATATTATAATAATTATATACTGTACATAAATAATTTAAATTTAATAATTTTATTTGTCTATTTATCCTATTTAAAGTTTTTAAAAGTATCTTAATAATTTTTCCTCAGCTTGGAAATAATTTTAAATACGTCATAACAGGATTAAAATATCTTATTATTTATATTTATTTTGAAATGCTTGGATTCTATTTAAATTGTCATTTCATTTTTAAAACATTTTGGGATTTTTATAAGTATAATCAATTTGTATTAAAGTAATGTGTAGCTGGTTTTCTGCTGGGATAGGCATTTTTGCTCCTACCGATCCGACTTTTTGACCATTATTATTCATTTTCCGAGTTTTGAATAAAATTATTGTTATTTTTATTATTATTCAATTTATTCAAATATTATTAATTTTCACTTTTTGACAATTATTCATTCGAACATGGTCCGATCCGGATATAGCGGGTCCTATAAATATTGCTGTAGGCATTCAAGATGAATCATGAGAAAAATTCACTGAAGAGGATAAATAATATACAATATAAATAATATAAAATTTAAAAACATTTCAAATGTAATTCATGTCAAGAATATATGTATGTGCATCTTTGTAATACGAATTAAATTTTTGCAATAGAATAATTTAAATTTCAGCTTGAACGAGACAACAAGGAGGAACTAAGTGAAGGAGACGACTTAGCTGCCTATCGACACGACACAGTCAGCTGGCATTCTAGGGTGACATTTTTCTGGATGACGTCACTGCTCTCAGCCGGGTATGCTCGGCCTCTCGAAATGGAAGATCTTGGCAGCCTGCCAATCAGAGAGCGTGCTGCCATTCAAGCCGAGAGCATAACGCGCGTTTGTGCTCATGGCAAGGTAGAACCATAGAGAAAGCGTTACACAAGTAGATAGTTCATGTCTATGGTGAAGAATGAAGACAAGTTTTGAATAGTAGATGAGGGCGATATCTCTGAAGACTCTGTGGTACTTGGTGTAAGAGATAGTATGAGTATGATCAGATTCATTTAATTTCACGCTTGTCATTAGAAAGATAGATAGATAGATAGATGGAGAGGTATTATTTCTTTGCCATCGTTCTCTACGGTCATCAGCAACGTCTAGAAATAATTTCTCTCTATTCATCTATCTATCTAAAGCCAAGCGTCAAATTAAATGAATCTGATTATATGTGTGTGTTGAAATGACGAGACCTCTAGCGCCTCTAGCTTGAACGTACAGAACTACGTGGCCTAGAGTCTTGTACCGTAAAGCGAAAATCGCAACTATCCCATGAGATATCTACTTGCATAATGCTTTCACTGCATTAAATATTTAATTGAAATCCAAGAATTTTAATAGGCCTAATAAGAATTATTAAAGATGATGATTTCTTGATCCATTATTACGAATTATAATAATTATTTACAATAAATTACAATAATTTATAATTATACACTTTTTCAGTACAGATGAGGATGTGTCAAGTATAACATGAAACCATGGTCCTGGTGTAAACATTGTGTTTATTAAAGTGGTGTTTGACAATTTCAAAAAGTTTTTCTATTACACATATTTTCGATTCACTTCATTGCCGTCATGCAGTCATTTTATTTCAAATGTTTCAATTTATTTAAAGTTTATAAATTAAAAAAATTGATAAGTGATATAATATAATTTTAAGGTGCAGCAAAAATTCTAGCAGTTTTTATCTTTAATCCACACATTTCTAGCTTTTTAAATAGTGAACGAAGGAGTTAACTGCACGGAGTGCTTATTTTCATGTTTTTTCAAAGGTATTAAGGCCCATATCATTCTATTAAATTCGGGCTCCACTCCGACAACATATTAAATAATATTTTCAAAGTTCAAGATCAATGATTTGGATTTAATAATTTCAAATAGGGTGCTAATTATTTTCACATTATTTGCAGAACCTTTGGCTATGTTATGCCCAACTGTACATGAAAAACTTCCTCTTCGGTGGTGTACTGAAACTGATTGGTGATTTTGCTGGCTTTGTTAGCCCGCTGGGAATCGCCGCACTTGTCAGATACATCGAGCACTTATACAGTGAAAACTCAGAAATGAAGTCAGATGGTAGAATGTCATTGATTGAGTCTCTCAATTCAACAGTCTCTGTGAATGATGGGGATGTAGGTACAGTGAGTATGGAATAGATAATCAATCTTTCATCTTTATTATCCTCTCAACTGATTTTAGTTTATAATTTATCCTTGAGATGAAAGATAAGTAGATTTTTATTCTTAAGGTTAAAATTGTATCCTATCAATACCTGTCAATGAATTAATTTGATATATGAGGAGTGAATCATTCGATTGGATATTTTAGTCAAGTTTTTCACTTTATTAGAATAAAGAAACGATTTTGTTAATTTCACTTTATTAGTTTACATTTGAAATACTGTATTTGAAATATTTAAATGATTACATTTGAAATACAGTATTTCAAATGTAGACTAATAAATAATTTATTGAAATTGACAAAATCGTTTCTTTATTCTAATTATGGAGAGGCTTCACAATATAAAAATAAATTCTACAAAATTTTCACATTATTTGAACAGGTTCTCTGCATCTCTGGTTTCAATTGAATTTGAAACGGTTAAGAATTAATCAATGTGTTATAATTATTAAGTACTATCGTGAAATTCCATTAGCCCTACTTTTTAGTGTCCTTGAATAATTGCTACAAGTCCTTGGAAATTCATTTCAACTTTCAGTCTTGAAATTCAATACCGGTACCTAATCAATGAGGAGTTGAATCATAATAATTATCTTTCTAATTCAACTTTTTTTAGAACTTGTGACTTGGTGCCAAGACTTCTTATTCCAGCAATGTCAAAAATATTTTACTTAATAAATACTGTTTTGTTTATTTCTTTCTTGGCAATAATCAATTATTTAAATGATGAATTTATTTCAGTACAGCCCTTGACAGTGAGTAGACTAATGAGCAATGGATATGTTGTATCAGTCGTAGTCCTGCTTAGTGCTTTAGCTCAAGCCACCTTTTCACAGGCAAGCACTCATATATTGAGTGTTGAAGGAGTCAGGCTGAAAACAGCTTTACAGGTAGGTACAAATATATATCTATTCCGATAAATTATTTGGAAAAATCAAGAAATTGTTGAAAATCTAAAAATAAAAGAAATAAGAGAATAACATACCTTGCTTGGTTCCCGATATGGATTTTATAGTGAGCAATTTGTGAATAATAATTTTTCACCAATTGCTCACTATAAAATCCATAGAATAATTATTATTCTATGTCTGCTCCAAGAAGAATTCAGAATTTGTTGAACTTGGTAACTACTCAGTTCAATTCAATGCATTTATGAATTCATCAATTTTTGTTTCCATCACGAACTACTTCTATTAAATCACTTTTCAAGATGAGATTATTTTATTTGCATTAGCATTTACATCAACACAAATCATCATCATAATAATTATGATTAATCATATTATGAATTATTCATAATATGATTCGGGAGCGAAACAACAGGCTCAGCCCAAAACTGTTTCTCTCCGGAAGTTAATGGAAGGCTCTATAAAGAGGTGTTTATAGGGCCCTAAATTAAAGTAGTCCAAAACTACGTTACTTGAGTTCTTTGATGAAAGATTCAGTTAGCATATTCATAATAATCTTTAACCTTTTTATTTTTATTTCGGTATAAGGTATTTTAAACGTCATGATAAAATGAGTGATGACTTTTGGAATTGAATGGAGTAGTTCTCTCTGAAAAAGATAGACTTTATTATGACTTATTGATGATGAACAAATACTGCAACTTATATCCTAAATGATTAGTATGAGAGATGATAATGAAGGTCTAATCTTTAATAGAGAGTAATGGAAATTTTAAATATCAATAATAAAATCAAACAAAAATGTCCGTTTAGGCTCTCGTATACTGCAAAACTTTGAAACTTTCCGGAAGTTCAGCAAGGCAAGATGAAGGAGCAGTAGGGGGTTCAAGTCTGCTATCAGAAGATGTCTACAGTGTGATGTCTTGTTTCTGGATTGGACATTACGTTTGGGCAATACCTCTGAAGGTAAGTTGAATTATTAACACTGAACTCCTCATTTATACAATTCAATTTTGTACGTTTGTTTTTTTTAAATGCTGAATTATTATCAACACTCCATTTATACCGTTCAATTGCGTGTTGTTTTCTATTTCATGAATTATCAACACTGAACTCTTAAGTTATACAGTTTTATTGTTTTGTTTTTGTATTTTTTTATATTCTTGACAATAATCTTGTAAGTTAGCAATTATTTTTTCCAGTACCGTTGGCCAACTTATTTACAGCGTTTTAAGCATTCAAAAAACTTCCTTTACATAATACTACGATATATAGTTGCAGTAGTTTAGAAAGAGAATGAACTGTCTTCTCTTAATTCATGAAAAATCAATTGGGTCATTAGTATTTTTATATTTTTTATATCTTGCTATATTCAATCAACAGAGTTCAAGTAGGATGAAGACTTTAGACAAAATTGTGATAACTTTTCTCTATGATTTCTTGGATGATGATTGACAGGTTATCGTATTGATTTGGTTGGTGTACCGTCAACTAGGAGTTAGTGCTGTGATTGGCGCTGTTTCATGTGTAGCTCTTCTCACTCCACTACAGTTTGTCATTGGCAAATTGATGACCACAAACACCAAAAAGATTACAGTAAGTGCAAGTGCTTAACGGGAGATCTATTTTATAAAAATGTTTAAAAAATAGAATTCATCAACTGATTCTTTTTAATCTAGTATCCACTGATATATTGAGACACTGATAAACTGCATTATATTCCGAACTCAAAAATAGGATACTCTAACAATAATCAATAGAAAAATAAGAATTATTTTTATTGTTACATTGAACCTATAAATATCACATTCTCTCAACATATTCTTGGCAAAAGTTTGGTATAAACAAGGAATAAGACCAAATAGAATAAAATAATTTAAAAATTGTTATTGTTCTCAAACTAATTTGCTGTTGGATTACTTAATTTTGGTAATAATGTGTGTTAGGAGTCTTATAAGGAGTTGCAAATGAAAAATAAATCGATTTGATTAATGGTTTGTGAGAATGAGACAGAATATTCTACTTTTGAAGTTCCGGTTCTTCATTTGATGTAAGTTATTACTTGTTGAACTACTACTTATTAGTTTATAATTTTTAATATAAGATAATATTATACTTTTCAATAGAGTGGATGCTTGAAAAAAGATATTTTAAATTTTTAATAGACTTGGTGATCTGAGGGCATTCAAGTTCCAGGCTAATTTTCACTAAATACATTCCATTTTCAACAGACATATTTTTGCAACTCATTATGTAGAATAACATGTATTATTTTATATTTAATTTCAGGAGTACACTGACCGTCGTTTGTGGCAAACCAATGAAGTATTGCAAGGCATCAGACTGGTCAAACTGCATGCTTGGGAAGATTCTTTCTGCAGCCGGATATTGAAAACACGCGGTGAAGAGCTGAAGAGACTTGACCAGGACTCTCTATATTGGGCACTCATAAGTCAGTAACGTATCTTCAAATCTAGAAAAACAGAAAATTTATTCGATTATCCAACCATCATCTAATACATTTCTTCAACAAAACTGAATTCCTTACGCAGAGGATAAAAATTATAAATTCTGTTTAAGGTTTTCACAACAGAAACATTGATACAAGTACTGTAATAAAATAAAAAATCAATACAGGAATATTATTTGTTTTGCACTCTTCATCAGAGATTGAATTCGACTTTACAAGTCTGATATTATTTATATAACAAGTTATTGATAATTGTACTTTCGTTGCGACTTTAGTTTTGCTTACGGTACCTAATGAAGATAGAGATAATGAATATGTTAAAACTTTTAAAATAATGATTTATTCATCAGAAAAACAACATACTATTCATTCATTAACTTAGGTAATTCAAACAACAAGTCATTAAAGAAAAAACTTTACATTACGGCCAAACAACATATTATAGCCTAGGTGTCGAGCGAAAAAAGAAATTCAAAGCTCTTCCAACTATCTCATTTACTCATTCACCAGAAAGGCTTTCAATCATGGAGAAAAGTGTGAGAAAAGAAAGGATGATGTACATGGGTATTTTAATAAATCAAAGGACCATGGAATGCATCAAGAATCAGTAGTACGCAAACTCATAAACCTGAAACCCAATTCAACTGCAACTTATCGCATACAGAGAAAAAATGCTCTTAATCCAAGTACCTCCTAATCATGTCAAGTTTAATTTCTTGATTATTTTGATACTATTACAGTAATTAGGTGTTCAGGAATTTTTGAGCTCTCTCCTAATTGTTCCATTGTTATTATCATATTTATAAGATAGTAAATAATCACAATAGATAATTTGAGGAAAGGTTACAAGCTATCCACTGTTTAAGGTGTTTTGGTGAAAGGGAAATTAGTTTCATGTTCAGCTATACATATTTGACTACATTTATTTAATCTTTATTACATGATGTGAATTGCAGCTTTCCTAACCCACACTTCGTCAGCATTGACAGCAATGGTCACTCTAATTTCCTGGCATCTGATTGGAGATGACAAACTCAACGCTGCCGATCTATTTTCTGCTCTGGCCCTGTTCAATCAGCTCACAGTTCCTCTCTTCATTCTCCCCATAGCTGTGCCCATCATTCTATCTGCTATAGTAAGTTGGATTCCATTTTATTGAATACTCTATTAAGATATTCAAATTAATGTACATTTGAAACAAGCATGAGGTTTTATTCAGATCAGAAGTAAAAAAACAAGGAGTGAAAATTAAATATTCTCCAAAAACTAATCAAATTTATATTTTCCATGTTTCCTTATTTATTCCTCACAATTTTCCTAAAATTTATACTTTTTCTAATTTTCCTAGTTTGATCCTTCCACGTATCATAATTTATATAATTTCCAAGTAACTAATAACTTTGGTTAGTCACCAAAGATGAGAACCCTCCTGTTTAAAACAGAGAAATGTTTCTGATTCAATTGATTGTTCTCATTTTTCTTAAATGTAATGGGTTAAAATCATGATCTAAACATTGTTTAGATCATGATTTGTTTAGTAAACAAACACATCAAAGTAGATTAAAAACTGAAGTAAGATTTAAAAGTACGTTCAATAAAATTGAACATAATGGACTGATCTATTTAAAATATATAAATATCAAATCACATGAAAGCTTACAGCTTAAAAAACATTCTATACTAATGTTTAGTATTTTAGTTTTTTACCTGTATGTGCGACTATTTTCAAATGAGCGATACTTATGAATTAATCAATAAATTTAATGGATTAACCGATTCATCACAAATAAGCAAAAAGTGTTCTTCTATGAATAGCATCATCAATTTCAAACTTATTAGTGATATTCAGTGATATTGTTCCATTTTAAACAAAGAATGTTTTTTTCTCACAGATCAGCACTAAGAGATTGGAAACATTCCTTAATCTCCCCGAAGTTTCACAGGTTATACCTTCAGTTAAGACGGACATCTCACGGGGAGTATCCAGTGATACTACCGCTACAGATGAGGTATGTTACTCAGATTTTTATTTTCATTTTTTCATACAATACTACTATAGATAGTAGCCCGTGTTAGTATTTTTCGTATTGTAGGCTACTAGCAGCAGTATGCTACACACGTCAATTGCAAGGAAATGAAGCTTGAATTCTCTCTAATAGTTAGTAAAGAAAGTTAATTGAAAAATGAATAAAAATTCAATGAATGATAAACTCAGTCATGAAAAAGAATTAAGAACACTATTATACGATCACAACTGTTTACACTATTTTTACAATAACAATTATGATTGCCTATATCTATGAGGTTTCAGTGTTATAATAATAATAATTCCGTGTAACCTGGCTGGCTCAGGTCTGGTGTCAGAGTTTTCATGTCACTCCTGATCAGTTCAGGGTCTCTGACGTGACTTAACGACTGGTTTCAGTGTTGATTTTACTATTACTGTATTTTCGTGCTAATTAAAATTACTACTACGTCCTACTGTATTTTCGAAATCTGTATCGGCAGTGAAAATTCGAGTTTAGATTTACATTCCTTTGCAAAAGTTTTAATGAATAGTGTTGAATTTTGAATGAACAGCCAAAGCAGAGAAAGGACAGCTCGTTCGGATTGGTGGATATAACTGAGGCGGAGGAGGAAGAAGATGAAGAGGAAGAAGGTGAAGAGACAAAGAGAGTCGAACCCAGTTGTGACGCGGTGACCGTTGACAGAGCTGTGTTCTCACACACCAAAGAGCATGAAGAGGCTATACGAGTGGACCGAGTGACAATAGCTAAAGGTGAGATTTTCACGATTGCGAAAAAATTAATAGTCCAAACAAATATAGACACTATAACTCAACTTAAAAAGTGATATATTAGTCACATAGCTTATTTATGTTGAGTTGCACCAAACAAGATCAATTTTGATCCAGGATCAGTAGGCTACAATGTTAATCAAATGGGATCAGCTGATTCAAAATAGTTTATCCTGGTTGGTGCAACCCAAGGATATAATAAGGTGCAACCAACGCCATTTCGCATTGGTGTAATGCTTCCTCGCACATTTTAAATTTAAGTCAAAGGATGATTTGAGGTTGAAAGTCATGAAATTTCCGAACAAATGATGATTTGAAGCTCTTTTTTCAAAATGAGTTTTTTCTTCCCGGATTCCTTATTATCTGGATAGGGTCCTTAATGAGTATAAAAATGATGTTTTCCTAAAATAAATCGATGGAAACACTCCTAAAACCCACAAAAACGTGCTTATAGTTATTTTTTATGCAAAATTGTATCCGTTCAAATGAAAGCAGATGTAAAATTCTGCAAATGATGTATAATATCAACTTGTATGTTGAAAATATCATTAATATTGAAAATTTTTCATTATTAATATCCACATTCATGAATTTTGTGATCGTTCCATAGGAAAACTGACAGCAGTAGTCGGAAAAGTTGGAAGTGGAAAAACCTCTTTTCTTCTTGCTCTGCTAGGTGAATTGAACTGTATTTCTGGATCTGTTTCCTGGGATAGGTGAGAGATGTTTCACTGCTGATATTATTTTTTTAACGTTTAATCTATTGATGCTAGGCTCTGAATCTATCAGTTTATCGGTTTGAAAATATTCAAATTTTAATCTCGGGTTGTTAAAAAACAATCAAAACTTATGACAATCATTGTTATAATCGGCAATTGACAATTAATTGAATAATCATTATCAACAACAAAAATCACATTGGACAACAATAAGATTCAATCTCAGAGTAACATCTTCCAGTTCTGGCAAATGTCCATAGCTTCTACTATTTTGTCTTCCAAAAAATAAAGATAGTTTAAACTTTGTCACCGTGCGTTCTCTTATCATACTGTATTCAAATGACTATCCAAATACCATCTACCCTAATTACTTATAAAATTATTTGAACTCCCTCTTAGTACTTAAGCTTATTTGCTTTTGTGGAAAGGCCTATTATTTTTATTGAAATATTATGAACCGTTTCTCAATTATTATTTTTTATTGTTCATAGAATTTATTATAGACTAAAAGGGCTACCATCCACTTACAGCTATAACTGTTGGCCTGAATTCTAAAAGACCCAGCCTACAGTTAGAACTGTAAGTGGATATGGAATGATGTCAATGCTGTATAAAAATGGCAATAAATCAATATAATTTTTCCAAATCCTATACATAAAATAACAGTTCATTTATAAACATTCAAATTGCAGGGCTTTTTTTCTAGAAAATGAGGTTCAGGAACTTTAAAACGTTTGTTTCGACAGGTTAACAGCATAGAGCCCTATACATAGGTGTCGAGGGCTAACGTTTGTCGATGCTACGGTGGCCACCCATTTTAGTCTAGGACTTAGCTAAATCCCGAGCTCATGAACCGGCCCTTAGTGTTTATAAATTAATTCAACTTTGACATATTTTACACAACGTTTTACTACATATAATTTTCAACACTTGATTAACTGCATTTCAATACGACATTTGTGTTCTTGACCAGGAACTGCACCATCGCATACGTGTCGCAAAAGCCATGGCTGATGAATGCATCGCTGCGAGCCAACATCCTGTTCGGGCGAGTGTACCGCGAGCGTCGGTTCCGGCGAGTGATAGCGGCCACTGCGCTGCAGCCGGACATCGACCTGCTGCCCGAGGGCGACCTCACGCAGATAGGCGAGAAGGGCATCGGACTGTCGGGAGGCCAGAGGCAGAGGGTCGCCATAGCCAGGGCTTTCTATTCCAGGGCTAACGTGCTTCTGCTGGTCAGTGGCTCGTTTCTACACATTCACATAAATATCTCACTCAATAAATAAATAGATAATTTACTTCCCAATCAAAACAAAACAATATAAAAACAGTATCAAAAAATACAATGCAGCTTGGAAAAATAAATTGATATGCCACCCCTGAGACAATGCTGTGCGGGGTCAAAACTTAGAGTCTTAACTTAATAATGCTTTGCTAAAAAATGCTTTGCTTCTCTTGAATATAACATTAATATTGGAATACCTCATCCAGAACATTTATAATACCATAGAATAATTAATTTCTTAGAAAATCGAAACTTAAAACTAAAAAAATAAAGACTAACAATTCAACAAATACGGTTTCCTTGTTAATCAATTAAATAATTGGAATAATCCTTACTAATTATATATAAAAAATACATTAAAAGTAATATGCTTTCAAAATTACAATATTATACAAAGAATAGCCTACCCTAAACAAAAGTAATACTATACTCTCAGTCATAAAAATATCTTTCTGCATGTATACTCAAAGAATACTTAGAAAACTCAATAGATACTTAGAATTTATAGCTCATTTTTGTACAGCCTGAGTCCTGAGTCACACCAAGCTACTTTATTATCTGCTAGCGAAAACTGAAACTGAAAGCTGATACAAAGTAGCAAGTGTGACATAGGCAGTAGGTAGCTTCTAAAAGCAGCTACTACTAGAAGCTACTTTATTAGCTGCTACCGGAACAGCTAATACAAAGTACGGAGACTGTATAATAACAGTGTGGTCATTGAATGTCACACTTTTGATTGGATAGCTCGGACCTTCGACCATGTATAGAAGGTCTATACATGGTCGAAGGCTCGGACAAATTCACCATACTTTTGCCAATTCCCATAAGATTTGCATTGAAATTATATGCAAGTCATATGTTACTTGATTATAAATGTTAGCCTTAAATGAGACGACTGAGACAACCCACTTATTTATAGAAATTATATGAATAATTTATAAGAATATATTCCATTTATGATTCCATGATATTCTAATGTCACTTATACTGCAATACAATTTTTAAGGGAAAATTAGCGTTTTACTAGCATTCCACTAAATAAATACTTGCAAAACGTAAACCTTTATCAGCACACCAGTACGTCATCTGGCCTTCAAACATGCGCTAAAATAAAAGTGGAAGATAAAATGTATTCGCAGTGCAAACCACTTTTAGCGTGATTAACCGGTATGAATACTGGCGCCAGCAAATCATTGCATGTGTATAAATTCGTCTTTAATATTCACCCACAACAAAATTTAATTTTTAATATTACAACTCTTTTCGAAATGATTTGATTTTTAATATATTATATCTCATTTTAGGATGATCCTTTATCAGCATTGGATTTTTCAACGGCCAACCACGTTTTTGAACAAGGAATAAAGCGATTGGTTGCCAGAGGTAGACGCACCATCGTAATGGTCACATGTACCACTCACTTTGTTACACATTCTGACATGGTAATTCCTTCAAAGTCTTTTCTACTTCATTTTTCTCACACATAATATCAACCCACATTATTCTATGTTCTATGAAATATCTGTAGATAAGACAGAATGTAGCAATTATTTGTTTCTAATTTTGAGTAGATGTAATATTTTTAGGAATGCGAGTAAGAGAATTTTTCTAGAGTAGAGAAATGAATATTTCATAAATTCAAACTTGTGAGGGTTGATTCCATATTTTATCATTTATCCTTTATTTCTAGAGTAAGCTTTGTATTTTTTTGTACAATTGAATGCTTGTTCATGTTTTTTTTGGAATCTAATAGTATTCAATTCAACACATATCACTGACACAGTAGACTATAAATACAGTATATGGATAATTTGCATGCAAAAAGATAGTATTCATGTTTCTCAACCTTGAAGGGTTCTCTAAGACATTCTATGTTACACTTCTAATTTTTAATCAAGTTTTTGTTACCTACTCTTCATGTTTTTCAACTTCAAGTTTCTCTATAAAACATTCTACGTCACTCTTCAAGTTTTTGTTACAGTTCATGTTTCTCAATCTTCAGGGTTTCTTGACATGGGTTTCAAGACATGCTATTAATTAAGACATCTAGTTTCTTTTTAATTCTCATATGCAACATAACCTTGATTTTGGACTGTTTTCAAAATTGGAAGAGGGCAGTTTTAGGCATAAGCCAGTTGAACCTTTCATTTAGTATTACTTGTTTACTCTGAATAAATAAATAAATGAATGAATGAATGAATGAATGAATGAATGAATGAATGAATGAATGAATGAATGAATGAATGAATGAATGAATGAATGAATGAATAAATGAATAAATGAATAAATGAATAAATGAATAAATGAATAAATGAATAAATGAATAAATGAATAAATGAATAAATGAATAAATGAATAAATGAATAAATGAATAAATGAATACATGAATAAACGCATAAACGAATAAATGAATAAATGAATGAAGGAAGAAAGGAATAAATGAACAAATGCATAAATGAATAAATGAATCAACGAATAAAGGAATACATGACTAAATGACTAAATGAATAAATGAATAAATGAATAAATGAATAAATGAATAAATGAATGAATGAATGAATGAATGAATGAATAAATGAATAAATGAATAAATGAATAAATGAATAAATGAATAATTGAATAAATGAACAAACGAATAGATTAATAAACGAATAGATTAATAAATCAATAAATCAATGAAGAAATGAATGAATGAATGAATGAATGAATAAATGAATGAATAAATGAATAAATGAATAAATAAATGAATGAATGAATGAATGAATGAATGAATGAATAAATGAATAAATGAATGAATAAATGAATGAATGAATGAATAAATGAATAAATGAATAAATAATTAATAATTATAATTATATAATATATTATATTATATAAAAATAATTATAAGAAAATATCATTAATAATTATATATTTTCCATTTTATTTTTCAGTATTTGTTCCAAGGCAGAATTTAAATTGCACTATCATATTTGCAGGTGCTAGTAGTGGATGAGGGCAGAGTGCGTATGGCAGCCAACGGCCTGACTGCGTTGAGCGACTGGGGCGCAGGGTGTTGGGATGGGGGGGGCACAGGGGGGTGCGAGGGAGAGGACAGTCGCACGGCGAGAGAGCGCTGGCGGCTGGTGCGACTTGTGTCGCGTGTCGGCATGCAGTTGCGACTCAGGCCTCCCAGCTGGATTAGCGCCCACTATATTTCACTGCCCATGGTGAGTAGAATTCTAAAATACCAGCAATAATATCGAGGCCTCTTCAATCCAACGGATAGTTGCACTGTAGGAAACACGCTCAAATCCAAGTATAAAATTTGACATCAACCAGAACCGAGACAAGTGACTTTTCTTTAACATTTCTTTGGTAATTCGGGTTAGACCTACATGCTTTTCCAACTGCAAATCCTACAGTGTATTCTAGAATCCGTGATCAATTCTATTCTATTAAGTAACAATTTCTCTATGTGTGTATGTATCTGAATTTGTACGTCCAACATATTTCAAAAATGGCTCCAAACATTTTGACGAAATTTTGAATGTGATAGACTCTTGTTAAGAAGAGCAATTAAGGGCCGGTTCATGAGCTCGAGATTTAGCCAAGTCCAAGACTAAAACGGATGGCCACCGTAGCATCGACAAACGTTTGTCTCGACTGTTTAGTGGATTAGCAGCATAGAGAGCCCTTAGTACAAAGTATCGAGGCTAAAGTTTGTCGATGCTACGCTGGCCACCCGTTTTAGTCTAGGACTTGGCTAAATCCCGAGCTCATGAACCGGCCCTAAGTGTTATGAGTACCCATAATAGAATAGAATAGCTCATAAACAACCAGATCTGGTCCCTGGACCTGTTTTATTAAATATTAGGTAGCCTGTATAACAGGAAAAAGAAGATACACACTAACACTAAACAAGAATTACAAGACTGCATAGAACCTGGAGTAAAGAACTGCAGGACTGCAATTACAGGACTCACCACTATGACTGCATAGTGTGCATACTAGGCAAAAAATTGGAAATCTAACTTTCATGAAACAGGTCGAACTCCCTTATTCATTTCAGTCCTTATTTTTACCAGAATGATTCAATCGTTCTTTCCAATAACAGTTATTCCAACTTGTGTTCAATACAGGGACCTGAATTGACAATATAGAATTTGTTTTACAAATACCTCATTTTTAAAGACAATTTTAAAAGAAAATACAAATTCGCTCTTACATTTAAAATAAAATATTTGGGTACCAAGAGAGGGGACAATGTAAGACAAGACTGCAAAGAACCTGGACTATAGAACTGCAGAACTGCAATTACACAGGACTCACCTCACTACTATGACTGAAAAGAAGTGGTTGCAATGGTTGCATCCTAGACTCCTAAATTCAAGTGATAGTAGGCCATTCTGCAAATTTATGTGGAAAGTGTTACAGCAATTCATGTAGAACGTTTTCAAAGATGAGACAACTTTGCTCTTACATTTTAAATGAATGACTGTTTGTCAGCAGTGAAGTGAAAACCTGAGTTCCCTCATTCATTACAGTCTTCACATCTGTTCCAGGATGACCCAATAGTCTTTGTGCCCCTGCGCAGACGACTGGGCACGTTCTCGGGATCTCGCTACCTGACACACGACCTGCTACTGCCTACCGACGAGTGCGGAGGCGATAGCAACGAGGAGGGAGGCAGTAGAGTGGCGCAACGCAGACACAACAACGATCACCGTCTGCTGAATGCGCTGTTGGGGCGTATTGGAGGGGGAGGAAGTGGAGGGGGAAGGCACTCATCGCTGCGTCGCGCCGCTGCAGCCAATCACAGACAAGTACTGCGCGCCACCTCGCTGCAAATGGCGACAGAGGGCGCCAGCAACTCTCGTCCGCCACCCAGGGGCAACGGATTCTTGCAGGTTGTTAGGCAGTCGTCTTCGCCCGATATTCATAGGTGCGCTGACATTTTGTTTTTCCAAGTATGATAACTAATATTTAATTATAATATATTTTTCATTTTATTTTTCCGTACTTGTTCCAAGACAAAATAAATTCCATTATCATATTTGCAGGTGCTAGTAGTGGATGAAGGCAACATCAAATATTTAATACTTTTTGCTACTTATGATCCCCACAGTCTTCAACTTCATAAGTATTTGAAGAGCACTGTGATGATCTGTGATTGGTCCAGTGTCATTGATGCATGCGCAGAGAAATTACTGCCACTCAAATAATATGGCCCAAAGTGAGTTCAAGTGTTTAACTGATAATACGGGCCTTAGTCTTTTGCAGATGCGTTGACATGTTTTTTCCTGAGTATTATACTCAATCTTCACATCTTTTATTACTATTGATAATGCCCACAGCCTATTACTTGTGTTTGGGTAATGAGATGGAGGATGACACACAAAAAACCAGATGGAATAGTAATCAAGCCCTGTTTCATAAAAAAGTCATGTCAATCCGGAAAAAACGAACATACAATAGATAGGACGGTACACTATGTAAAATTTTGCATAAAAAACAGGAGCAATTCAAATTCAGTACATTCAGACCTGACAAGACAATCAAAAATTCCAAAATTGCATAACATATTTACTTCAACCGGCTTGGACAATTCAGAATGCTACAGACTTCAGCAAGAAAGGACTTGAATGCCTTGAGAGATAGGTCTCAAATGATGACTGATAAAACAATATTCATATCCCCCATATCAATGCTTCTAGATAAGTCTGAAATATGACTAAGATAACCGCATTCATACGCCCCACATTTAATAGACTAAAAAATAATTTGAAATAGAGTTGAAAAAATATTTCGATCGATTAAGATTCATCTTTTGAAAATAATATTGAGATTCTTGTATTTTCCAGGCCAAGGTCACAAAATATGGATGTAGGGCTTTCATCTCAATCACATCCAGGCGGTTTGGCCAAACAGATGTTTGCAATGCAAGCTAGAAGGTTAGTTCCATCATTCATACTGAACAATCAAATATTTTCTGCATTGGACTCTCCTATACATCATTACTTTGAGCAGTATCGTTATAGAATTCAAGTAGAATTAGTATATAGTAATATTCTATCGTTCTACACTCATTCAATCTGAATAAAAAGACTTGAAGTTGTCAAAACCACAAATTTATTAAAGCAACGAGATACCGGTTTCGGTTGTTACACCATTGCCAATCTCTGGTGCACTGAGTTGACAACTTCAAGTTTTTTTTATTCAGTATGGATAATCATCACAATATCACCTTTACTACTACACAGAAACTCATTCAATCTACTTGTTGAAACACAAGAAACCTAAGCCTTGCTTCTTTCAAGTTTAAAACCTCATTTACTATTCTTTTAACAATGCATTCATCAGGAATACCTTATAAAAAACAAACAAAAGATTCAGGGGAAAGTGGTTAAACCAACAATTTTAAAGGAGGTTCCCATACTATTAAGTTATCAGAAACGCCTCTCGCAATTCTAAATAAGAATTGACATTTAACATGGATATTTACTACATTAAAACATCACAATATAGTTATTACTTTATCATACAATTATTCAATTACAATTATAATCAATTATTATACTGAATGTTTTCATGTGAATGTTTGTGTGAATTTCAAGGAATCTAGCGGCAATGATGGAATCTTCATTACTAACTAGTAGGAGCAGTGGATTCAGCTCGACAAGCAGTCTTGCTAGTCTCAACAGTTGTGCCAGGTAAATCCAAAGTTTTAATTCACTTACAATAGAAAATTATGCATTGTACTGTTCAAATTTCCAATACGAAGCGTTAGTGCAAATAATTTTTAAAATCTGTGACAATACCTATTAATTAGCCTACCCAAAAAATAAGACTCTATTTTTAATATATTAAATATACACTCATTTTTGAAATATACAAACTATTCATATCAAATTCAATAAATGTCTAATTTCAGGTCAGAAGTGAGTGTTGGACCAAATGAGCATAGAGGACTACAGCGATTAATATCAAACGTTTCGGAATATTCAGATTATGATGATGATAATTGTAAGTGAGCTTTTCTAAGTAAGTAGCCTAAGCTAATAAGTTACAAGCTAATAACTTTTCTAGTAAGTAAGTCAATTCTAATTGTAATCTAGATCTTATTAAATAGGAATATGATTTGATCCTATCTATAATTACACTAGCCCTTAAGTATACCAGTTGAATGAAAATCCAATTGAATTTAACATTACAACCGCCGAATGACGTCAATGCATTGAACTGTTCCCTTAGAATTCAACAAGAGCCTAAATCCTGATGTCCACACTTGGTCGATTTTTTGTGCTGCACAGCATGAGGCCAATGCTTAAGCAAATGCAGCATGCTTGAGTCGCTCAAAAAGTAGACCATTTATGGACATAGGGAATAAGATGTGGATGTGCTTCATTTAATTCTACATGCACTTGGATGGAAAGGGAACAACAGCTATTCCAGCAACTAAAAAAGCTGTTCCCTTGACAAAAAATTCAACTAGAGTCTAAGTACAAAAGATGTGCATACATCTGGTTATTAGCCACATCTATTCCAAGTTTTCTTTATTTAATTCTACATACACTTGGATGAAAAGTAAACTACACATTTTTCAGTCAAAACTGATCCCTTCACAAGATTTTAAAAATCGAATCTAGATTGTCTAAGAATTTAACACTAGGCTATCTAGGCTAATTTTCAGGATATGCGGTAACAGGATGTGTAGTAACTGATTGTTTGGGGACAAGATGTGTACAATTTATATAATCAGATTCATTCAATTTGACGCTTGGCATTAGGTAGATAGATCGAGAGATATTATACATTGACGTTGCTGATTACCGTCGAGTAAGATGGCAAAGAAATAATCTCTATCTATCTATCTATCTAATGCCAAGTGTCAAATTTTATGAATCTGATTATACTTAATTTGAAGTTGTGAATGTCTTGATCCTAGACAATCTACGAAGTTAATCAATTAACACACTTCATTTGATTCTACATACACTTGGATGAAAAGTAAACAACAGCCTTTTCAACCGAAACTGTTTTCTTCAACAAAAGCCCAAGCCTGTCATAAATATTCAGGAATGGACTTGAAGTGAATGTTCAACATTTTCGGTTTCTAGTGGATTTCGAGCAAGACTTGGAACCTCACCTGAGCCAAGAAGAGCGAGCCTATGGTGAGATAGCTGACCGCGTTTACGCCACATACGCAAGCGCTTGTGGCAAGATGCTGTGCATCGCCTATCTGCTGTCCACAGTTGCCTGGCAGGGTCTACGCGTTTGCACCGACTTCTGGCTGTCCAACTGGGCTAATCGCAAGTCTTCCGATGACCAAGTAAGCTGACCAACTGTAGAGATAGAAATAAAGCATGAGATTTTGAAAAACAAGCCATTCAAAACTGTCTCAAAATATATAATAATATACTAACTAATATAATAATATAATATGAATATAAAATACTTGACCAACTCATATATTCAGATATTCATTTAATTAATTAGATGGATGGATAGATAAATAGATATTATTTTTTCGCCATCGTACTCTATGGTCATCAGCAACGTCAAGAAATATCTCTTTATCTATCTCTCTATCTATCTATATATCTATCTATCTAATGCCAAGCGTCAAATTGAATGAATGTCACTGTACAGTTCAGTACTGCGGACGTAGTTCCTTCAAACGTCCAGAGATGACGCTGAGTTTAGCCTACATTTTTCACACCTTGAATGATTTTTTCAACAAAATACAAATAAAACATTTGGCGCAAAACACATCCAAATTGGACTAAATTAAGGGTCTCAGTCGTGACTATCAATAGTTTTGCATACAGAGACTGTATAATCACAGTGTGGCCATTTGCTGTCTCGCTTTTGATTGGTTAGCTCTATCACATCCACCACAATTTTGCCAACTTCCATAAGATTTACATTGAGAAGATACTAATCATGTCAAGTGATACACTCCTAACCCATAATTTGCCTTTGCCAGTGTTTGTTTTTATCATTTTAAGCTCTCAAAAATTGTACATAAGGGTAGAAAAATTATTTTTAATGTTAGAGAAGTGACTTTTGATGTAGTTTCTCTTAAAATAAGTTTGACAAATGAGTGAATGACCACACTATGATTACACAGTGTCTGGAGTTTTGCAAAAATCTTTAAATATATAAGGATGATACACACGAAATGCATTTAAAACGTGTTAAATTAAAACAGTTGTTCATGAAACCAGAGAATAGAAATTTATTAATAGTATTATTTAATAGAGATGGAGATTGGGATATCTCACGCTAAATAAGCTACGCATTCATCACTCAACGAGAGCAATCTTCAACACTGCAAAGATGGAAAACATATAAGCCCCTCAGAACATAACACGATTATTTTTTGTAACTGAATGAATGGATAATTTTTCTTAGTCGAAAATATCAACTACAATTTGTTGCTTGATACAGGAGTAGAAGAAGTTTTGTGCTACAGCCCGTCTCTATTTCCCAAATTATACTGTATGTAACTGACCTAATAAATTCGCGACCTGTCTAATTTTCTTTGTTTTCAGACAATCCGCTATCTGTTAGTATACACGGCTCTGTCTTTGGTATCAGTGGTGCTGTCTCTACTCTCCAATGGCGTTGGTCAGTTTTGTGCCTCACGTGCCAGGGCCACTTTGCATAGCAGCATGTTGCAGCAACTTCTCCGAGTGCCGTTGCAACATTTCCAGTGCACCCCTTTGGGTACACTAATCAGTCGATTCTCAACCGACACCGCTATCATTGATAAGGTACCAATATCTATCATTATGCATAATAAAGCTACAAAATAATATGCTATCATTATATAATATATAATATGCATACCGGTATACAGTGTAATATAATCATTATTGCAAAGTGCAGTACTAGAGAAAACTATACTGTACTAAACTACATACTATACTAAAACTGTACTGTGGACTATATGTAGAATACGGTACTATAGCCCAGTCTAGACTCTACGATAAGTAAGTAACAAAGGTGTAGATGGCAAAATTAAATTGGTCCAATAAGTCGTATGAAAAGAGGTATGACTTTATGATAAGTCGTAGCGTGTATGCAACTCATCCAACTCCAACTAGTTGGAACGATATGTAGACAAATGAGAATTACAAAGGTATATGTTCAGTATAACGGTAGTACGGTTGTGTATACGATGTTATTTGTTGAACTTTATAAATAAATTTGAATTTCTGCTGAATAAATTTTCTACTTCTACTATTTCAGAAAATAGGCACATCTCTACAAAGGCTCATGCAGTTCTTGCTGCTATGTTTCTCAGCTATTCTGGTGAACTCCATCGTTACACCCTGGTTCATTCTCATAGCCGTGCCGATCTCATTGGTGTACTATGTTATCCAAAAGTTCTATCGACAATCATCAAGGTACGCTCAGCAAATTCAATATTATCAAAATATCTACAACTTTGAATTAGAATATATAGTTAAATAGCTATAACTTTCAATTAGAATAATGGAAATGAATACTTTTGTAAAAATTAAATTAATAGAAACAACCATTGAAAATATTTTTTATAGAAAATAATTATAAAAATTCCACTTATTGTATTCCACAATAATACAACAAATGATATATTTCAACAGTAATATTAGATCCTAAATAATTACTGTGGGAAGATGAAAACTAATAAAATCAATAAATATAATTACTTATTTTACTTTTGCTAAAAATAAATACAAGCCTTGATTTGCTACATAAACTTATGAATGTACAAAATATGCATCCTTTCCAACAACAAGACAAAATTGAAGCATTAAGTTATGGAACATAAATTTTTGTTGAAGCATTTAAGGATTTTGATGAAAATACTTTATTCTTCTTTAGAACCTTGACTAACTTGATCATGTGTCTATTCAGCTATTCTCAAGTGTATTTAATCATTATTTAAATGAATTATAAAAAACATTTTATTGCGTACTTCATTCAAATAACATTATTCAATTCTACTATTCTTCAAATGAAGAAAAATCTTTCAGTAAATTAAACTCGAATAACATGGCTTTTACAATTTATTTTGCAGAGAATTACAGCGATTGGACTGTTTATCGCGATCACCAGTACTGTCACACTATGCAGAAACTTTACAAGGACTTGAGACAATACGTGCATTTGCCCAACAAAACCGATTCACCGAAGTCTTCTACGCTCGACTGGACTCTCATACCAATGCACTACTCATCTTTCATTCGGCTAATCGGTGGCTGGGGATAGCATTGGTGAATATTAGTCAAAAAATTATCATCACTTTACCATATTATGCTATGTCAATATTATGGGTCAACTATTGTGTAAGCTGATGCTGGCGTGAAAGTTAAAAAAAGCATGAAAGTTGAAGCACTATAGCTTCAACTCCAGAATCAGTTTACACGTGCATGTTTAATTTTTCTGACGCACCAGCACTCTCTGCCGCCAGCTAATCATTGCATTATATTAACACAAGTATAGCAGGATTCTTTTAACTTGTCAGAAAACAGCTGATTCAACGTCAGTAAACGAACGTACATCAATCAGCTGTGTATGACAATTTAAAAGAATCCTGCTATAATTATTATTATTATCACTAGGTACTAATTATAAGCTTGCTCATTGTTCAATGTAATTTTAAAAATATGTATATTTCCAATTAGGTTGCACTTTTACTTAGGAATATTGAATTAATTTTTCATTTTTATGTATGAAATTCATTAATTGATTGGTAAGGAGTTAAAAAAGAATAAGTGTAACAGTAAAGTATTGAATTGACCAGTTTCGATCGTTTAGATTTAAGAATAGTGTTAATCATGCAACTATATGATTTTTTTCAAATATGGTTTTACATGTTATATACCGTACAGTATTTATGTGAAATAAATCAACAGAACATCACCCGTTACCATAGAAATGTTAAATGAAAGTTATTGGCAATCCGCCAAATTAAATGAATATACCTGTAATTTACTTTCAGTGGAGAAGGATTCGATGTAGTTGACTAATCCAACATTTATTTTTTCACATGTCACAAGCTCATTAATTTAACAGATGGCTCTGCGATCGGTCGTAAGATGCGATTAATCTTGTATTCTAATTTCCTTGGATAGTATTACGTTCAATGATAAATAGCATTGTGTTATGCGTTTTATGTAAGACACCGACTGTAAAACCACATAAGGGTAAGCGAGACCATTCTTCGTATTTTATTCATGCAATTGATTGTAGGATAATCAAGTGATAGTGTTTCTTTTATTCTAATTACCTTCTATTATATTGTGTTTAATGATGAATAGCATTGTGCTTTATGATGGTGTTTATGTAAAATAGGTAGATAGTGTTTATGTAGATAAATGGATATATTATAAGATATATATGTATAGTGTCTGAAAAGCAAAACCGAAAATCTAAACAAACTAAAAGACATAAAAACAAGGTTCAAACCAAAAATAGACAACCGACATACTGTACAAAGGGTATTTACAGATGAAGAACGAAAGAGAAGATCAGAACGAATGAAGAAGTACTGGACAATGCGAAAGAAAAAATTAAAAAAGACCAGGAAATGATTGATTTAAGTGGTCCAATGAGGCCGTAAAAGCAAAATGATAATAATAATAATAATAATATATAGTGTCTAATGTAAAACCACATCAGGCTCAGCAAAACCATTGTTGTAATATTTTGTTCGTGCAATTTCTTGAAGGATTACCTGGGCGCGATGATAGTGTTCCTGGCAATGCTGGTGTCCTGTTTGACAGCGACCTTTCTCCCCGAAGCGGTGTCTCCAGCTCTGGTCGGATTGGCCATCAACTACACCCTGCTCGTCCCGATCTACCTCAACTGGGTGGTCAAATTCCTGGCCGATGTTGAGGCCTGTATGGGAGCCGTCGAACGCGTATCACGAACCATGGCGTCGCCCACTGAAAACTATCGAGAACATTGTGAGTCGTTATTATTGTAAATAACTATTGAGTATTTTTATTCTCAAAAACACTCAAAAGAAAAGCAATACATGTGAAAGAGTAAAGATCGAATTATATTAATCATACTTGACTATCTAGTCCATAGTTTGCCGGTTTCCCCAACGCTGCTTAAGCAATACATCTGGCTTAAGCCTCATTCGGAGACTAGGAAAAGTATAGAAAAAAAATTGAGCGTCAGCTGTTATTACTTAAGCAGCGTTGGGGAAAGCGGCCCTTAGAGGAGTAGAAATATAGTAAAATATAGAACAGTTTTTTGATAGGATGTTCTTGTCAGCTGGGCCAATACTCGTGGCTAATAATCTATATAGTGATTGAGAATTTAATTTGCATATTGTGTTTGTTAATAAATAAAATTGAAATAAATATGATATAAGAACCATTATTCATGAGAATTTAATTTGTATATTGTGTTTGTTAATAAATAAAATTGAAATAAATATGATATAAGAACCATTATTCATGAATAGGGCAAGAGAATCTCGATCATGAATGTTCTTAATGAGAGAGTTTTATCTTCCAACTGGGGTTATCATCTCTTTTATAGAGAAATCCCTAGCGCCTTCCTGTATGCCTCATAAGAAGTCATTTTTTGTACCTATAGAAGATTTGTTTTTCAATTTGGCTGATGGCGAATGATTGTTGAGTGACACCAGAAATTCGTTTCCCCATTTGTAAACAGTTGCTTCATAGGCTACGCCAAATTAAAAAATTTCTATTATAGACTATTTATACACTACAGATAGCTTGAAAAGTGAAAATATTACTCACATATTTAATGTTTATGGTCATTTTGCATTGTTGTAATGTTTTATCAGAACATGATTTACAGTGAACTTCTCAAATACAATAAGGTATCAAACACACTATATAAGCAATCAAATACCGAGGTGTATTGATTTGAAAGTTATAGTATCTCTTTGTAATCTTCAGTGTAGTATCTGCTATCAATAATCTCCTATGGATTTATTTTCATTTTGCAGGTAAAGCACCAACCAATTGGCCTGAGAACGGTGAAATATTATTCCAGAATGTATCACTCAAGTACGAATCAGAGAGTGAATGCGTTATCACGAATCTATCGCTGCATATTCCCGCTGGACAAAAGGTAAAATGATCATTCTTTCAAGGCTGATCCACTCAATAACCAATCAAAACTTTTATTCAATAATCAATGAAATGCTGTATATTTAGTACCTACCACCTAATCAACATCACTAAACAAGTGATTGTAGTTTGAAAGTCAATTTGATACTTTCACGGAGTAGATCCAAAAGGAAAGAGACTGTGAAAGAGGTAACAATATTGGAGTGAGAGAGAAACGTTTAATAGCTCTAGTGAGACCTAGACTAGAAGCTAGTGAGGACACACAACCAATATGTTGATAAAAATGTTTTCAGTTTGATTAATACAATTTTAAAAACTATAAATCTTTCAATCATATATTATATTGTATTACATTTAAATGAGAGAAACAAAACTAAAAAGCTGAATTCCGGACGATTGGTTGAATTCAGTTAAAAAGCAATTGAGAACCACTAAATCAAGGAGACATAAAAAGGGAAACCTGTTGTCTCCATGTTTGTAAATAAATAATAATTAGCAACATTAACATTATATTAATGATAATTTATGATCTGATTGAATTCCATCTTGAAATCTTGTTTAGTTCTATCAACCAAGGGCAAACATGTAATTCCACCACTGAGAGCGGCTTAATCGCAAACTGAAGTCTTGGTCCCTATAAGACACAATTAAATCCCTATGTCCACACTTGGTATATTTTTGTGTGCTGCATAGCATACTGCATATAGATATACTTCAACATTGCTAGCATGCAGTGCGTCACAAAAAATCGAGCACACTTTGACTTTTGGTGAGCTGCACCGCATGCTTAAGCATTGGTAGCATGCTGTGCAGCACACAAAATCGAACAAGTGTGGACATAGGGATTGAGTGAGGTGTTTGATGATTGAAGGTGGGAATATGCGGCCGCACAGGAAGTGGCAAATCATCACTGGTGATGTCATTATTCGGAGTGGTGTCCGTTAGTGAAGGCGCCATTCTGATAGATGGAGTCAACTTGACATCGGTGCCTCTCTGTCAATTACGATCCCAGCTAGCTGTTATACCTCAGGATGTGATACTTTTCAGTGGAACTGTCAGGTTGGTACTCATGCTATATACACAAATTTTTTTCAAAGTTGATCTAATTGTTCGTCTAAAATAAGTTTTTTAAAGGCCTAGAGATTCACCAGCTAGTCGCAAGGTATTGAATGGGAGAAAATAGGACTCAACAGAAAGTATCATAGATGCGATCAGCACTTTGATATTCCTGTAAGGTGCTTTTAGGGGCATTACTACAGTGTTTTATTCTTTTCAAAAATCACGGGTTTTTCATACATGCGTTTTTTTAGGGACGATAGAAACCGCACCGTTTCTCAATAGATTGGAGCAAATGAGCGCTTTCATGGAAAACGCACGACCAAGCTCATTTGCTTCAATGTATTTAGAAACGTTGGTTTTTATCGTCCGTATGAAAACGCATGCAAAAAGAGCCATTAATGTTTAAGAAGGGAACATCACAGTATTGCCTTGTTCACATGTTTCCATTGATTAGTTTGCATTGTTATTTCAGAAACTTTAGGTACGAGAACACTCATTCATTCTCATAAATGATATTATAAGTGACATTACAGTAGCTCTATAAGGTATTACAAATTTATTATTGTAAATTGTTTTCACTTTCTCTATTCTAATGTTTAGGGAAAACCTGGATTTGGAGGGGAAGTACACTGATGATCAGCTATGGCAAAGCTTGGAGGTTGCTCAACTCAAAGACATTGTTAAAAATGAGTTCGGTGGACTAGGCAAGTAATCTTTATAATTTATTTATATTGAGTATATAGTATATACATAAACGATGGAGTAAGTTATATAATATTTATATGAACTATCAAGAAACAATTTGATTTAGCAGCGATATTCTCAATGATTTTCAATTTTTTTCACTTTATTCATTTTACAATGATGAGAGATGTCGATTTGTAGTATTCTAAGAACACTTTAGCTAGTTGGGATGGGTATCAATATTTTCCTATCTTTCTGTTATTATTTAATGAAGATTTTATTATTAGTAGGTCTAATAAACGAATCTCTTAATTTATTTCCAATTTTTTCTTATGAGAAGTAAACTTGTTATGAAATTGGCTCCTATCTTTCTTGTTATTATTTTATAAAAAGCATTAGAAGGTTGATTGTATATAAATTGTTTCGGGGGAGATAAAAACATATTCTATAATATTCTTTTCTATTTCATAAATTGTTTCTAGTGAAATAAAAACATGTTCTATTCTATTTTATTCTATAAATTGAATATTTATTGAACCTTATTCCACAGACGGAGCAATACAGGAAGGAGGGGTGAACATGAGCGCTGGTCAGAGACAACTGATGTGTGTGGCGAGAGCAGCTCTGTCTGGAGCGAAGTGCGTCATTCTTGACGAAGCCACCAGCGCAATGGACGAGACTACAGAGAGGAAGCTCATGGCGGCCGCAAGGGAGGCATTTGCTGATAGAACGGTACTCTCGGTGGCTCACAGAATCTTCACTTTACTCGACTTTGATCGGGTGATTGTCATGGAGGGAGGGAGAATTGTTGAGGATGGACCACCTGACGTACTAAGGGCTCGTTCGATGGGAATTTTCTCGTCAATGTTGAAGGCTGCTGGCGATAAACAAGGGGCTAACGCAACTGGCGATTAATGAATCTGCGTTTGAATTGAATGAAGCGAGAATCGATTCTAGTTATGTGATATAACTTACCCTCAATAATTCTTCCACAAGTAGAATATAGAATCTGGGATGGATGAACTAAAGAATGTGATTGAAAGAGGAGTTATTTGAATTAATCAACATCGGGTGAATCGTGATGGAAAAGTTAATTATAAGCAAGTTCTTGTGTGAGAAGAACCAAAATGGACAAAATGCACAAGGACTCTTCAGCTAGTTGGGATGGTATCAATATTTTCCTATCTTTCTGTTATTATTTAATGAAGACTTTATTAGTAGGTCTAATAAACGAATTTTATTAGACAATAGAATATCTTGGTTATGGGCACATTGACATATTACCTCCAAAGCTAGTATAATATTTTATTTAGGTGATAAGATACAGAAAATTAAGTTAGGCAGTTTTTAATCTACCTCAAGATTTGTAACAGATTAACAATAACCATAAATAATCTTCGAATAATCATAAATAATAATTTTGATAAAATTAATCTTTGAATGTATGGTCTGTATAAGATGCTGTATTTTAATAAGATACGGAATTTTATGGAAATTTCTATGGTTGAATTCAATTTCTTAGTCAGTTCACTTGTTCAGATGACCAAAACTGAAAGTAGAGACTTGAAAACTGAACGTGTTATGTAAAAATAAAATTATTATGAATTGAGAATTTCAACTTCAATTTTTCAGTCTCTTCATTTGTTCAATCTGTTCAGATAAAAACAGATAAGAATGAACATCGACGTTAGTAACGTCGAAAGCATGATGATTTCAATGATTGGGATAAATCATTTTAGAAAAAAATGAATTTCCTACTCACGTTCTTTGGTATCCATGCTGAGATAGTTGATGTTACATGAGGCTGACAATCCATTCCACTAATTAGCAGCATGATCTTTCTAATTAGACCTAACTGGTACCCAGCGGTACTCTGCTCGCATCGAAGAATCTCTGAACAAGCTGTTCTCGAAGCATATTTTGCAGGATATTTCAAAAGGGATTGAAATCAAAAGCTGTTCAAAAATAATGAAAATAAATAATAATTAACAAATAATAGAAAATCATAAATAAATTATAGAAAATCATAAATAGATTATAGAAAATCATAAATAAATAATAGAAAATAATTACAATTATTAAATCATTATTGAAAAATAATATAAATCATTTGCAATATTACAGGAGAACAAATTAACATGTAACGATTAAGTTTAATGTAAATTTCTTTAGATTGGCGAAATCAAATTTAATTAATTGGACGTCTCACGTTTTATAAATACAATCAATTCATCAAACCCTACTAGGGTATCAATGGCCATGGGAGTAAGTAAGTAATCAATTCTACAGGGTGATCAAAAAGATCCTCCGCAGTGAAACATAGGCTACAATGAAACACTCAAAAACATGTTACAGTATTTATAAAACAACAAGTTATTGAAATTTACCTGAGGATTCATTACAGTAAATTTTGAAAGGGCCTTCTTTGTTGTAGAGTACTACCACAGAGAAGGAAGAGACATTCTTCCTCCTCTGTGGTACTACACAGTTCCAATTTGTGTATCGTTTCTGATCAGAACACAATTTACTGTACCACCAAGCAGCTACTGTGGATAGACTTTATGGATATGATTATGAAAGTCATCGATTGATTGATCTTGAATAAAATTGAACTGGAAAATAAAAAGTTAATGAAAATATTTAGATGAAAAATTATGATGAACATTGTTGTAAGGAAAGAGTAACATTAGGGATTATCATAAAACCCCTAAGTCCACACTTGGTCGATTTTGAGTGCTGCACCGCATGCTACCAAGAATGCATAAGATGCAGCAAGCTGTGCAGCAGACAAAAATCGACTAAGTGTGGACATAGGGATTATTCCATTTGCGGTTACTGCAAAGTATTATTTTGTCAATATATAGGTCTTAGATGGTAAGAGTCAAACAACACACTACAAAAATACAACATTTAATCAAAATTCAATGGAATAAAACATCTATTATTGCAATAATATCATTAAACCTAGCAATTTTCTTAGTTTGAGAATGTCTTTGATATTTACTAACATTATATAATTTGCACCTTGATATACTCAATGATTAACTCTAAAACAAACATACATTATTGCTTATGCTTAATATTGGACAGTACGTTTTGATAATAACGAGATTTCACGATGATCAACACAATCACAACATTAAATTCATAAAAAATTACAGCACAACTAGAAAAATATATTTACAGTCAGTCTTTTTCCAAGAGTTGGCGATCCAAGAATCGTTAAAAGGCGATCATAATTGATGAGTATTTGAACCATAGTTGAGGTAGACCCACACTCGAGAACTGATTTTATCAGGATGTCGATTTCTACAGATCTATGACATGGTGGTGAACAAGAATAAAGGAATGATAGTTCTTCACAGAGATCTTCTAGTTATTAAAGCTAGTCAAGTAAAAGTGGACCAAATTAAGACCAAAACCAGTGAGCTAACTTGGGCACGACTAGAGCTGTAATCACTGATGAGAGTAGATTGACGCTGTGATTATCCAAGAGCATTCTTCCACTGATGCGTTTTATGCCGGGTCCAGAATGTTCTACAACCATTTTTGTACGGGCTTCAAAACCTAAACAAGAAATAGAATTTGCTATTATTATGGGTAACGGCGTTTTAAAATGAAAAGAAGATACAATTTTTACTAGGGAGAACAGGAATTGATAAAGAGTTATTATAATTTACACGAGGCTTGGAACAGATAATACCGAGTTACGAATTTTTTATTTATTGATAGTACTAAGTTACTAATATAGTAATGTTTTAGAAAGTACAGAAATAAATTACAAAATATCCCTGTGAACTAGTGAAGGTGATTTCGTAGGAGATATTGAGATAATTATATTTTGTGGGAAATTATATTGGATAGAAAGACTACAGAAGTGATAATTTCTAGGCTATTTATTCAATTGACTGTGAATGCGTAAAAATTTTTAGCGGATTGGCAACAATTAACTTTAATCCTAGTTAAAGATCAGACACGACTATCGTAGAATTTAGTGTAGATGCTATTGTAGTAAATATTCATATCGAATAGAAAGACATTAATGCAAATCAAATGTGACGTTTTATAATATTTTTATTTTACCCTTTTAATAAAAGTTGACGATGCAAACTCTTAAAAAATAACATCGTCGATTACTGGTCGATACAATAAGATGTCCCAAAAATAGTGATTTTCTAGTATCAGCAAGGTATTCTAAATCTATTATATTAAAAAACTTTTGGCGCATTCCTTTCTGCTGAGCTTCCACCACTGCGTGATTTGATATGGAATCTAGAGGAAACTCACACTGATACAAGTCTGTTGCAATGATACTGTACTGTATTCCTAAACGATACAGTTCAGAGCAAACAAGCGGCGCTTTGTGCTGCACGGGGTAAACTCGTTTCAATTATAATTTTCTGTTTTCTCTAAAACATTGAGCAAACAGAAAATATCCTTTAAAAGAATATCAATTTTTCCTTCATTTTCCAGTTGTATTTCATTTAATTATCCATTCATTAACCATCTAAGAAAGGAGCACGAATCCGCATGCACCTGTTACAGGTGGTCAATTTATTTATTTTATTTAGCGTATGGCTTTTAATAGTGGGGAGACCCGAGTAGGGTTGTTCCACTTCACCAACATAACCAATAATTATCCCTTGATAGGGAACATGGTGAAAGTTTGTTTTCACTTAGAAAACAGACATCAGCATTTAAAAAAAGTATTTTTTGATTTTATAAAGTCCGAAAAATATATAACACTAAAACACAGCACAGAACACTTATTGATGATCGAAAAATATTGAATTTTTATTGAATAAGGTGGTCAATGGATGATAGATAATGGAATGAAATGAAACTGGAAAATGAAGGAAAAATTGACATTTTTTCTAAATATATATCCTGTTTTCTCAAGCTTTTAGAATACCGTGCAGGTACTAGAAAATCACTATTTTTTCAACAACTCATTGTACTGTGAGCTCGAATAGTTGCAAATTTTGTTTATAATCTCTGCATGCATTACGGATTGGTACAGTATATTTACCGGAGTACTGTAGCGTGGCACCGAGTAGCGAGTCGACTATGCTGCCGAATATGCCGGCGAATGCGGCCCACAAGAGGCACGGCCATTGCGGCGGACTGCGCGCCAGGACTATTGGATCGACCGTGTAGACGAGTGCCGCGTAGAACGCGACGCCCACTGCCAGGCCGCCCACCAGGCTCAGCGCCAGGCCTGCCAACGTCACGCCGCCGTTTGTACCTACAACAAAAATATCACCCCACAATAACAATCCTCACCGGTCCTAACCTAAATTAGGGAAGAATTGTTAAATGTGAGTAATGAGGAATTGAGATATGTATGTAACTCTAGTGGCTGGTTTTCACGATTCTAGTAGACGTTCTAGTTACTGAACGTACCGTTTGTACCTACAACAAAAATATTACCTCACAATAACAATCCTCACCGGTCCTAACCTAAATTAGGGAAGAATTGTTAAATGTGTTCAGAACTGAGATATGCAACTCTAATTTCTGAATTAATATTGGATCATATGATAATCTACTCTGTACAAACAAATAGTCCAATGCACACTGAAACAGCTGCTTTATGTGTGCATTGGACTATTTGTTTGTATAGAGTAGACGATCATATGATCCAACCTGAACGTCTACTGTAACTAGAACGTCTACTAGAATCATGAAAACCAGCCATAAGGCTAAGGTCACACGACAAGAAGCCTAGCTTAGTGCTAAGGCCTAAATGTGACTGCATCTTGTCTTATAATACGTTCTTTCACTAGGATAAGTCACTATACAAGTCACCATGAATTTTTTTATCGTATGGCTTTTTATGGATGGGGAGACCCTTACGGGTAGGTTCCTCCTCGCCTAATTGCACAATTTTTTATGTCGGTCACCCATCCAAGAGCAGTATTGAATGTTTTTTACTTAACCATGAATAGTTCGTTTCTTATCAGAGCGTTATTAGTATAAGGATATCTCTTTTAACGACTTGGATTAATGACAAATTTATAAATTTATATACAGTACCTCTTTAAAGGTGGTCAGAGGATGCTAATAAATGAATGACTGGAATAAATGATAACAACATAAGACCGCGGTTAAACTGGATTCAAGTACCTGCGAGTTAGAACATGTAATAGTAGAATGTGTGTATATTAATGCGAGTGAAACAGCAATCTGAAAACCTCGTTCTTCCAGGCCAGCCAACTGACGTAAGACTAAAAAGTGAAAAAAATTATCACTTACTTTACCCAGTTATTCTTAGACCATTATTATATTCATTTGTAGATTTTAATATGATTAACCATCATTTGTATACTGTAGAGAAAGTATTTTTATGAATAAAATATGAACAATTGAGGAAGAGTATGCAGTGGAGGGGACGTACGGTGCTGACATATTTTTAAAATTTATATCATAAATTCATAGTGCCCTCGGAGTAACAGCACACACACTCAATTCATTTCATCGAAAGCTTGAGCCCCTTACCTTTGGGAACTTTTTTCCAGGATGTAATTAGCCTGGGATGCTCATTTGTCAGAACTGGAGCCAACTCTGATGCCCAAGTATCTCCGTTACAGCAAGCAAACGCACCTAAAAATTCATACAAAATCATAAATATTTTAGTTGAACCAATCACAGAATACAGAAAAAAGCAACATAAACAAATTGATATGCATGTATGAATATTGCATACATCAGTCACTCCGTCACATACGGACGCAGCCCGCACTGGTGTGAAAGAAGCTCAAGAAAGACAGAGAGTGAGCTTAGTATATCAGAATATATCAAAGAATAGAATAGAATGACTGCCTTTATTTTAACCTGGGAGGGCGAAGTTGTTATAACACAAAGGTGTTACTGCGAAAAGGAAAACTTTTTAGAAAATTAGTCTACTCACTCAGTATTCCAATAGCAAGCCACGATGCTCTGTAGTTTGTGTCGAAATCGATAGAGTGCTCTCCAACTCCTGCATCCAACATGTAGAGCAGTGCGTACTGTGTCGCCATTCCACTGTTGCAAAGAACTTGTAACCAATTCCTCTGGCCACCTGTGGAATTAAAAAATCAGAAAAACAAAAAAATTAAAAATTATATTTAAACCCTCAGTACAAAAATAACTTAGCATTCAAGAAACCAATAGATTTTAAAGTATAAAGGGATTTCTAGAAAGCCTAGATTGCATTTGAACTAACAAGAAAGTAGCAACTGCTAAAATTATTGTTGATTTTACTAGAAACATTAACTACAGTTACGCTACTGAATTACCCAACCCATGACATAACAACGGGAGCTTGGTAGTAATAGGACCAGTAGCACGAAAATCCAATTAAATTAAACCACCTTAGAATAACGTAATTGAATTGACTTCCGATTCGTTCATTGGTTCTCGTAGCATTGGTTCCGGTAGGTCCAATTCACGAAAGAAAAAACCGTTTGCTTCAAACCAGTGCTGACGTATTTTGAGATATTTTGTGACGTTGTCTATTGCTTGTTTTGAGAGTTTAATGACAATAAAATATTATTTATTTATTTAGTGAGACGGGTTTAGCGTTGAATTAGGTGAGATCAATGCACACCGCATAAGAAAAAACGTTTTGTTTGTAAAAATTAGAGTCACCATTGAAAAAGTAGAACTGTTCCGTAATAATTAGGATGAAAACACAAGGATTGACAAAATCCTAGTGTTTTCATTTTGGAGTCGAAACAAAACGTTTTGTTTCGTTTCAGTTAGTGTGAATTGGACCTTAGAAGACGATCATTTACGGCGTTTAAATTCAATTGTATTCTCATACAACTGGCCAATTCACTTATTATTAAAAACTGCAACGATTAAAAGCATAATCAATGTAAATTCAATACTTGAATGAGAAGCTTTTGATATTTGTTTATTGAAAGTGGATATAATTACTCGTTATTGTGTTGAACTAGTCAGGGTTAATTACGAAATATTATCTGATATTACCTTTCATCTCAAACCTCCTGAAAGACATGGTGAATATAAGATTTGAAAGCAGCACAGTTTCGTTGGAAAATATCTTGAATTATTAAAAGTTTTCAACAATTTAGAGACTTCAAAACCTTTTAATTAAAAAGATCATTGTCGTCTTGATTTTCTTGTTTTTTCAAACATGTTTTTTGAAACAGAGGGATTCAACTTGTGGATGATATTTTTTGAAAAGAACTGACCAGTGATAGACTCACCTTCTTTGAAATCTTTCTCAAACTTTCTCTTCTTTTCACTACGAAACTTAGTAGCTCGTGAAGATGTGATGAAGAATGTGAGGAGACAGGCAAAGAATAAGTAGCTGCTCAGTGTGAGGATAAATCCAACAAGGAAACCTGTAAAATATGGAAGAGGAAACTCAATAAATAAGTAAAATAACACTCTTGAAATAAATAACAATAAATAATAAGTAGTAAGTAATAAATAAGTAGCCTAAATAACACTTTTGAAAATAACACTCAGGTTTTGTGGACAACAAGTGTTTTGTGATGGTATGTGCAAATCTTCAAGCCACGACAGGAAGTTAACTTATCTAAATAAGTTAATCTGAGTTCACAACTTTTTAGTTATGTGAACTCTGCTTATTATTTTCTTGTTATTTTGTAACTCTTGGCCCCTGCGCTCAGGCTGTAGCCTTTGGAGGACCTTCCTTGTTATTAATATATTAATACTATTTTATTATCAATTCCATTATTTTTCATTTGTACTTTTCAAGTTTGATGTATTTGTTTCAAGGATAAATAAATGATTTCATTTAAAAATTTATAAATAAATAGACTAGTTTTGGTTTCAAATAACATATTATAAATCTAGTTCTTTTTTAATTGAATTTATTCAAAATTTTGGATCTTGAAAGAAAGTGAAATGAGATACGAACCCAGAATTGCTCCACTGATACTGAGACTGTTCTTACGAAGGCCCCAGGTCGCAACTAGGATAGGAATGAGTACAGACGCCAATAACCTTGTAGGCGATATTGATTCTGAAATTTGAAATTTATTAAGATCATAAGTAGGTACAGTGTTTGTTAAAATTGTCAATTTCTCACAAATTTAAATACAACCGTAAGTTATGTTACTATAGCACAAAATGAAGGCAGGGAGAGTAAAAATAGTACAGTAAAATAACTACAGCACACCCAATAGGCTACATTAGAGACACGGAAAAATAATGACTAGGATCTCACCATAATCATCCACGAAGAACCGAGAGACAGCAACATGACCCAACCATAGAGGTACTGTCAACAGTAGAGTGAAGAAAAGTATCAACAATACATGGAAAGCTTCTCTCGATTTGGCTTTGTCATCCTTTTTTTGACCTGTGAAAAGTAAGAAATATGATCTGAGTTGTGCTCTTTGCCTTTAAAGGAATCCATGATTTGAAAAATTGAGAATGAAATCTTAGAATGTAAAATGTGAAGATTTGAGACATTTGGATTGACAGGGCTTTGCACGGATAACATGCATTCACAAAGCAGGGGGTTTATCTTCAAGATATATATATAACACCTACATTTTCATCTAACTACCCATTCTTTCCCTCATTAGATTAGTTATATCTTCATCTCTTATGCCAGATCCAAACGCATCGATAAATTGAGTCAATCGAATTGAATCAACTAGATTGAGTCGGCGATTGAAGCGTTTGGACGAGGCTAAACGCTTCAATCACCGACTCAATCTGGTTGGTCAATTTATCGAAGTGTTGAGCCGACCTGGTTTTACACGAATTTACTGGATTGATAGAAAAATATCGTGATAAAACACTCACTAATACAAGTAACTGATCAAGATGATTAGTATTAATACATGTACTATACGTTACCTATTGTTTGTTTGTCAATGGCTCAACAGCCCCATGTTGGCTTAGGCCTACCAGCTGGTTGCCAGTTTCCGTAACCTATGGAAACACAAATCTATGGTAATGTGAATATTTCTGCAAAAATAAAAATATTCAAATTGCAGAAAAGTACAATGCAATACCTACATGAATGAGTGGAAGCATGTAATAAAATTACAGCTTCTAGAAGCGTTTTCAGAACAAAAAAGGTGTATTCATTCAACGAAACTAACCTATGTAAGGCTATGCCCAAGGTACTTACTTTCCATTTTGTGGCTCGAGTCGAGGAACTCAATGTGAAGAATCAGCTATTAAGACCCAAGCATGAAATGCAAGAAACTTTATTCAATTTTGACAGTGATTAATAGCTTGACATGAAAAACGTCAAATTCTTCACAGAAGATAGACCTACCCTAACCTCTTTTCACAATGATGGAACGCTTCTTTGTTTAGTTAAGCACTTGACAATTTTAACCAAAAATAGAAAAAATTCATGAGAGCATACAGCGATAATCTCCAATAATCAATAATTAACTCAAGAAAATCCAAATCCGAAAAAGCATCCTACAATCTACAAAATTAATGCATTCTGTGACTCTTCTCTACAGTTTGTGTGCTGTCTGCTGCAGGCGCATGGTGCATTGATGCAGATGCAGAATGCATTTTTATATGCAAATTGCAAGTCGACAGCTGATTTGATCAACTTGAAAAAATAAACGATGATTACAATAATAAAATTGTCATGAAAATTTTAATATCGTTTTAATTTATTATTATCTATCATAATTATTATTCATATGCTGCTATTTTGTTATGTGTCATCTTGATGTCGAAAGCTAAATTGCAAGATGGCATCCTGATATGGCGCTAATTTACAAATAACAAACTTCATTGTTTTTCGAAAGCGCTGGATTCCAATCCAGGTTGATTCCATCCTTGACATATATATATAGCTTTGGTGTGGTGAAGTGGTCAGATACCAGACTGGAGCAAATAGATAGGTATGTCAGGACAAGGATGACAAAATTCAGGATTCATCATCCTCGTGCCTCAGTTGCTCGATTGTACCTTCCAAGAAGGATAGGAGGTCGTGGTTTGACCAGGGTAGCAAGTCTGTGTGCAAATCAGGAGGTAAAGTTAAGATCATATTTCCAGAATGCTGACTCAAGCCTGTTTAAGAAGATTTGTCAGTTGGATAATGGCTTCACAGCCCTTGATTCAAAAAATCAGTGCAGGAGAGAAATTCTGTCTTCTGAAGATCTGAGAGAAGAATGGAGGACAAAGGAGCTGCATGGCCGGTTTTATGGCTGCCTCAAGTCAGACACAATAAATCAGGAATTGTCTTGCATGTGGCTGACTGTGGGAAGTTTATTTCCAGAGACTGAAGGGTTTGTGCAAGCTATTCAGGACCAAGTGATAGCAACAAACACTAGAAATACTCGACTGATACAACACCCTTATTCATTCATTCGATTGTGTGCGGGCTTTCTCCTGTGCAGATATCAATCTCTCCGATCCAACGCAACTTGTATGGGCGCATGGAAGGCTTGAAAGGGCTTGTTTCTTATAAATTCAATAATCTTGCTTAATTCAACTTGATATTATTTATTATAAAGACATATGAAATTGGCTTTATTCATTATAATGACATACCAACTTGGCATTATAATGAGATGCCGATACCAATCTCTCTCTCTCTTTTGGTATTCAACCCTGAGGTTGGTTTGCAGCAGTGCGCCATTCTTCTTTCTGCTTTCCTCTTCATTTCATTTCCAATACCAATACCTCATACAAATTCGAACAGAATAGGCATATTTGAAAAATATATACTTTTTGTCCATTATTAAACAAGTAGTTTATTTACTTGACATACCAGATTACCAGTATGTGTTGTTGTATGTGGCAGCTTGCTACGTTAACAATAAAAATATTTCCTCAAATAAAAATCTAGATACTGGCACACAATATAGTTGAGTTTTATGATTGCACGATACAAAGTTAAAAACATACTTCAATATTTAACTTTTGATTTCTTTAAATGTATTGCACTTTGTTAAAAATATCTACAATTTAAAGGATCTATTCTAAGGATCGAACATGATGTTACTACTAATATTGCTTATTATTTTGTACTATTTACATCTTACTTACAAATGGATAAGTTTACTCGGCAACTAGTTAAGAGAGTCCCTATTTTATCATAAGCATTGACAATGAAATTGAAACTAAAGACACGAGTTAAGTCTATTTCTCAAAATGTAATAGGCTACTAATTATTTAACAAAATTACTTGATTTTTTCAAGTTTTAAATAAAAAGCATTTTGTCAAAGAATCGTTTGATTACATTATTTGCAATTCAATGGAGGTAGAAGAGGCCTATCACATGAGAATATCACAGTTTTGAGGCCTTGAAACAAACCCTTGCTAAGGTTCATTCTATTAGTTAATAAGAAGCTATTAGTATGAACTATAATGAGCAAATAATATATTATAATCAATTATTGTTACATGAATATGTTGACTAGTAGATCAATATTGACCAATTATTCATTTGTGAGGAGCTTAATTTAAATATAGAATTTTCTTAACAAGAAGAAAATCTATTTTTGAAATTAAAATTGAAATAGTATTTGCCATAGAATGTCAAAATTATTTCTCAACGAAGTGTATAATCATGCTTAATCAAAATTAATCAAATTCAGTAAAATAAAACAAATCATTGTTGTCACAATAAGAAATCAAACAGCCAGTTACAATGAATTCAAATCTAACTGAATTTAACCGCCGTAAAATGATGTCATCTAAAGAAGCCAACGCAGAATGTAACGAGAACCAATGAATGAATCGCAAGTCAATAAAATTACGGCATTTTACGGTGGATGAATTCTATTGGATTTTCGTGCTACTGGCCAAAAATATGGCAAATACTTCGGTCAATTACACCAATGCGACATACATATTACTAAAAGTTTTCTAATACGATTTTCATAAGTTAAATCATTTCAATGATACGTTTGACTTCTAATAATTAGATGGCAGTCATTTGGCGCACATAATTTAAACAGTTTTCCACTTTTCTCCTTCTTCAAGCTCAAGCTTGCTCTTTTGGGGAGATAGTTCCTTATCTTCTAATTTGTATAATTGTGATTATTTTATTTTTGTTGTGTATTTAAAAAAATTATCGTATTCGTAATGTTGTAAAGGAATAAATAAATTTATACAACCGGCTACAAGTTTATAAAATAAAGCTCAGAACTAGCATTCTTTAGCACTACTCGGATTATTGCTTTCCTGTGTGGTTTCAACCGGAGGTGGTTGAGAATTCGGGTAGCTCCTTTTCAAAGACGTCGATTGTTCTTGTTGTGCATTTTCACTGACACTTTCATTGATGCGAGGACTATATTCAGGAGGCCGTGGCGTAGAATGTTGCTGGTAGTAGTTGTTATTCGGTGGGGGAGAGCTAAGTACGGCCTGCACTGGCATTATATTATTGGTATTGGAGAAGTTGGAGTGGTTATTGTTTGAAGGAGGTAGCGGTTGTTGATCGGTCTGTTGATTAGAGTTAGTATTGTGTCGATTCAAGTAATTGTAGTTGGGAAACATCATTGGAGAGTTGACGGCAGTGTTGCTATGACTACTGCTACTTCCCATGCCTGGACCGCCTGGAGTAGATGCTGAGTTGTACTGGTATCGTTTCTCCATGTAGCTAGGAGGTAGCAGCTCGTGGTAACTGATGAGGTGCCGTTTCAAGTACAGTTTGTTCTTGAACGGTTTAAAGCACAATGGACAGGCTATGCACTCCGGGTAGTGGATGAGCCGAATGTGCTGCCTGAGGTTTGAGATGTTGCTGTAGATGCGACCGCACTCGGGACAAGGCCTGGGGTCCAGTGAGTGCGGTTTCGCCATTTCGCCATCTGAAAATAAAACATTCATCTTGAATCTAACAATAAGACAGAAATGTTTGCTGATAGCAATATTGAATGTGAAGTGGACTAAATTTGTCCATGATAAAATTTGTCATCATTCCATTCAATAAAATAAGATATTATTAGTGCCCGGTTTCTCAGTCGTTCAATAAACAGTTTATGAATTTAATAGCAGTATTAAATCAATAAACATGTGTTTTCAAATGCAAAAAAATATTGATTCAATAGTTTATTGAACTACTGAGAAACCGGACATAGGTAAGATACAGCTAATTAACAGTATTGTTAATTAGCCGTATGATTTTTTCCCGTATTATAACAGTCAATGAAATTTTGTTATTGCTTTGATATCCATCTATGTGAAAGTGAAGGTGGGGGTTGCAGTTTGATGAAAATAATTTTTTGTTGTTCTTATATATACAAGTTGAAGTTAAAATAGAACAAATGAACTGACCACTAGATGATGATTGTTCTTGGACTGATTGGTCGCTCTGATTCGACTGGGGACCTCCTGTTGTGGGATGCGGACCACCTGTTGTTGCAGCCTCTAAAGCTCCTGAAAATAATAAATGATCTAAAATTATATTTAAATCAAGCTTTTCAACTGTCAATATTGATAAAACATAGTTTTTTGAGAAATTATGTTTAGCTACGAGAACAGAGACATTGTTTTAGCTTCGGGAGTGAAATTTCTCGAATAAACAGATTAATATTAAACAAAAATATAGGAGCTATGATAATTGGAGGCTTGAGATACCTTGCAACGTCAATCCACTGCTATGCACATTTTCGACAGCTGACTCCAAAGCCAGGAAAGGATTGACGGCTGCAGAAGCGGTGGTCGCAGACTCTAGAAGATCAGCCGCTGAAAACTCCCTTTTCTCCAGCTTTGGCTGCAAAGAAAATAATTTGAAAAATCGATTCGAAATAATATTATCAAATGAATAATGTTATAACAGACTCCATGACATGCCAGTCACAGGCATGAAAATAAATTAAGCAACATCTTCTACAATATTCAAAATTTTTCAAGTGTTTGCTTTTGGAGTGAAAATTTGAAAAGGTACAGTTTTGGGCTCAAGCCTGTTGAACCTTACCAAGTATTATTTGTAAATTACTGAATGAATGAATAAATAAATAAACATCAACAAGAATTCTACAAATAAGTTGAATTGAACATTGTAGTAACCAATCAAGATTTTCGCTTCATCCAATGATCAAGAACATGATAACAAATCAATTGTTTCAAGAGAAACAATTATTTCACAACAAAAAATTATTATTGTTTTTGAGTGATTGACAAGCCTTTGATTTAAATCATTACAAGCATTTGCCCAAGCAGGGAGTCTTCTTCAAATTACTGTTTTCATCTATTTTTGATGGACAGTGTATACGAAGGAGAATAAAATTATTTCAATAACATTTTAAAACAATTTTTTTGTGTGAAAAAACAACAATTTTTAAAACAAATTTTAGTTATTTTTTTATGAGTTTGATAGCTCTCTATCTATCTATCTAATGCCAAGCGTCAAATAAAATGAATATCACTGTATTGGCTTGATGTAAAACCAACATTCAATCAGATCCCACCCAGTACAGAATAAAATCATATACACAATTCTAAAAGATAATTTTCGAATATGAAATCTGGAATAAAATAATGTGAGAGAAATTCTGTAATATTTTATAGTCTTAAAAGATAGTCTACTATGATTAGTTGTGTAAGCAAGTAAAGGTACGGATGAAGAAAACATGGAAGGAATATTTATGTCTCATGAGAGAAGCAATAAGAGAGAGAGAGAGAGAGAAGAGAGTGAGGAAACTCCCTGAAGATTAGATAGAGGAGAGTTGATGACTTCTATCATTTGCCATGGGTGGAAGGGCACTCACTGATGATCATCCTTTTGTGCGCCGTCATTAAAGGGGGTCTGGTAATGACAACTGTCATTAGGGTCAGTCGAAAACTTGTCTCACTGATGAGTCATGATCTTTCATCAACATTGTAGCATCATCAATCATCATCATTACCATGAAGTATCATAAAAAACAACAATATATAAAATGAATCTAATTAAAATGAATTTTTCGTAGGTGTTTTTGTTAGATGGAGTAAGGAATTTCAGTTTAAAATCATAAAATTCAAGTAATAAATTCAATTAAAGAATTCATTGAATTTACCTATTCTCAATCCATACTAATAAAATACAAAAATATTATTCAAACACAAAATAGAGATCAAATGTATGAGTTTTTTTTCGTGTATCGGAAAAACTGAAAAGGTTTCAAAATTTTACAATGACTCCAAATTCGCAAACTTGTTCATTTTACTCCTCGAATGCAAACTAAAACGGACATATTCCAGCAAACACAGCATACACACATATAAAATGAAAATACAAGACAGGCAGTCATTGAACAAACAAGAGTAAAAATTATAAATGCAGTTAATTTAGTAAATTTGAGTTTCTTCAAGATAGATCATTATTTACATTTATAAATCTTCTATTCCCCTTTGTTTGGTCTATTCGAGTTGTATGTTTCCTCGGAGATGTTGAAATACATTAGGATTATATTCTTCATTTAAAAGATGTGTGTCTAAATTATTTTTATGCATCGATAGTTTGTTAATAATTATTACTGATTTATCCATTATAGATTATTTATTCACAGCAAGATAATCATTAAAGGAGACCAAAAACTCACATGAATAAAAGCAATTCCTAATAGGCAATTGTGTGGTATAATACAATATTGGGAAGCGGTTTCCCAGTGGCAGAGGCGAGTCTAATCGGTGAGATTAGATAAGAGACAGCGCCTACCACTCCCGTTATAACGGTGACCGGCTTCTCTAAATACAAAAATTTATGAGCTTCAAAATCGCTTCCCGGTGGTTCGGAACCCACCTAAAGCTGTAGGTTCATTCATCTCTCATCATCATCCTTCCCATTACCCACGCACAAGCTTAGAGCTCAAGTGGGCATCATCCCTAGCAATAAATAAAATGAAAAATTGATAACTTACATGAATATTAGGCGTGAGTCCATCCAATGACGATCTGGATCCATTTGGCTTCAGTCTTTTATGGCTATTGGTTAAAGCATTTGTGATGATGTCTTCGGCTTCTTCTGCAGTCGACGGACTAATGTGACTGCCATCGTCCTCACAGCGCACTCTAACTGGATTCATACCACATGTCGAGTTCCTGTTTATATCTGCAAACTGAACAATCAATCATTTGGAGGTTTAGTGGATAATACACCTCTACACGAATAATTATACGAACGATATTATTATTTTCTTTGTGACTATTTTTGGCGGTAAGATCCTCTCGGGTGTTCTGCCTCGCCGAATTAAAGATAGTTTCCCTATCTGGGAAATATGGTGAGTACATAGAAAAAATTATTGTACATCAAGATCATATTACTGGATATAATTATATTATAATACATCACACAAATTCGATTACAATTTTTGGATCAGAAGAAGTTTTAGGCTAGCGCGTGTTTTTCTTTCCTTTTTATTGTGTTTTTGATAAAATAAATTAATATAAATATATAATATCTTGCACCTGAATGTCATAATAAATATAATAAAACATTCAAGGAAAACTATCATCCATGAGCATCATTATACTTGGTTAATTGAATTAATTAATTTATACTCTGGTCAGATATAATTTTTCCAGTTATATAAAGAAATTAGATCGAGCAATTTCACCAATCTACAACAGCTTTATACAGACTAAAGACAATATTGAATTGTAATTCAAGTAGTTTTAAAATTATGTTTGTATTTTGGTAGAAGTGTTTGTAATATTGTAACCATGTTAGTAAAGTAATTATTTTTCCTTTAACTGTTGTAAAAATTGATTGCCGGTAAATAATGTTGTGTTAGGATATGACAAGAGCTAGGAATTGATCTACTCATTTATTTTTTATTCAAATCATCACGTCACGCTGCAGGCAGTATTGATATGTTGTAATTTCTATGCTGAATCATAGAGTAACTATAGAAACTATCATAGTATAGTAATCATAGTAACTATCCATTGTTATTCTATGGCTGAATAGACCACAGACTAGTTATTCAGGTAGTCTGTGAGAGGACTTTAATTGTTTTTTAATATTACTAGGATTAGTTGCATACAAACCACATTTTCTGAATGTAGAGGCCACTTCATTCACAATATTGTTTGCGAAATTCAAATATTTATACATAAAATTAAATACATACATTAAATATTTCATTTGTTGGAAATAAAATTTATTAATCATGATGAGTAATGATGACTGAATGAGTAGTAATCATGAAATGAGTGATGATGAAGATGAATTTAATTGATGATTAATTAATGTAAATATTACTGGATTTTAATAATAAAATTACCTTCGATTGACTGTCAGCTAAGCCACGGATTTGCAGAGTTTCGGCTGTGTGCAGAAAAGATGGTAGATTGGTTTGAGCGACGTTTACCTCCCCCAGGTACATAAAGTCGACCAGTGCTTTCAAATGTTGAAATTCCACATTGTGCAGAAACATTATCGGGTGTTTGCACGGATTGCCCTGATGGAACACACATAAAAATGTTATTCCAATGAATAATTTATTAGCAAAATTACCAATTATAATTATTATTTATTGAGAATAAAACACTTACTTGTAACATTGTAAGGCTCAATTCTCATAGAAGAGACGTGAAGCAGAGATATGGTGCGGACATGGATCGCACACGTTATACAATCAAATAGTCCAATACACACCAAAACAGCTGCTTTAGGTGTGCATTGTTTATCAGAACAGTGCTCTTTAACAGAACACGTTTAACTCAAAGTTGAACTCATGTAAAAACGTGTTCTGAGGAAGCAACACATTACTGTGAAATGGCCATCAACACAATAATTTGTGAGTAAATTCCCAGAAAAGGAGAAAAGATGATGGATCCACAACAGTTGAATATACATAATGTATTTTATGTATCATAATGTATTTTATATGTGTTGGACTAACAGTAAAGGTATACTGGTATATTTTATGTATCGTTGAAATTGTCTTACACTCCCTCCTGGAGTCTTCAAGACGTAATTGAAAAAGAGAAGAAACTGAAGCGAGTCTATATTGCTCTAGGAAAGCACTTAATCGCTAAGTATAAATTGGTTGAAATATTTAAAATAATAAATATACCTTGAAAAGTTGTTTGAAGTATGGACTGCATGCTGAAAGCACAAGCTTGTGCGCCGTTATTCTTCTACCCTCACAAGTTAGAGTCACATCAACAAAGTCTTCGTTGTTTCTCAGAGAGTCGAATTGTGAAGCAAAGTTATTCGGAAAGTTGTTCCATCTCAAACAGAATAACTGTTCATCTGCCATTACATAGCCTGCAACAAGTTGAAAGGAAAACTTATGATTGTAATTATTTTAAAAATAAACAAGCTTATTATAATAAGAACCCTTATAATCGAATAAGTTTTACTTCAACCCTCTATCAAACCTTTTCAAGCCTCATTCGTCATTTATTTATTCATATTTAGGCGAATAATATCCAATTTAGGCATGAATACTTCATTATTATGATGTCGATGAGGAAGCAACATTTTTATTTTTAATTGATGAATAAATTTAAAAAAATATCAAGAGAAATATCAGCTCGTCATGTGCTGCAAGAAAATTCAATGGCAACTGCAAACCCTCGAAAAGGGGTCGCACAGTACTCAATACTGTATTTAACAACAAAATTGATCATAAATAATCTATTGCTCTTTAGTTGCAAGCGATTTCGCTCTCTATCACTTCGATTAACTGCGGGTCTAATTAATTTTACTGTGGACATTTTTGGACTTGCAACAATAGTTTCATAGTACGTGTTTAGGACTTGAAAGTGGACAATTTTACACTTGGAGCTTTAGAATGGTGGGAAACGCCGGATTTGTAAATTTTAGGATGACTATTAAAAAAATCAACAATTTTGAATAATACGACGGTACAAAAATAATTTTTCAACTTCAAAGTGATTGGGTATTGAGATTTTCCAAAATATAGAAAAATACTGTTATCTAATTATTAATTGCTGGCTGCTGGAAGATAAGCACTCGCTTTCCCCAAGGTAACTCTCGATCACGGCACTGAGGCCCCTAAGAGCCATCTTTGTTTAAACTAAGTTTAACAAAATTTAGTTTTAACTCTGTTTGAATTATGAATACACTGTTTAAAATTGGTTTAAACTTTGTTATCAAGTTTAATCGAAGATTTAACTTTCGATTTTAAACTTTCTAGTTTTAACTTCGATTTGTAAAACTTGGTTTAATTGAAGATACGGGCCTTATAGCAATGAATACAGAAGTAATACTTCTGTATTCATTGCTTATACTCACAATAGCATTTCATGTTTATTATAGAAGAAGAATGTTTTATTAAGTTCATGAATGTTTACCTTATAATAGTTTAAAGACATTTAAAAGTAGGCTAATAGTTATATAGTTTATAATCGAATTAGTAGTATTCTATTAATATAGAATGTTTATTATACAAGAAGAATAAAAGTCATGAAGTTTGACCTTTTACTGCAATACTAATCTAGTGTCATGAATCGCTGTCGTAGAGCAGTCTAGATTAAATGAATAAATGAATATGAATATCTACTCGCTAATTGTTTTGTATGATGTTTTTCATGTATCTTGATATTGTATTGTTATATTTGGTTTTTGTATTGAGTGTCTATGAATAACATTAAAAAAAAAACATATAATTGGAAAAGTTCAATAATTAGTTGCGGAAAATATGAAACTGAAAAAAGACAACAAACAAGAGGTAGGTTTAATAGTAGTACTTATTAGAAGTACAGAATTAATACTAATTACACATTACCCATAACAAATCACACATAATTTCGAGATTACCTGTCAAATAAAACTTGGCAAATATCACTAAACTGCACTGATACCCCGATACGATATACTCGAGAGAACTGATAAGAAACCTTGATAAGATAAGCTGCAAAAACTGATAATAAAAGCCGATACAAGGAAACTCCAGAGAAGTGATAAGAAGAAACCCTCGGTAAGCTCTCGCGTTCACTACTGAGTCTGAGAGAAGAATGGTCAAAACTGGCGCTGAGTTGACTCTCGAAATACTTTCTCCTCTCCCTCACTCACTCGCTAGATGACGACGATCTCGAACCAACGAGACTCCGAGGAAGATAACTCTGACCAACCAGGACTCGCTCCTCGCTCGGTAATGACATTATAATGATGATGACTGAGCCAAATGCGCCCTGCGAGAAATGATGATGATCGTCATGACGATGACGCTAGATAATGATGATGATGATGATTTTCGTCTACGACGATGTTGGGGCCTTAATGATCATAGCCGGTAATAAAGATAACGACCAGGGACTGGGAGAAGGGGAAGGAGGAGGATTGAACGCTAATGGTGATGAGGCATAATAATATTGGAAAGAGAGAGAAGGATAAGGGCGAGGGGAGAGGTAATGATGATGACCGTGATAGCAGCAGCGAAACGATGACGCATAATGACAATGACTGATGATCATGACGCTGTAAGAAAATCAATGGCAGGCGAGCGGGTGTTCTCTCCATCATCTTTCTCGCTGCAAACGACCTCCATTGTTGTGTCGGTGTGTCTGTGTGAGTAAATTTTGTAACATTTCTTCAATGTTTTTATCTTGAAAAATCATCCAACCCCAAAAGATATCTGATCGGAAGAAGGTGATAGAAGAAACCATCCGTGTATGTAAAAGAAACTAGCTGCTCGAGTCATTTTTTCTATTCGTTTTGAAAAACTAATAAAAGATAATGCTTTAAAACATTGCATATGTTTTTTTAGTATCATTATTATTACTGAATCGTACTGGAATAAATGTGGATGATTTTTGAACAATTCTGAACCGATGACTATCATCTCAAGAATCTTTTCCCTTACGAATAAATTTTTGTATGTTCCAAAGTTCTAGCAAACTAAGCAAAATTCTTTCTTGGACTAAATTCTAAAAATATTTTTTATTTATAAATATTATAATGAATAATACTTTGTATCACATATATAATTTTTAAACTAATCAATACTATTATAAAAATGAGATTGTATCTGTCTGTCTGTAGGCATTTATTCTAAGAATTTATCGATATAAATAAACAAGAACTCTAGAACTACCCTTGGAATAACCGTTTCTGCTCGATTCCTTTAGATTTTACACTTTGGGACGCTAACTTTCGGTCGTCAGCGCCTTATATTTTTAAATGCCGTTTTCGGTACTGAATTCAACAGAACTATTATGCCAGTTGACAGAGCTAATAAATAGCTAATATTCGAGATATCGTGTTCACAGACCTATAACCAAAAACCACTTTTTTGGACTCAGGGGATCTGAAACTTATAGAAAACTTGAAATTGGGGTACCTTAAAGTTTTTGGATCGCAATACTTTCCTTACCTATGGTAGTAGGTAGGGCAAGGAAAGTAAAAATAAATATTTATACCAGTCATTAATTTGGTTATATAGATGCGAATACATGATGGGAGTTTTTGCTTTATTTGATTTACTTCTTGAATGCTATTTTACTTCAATGTTATTGTGTAGAAATTATTATTAATTTGTTGTTCAATCCCATATTATAATCTTTTTAAATGAACAATAAAGAATTATTACTACTATCACTGAAAATATTTTCATCTAATTTGTCAAAACATTTCTTCTCTTCAGTTGGATAAATTTCTCACATTTCATAAAAACATTTATGAGTAATCCAAGCTTTATTATTTTTTAAATCACAAACATGTAAACAAAATAAGGATTTGGTTTTGTACTAAATAAATTATAATTTCTCTTTCAACAAATTGGACAATTCAAATAGCAAGGATGAAAACGAATAAAACTTTATTTTGCATGTCTTCATGTTATATATAATTAGATTATTATCACATACAGGTAGTTCAAGTCTAATTAATTAATGACATACAGTAATGTCAATTTGCATGGCTGGGTCAATCTGTAAAATGCTGAAAGATGTGGATACGCTTAAAAAATATTCTCATTAACAATAGCTTAATAAATAGTATCTATTTAGCAAAGGTAGAGGCGTATGGGGCTTATAACACCAATTCGAAACAATTATTTCAAAGCCTAATATAGGAAACGCACATTGACGCTTAGAGAGAATATAATTATAGTTTTGTGTGTAATACAGAAAGTAATCTACGTAGTTGTAAAAAAGATTGACTGTTCTACATTAAGAATTTATAACAACCTGGAGGAGATATTAAAAACCCTTCAAGAAGTTCACTTGAAAAATAATGCTCTACTGTACTTTGGGATAACATAATAATAAATTGCATTTCTAATTGGGATTTTTGTTGAGGTAAAGTTTTAATAAAAGTGTACTTCACCGAATCTTTGAGGCGAATGGGAAGTAAATGAGGATGGTAATTACTGAGAATGCGGTGTTGGATTAAGGGCTGCGTTTCAATTACAGACCAGGAGCGTTTGCATTTTAATTAAATTCTAAAGCTTGAATATTTATTGCTTTAATATGGTAAACAGTAGGATTGCAACAATTGATAAACAAAATTGAGATTTTGCTGAATAAAAAAAAACGAGAGAAATTAAAGAAGAGTTTTTAAGTAATGTATGGAAATTAAAGTCAAGGAAAACCACGTTCAATTTTCACCAACATGTTGTTGGATATAGTAGTATCTATTTCACTTTTCTTTTGGTTAGAAAATTCAACAATTATTGCTTAAAATTAGAATATTTTGAACTCAAGGAATGAATAACATTTTCAAGAAGCTATTGTTTCTTATACCATGAGCCATGAGTAAAGTACTTCTACTTTCAATCAGTAATTGTGCTAAAATATTATATTCTACCGATATAATGAAAATCTACACTAATGAGAGATCAACCTTAATCAATCTTCGTGGTGTAATTGGCCTAATGGCGCGGTTTCACAATACCAGTAGACGTGTAGGTTACTGGTGCAGGTTGCAGGTCACACGAAAAAAAATAATGTAATTGGAATTTAATTTAAGAAGAATGTAATTTAATTTAAAAGAACAAAATGTAGCTTTAGCAAACCCAGTTCGAACATAATCTCAACACCACCAGTAACCTGTGCAAGTAAGTGGTCTCACGGTTCAGTTTACCTGCACCAGTAACCTACACGTCTACTGGTATCGTGAAACCGCGCCATAAATACTTTCAAATTAAAAATGTTTAAATCTGGTACATAGAAAAGGGTACATATTAAAAGGTGAGGATTAGGAGAGATTCAAAATTATCCCAGTATTACGACAGAAATCGACGTTTTTCTAGGTTTTCTTTGCGTTTTTTTCAACTTTTTCAAGAACGTCTGAACTAGGGAAGTTAAAATTTAATATACCGGTAAAGGTTCAGCTAACGGCTAGAAAGGGTGTGTTGAAAAACTTTCCAAACTATCCCCTAAACCAGTTGCGATTTTTGAATGAACTATGAAGGCGAGCAAAGCGAGCCTGCTGGTCCTATTTTCAGTTGATTCCGCAAAAGAATTCCGTCTGCTAGACGCTACACGGATAAGGCGAGCGAATCGAGCCAGCCGGCTAGTATATAATATTATATAAAAACTGTAGAAGTAACAATCGACACTTTTTGTCATTTTTAATTAATGTTTGAAAAAGTCTTCTAGCTGAGAGAAAAAGGCCCGTGCGTTTGTAAAAGGAAATCAATGTTGAATTTGTATTCGTTTATTATTTGTACTTGAAAAATGGTATGATTTGCAGTGGAATACTAACAAAGAAGTCAGTGATTACAAATCCTAACAAAATAGATTGGAATTGTTATTTCTTATGAAATAGCACTCTGATAGTGAAGTTTTTTCTTTCTTAAAACAGAGTATGGAGATTTTTCACACCTATGTAAATTCACTTAGTAGCACTATATATGATGTGTTTTTACTATTGGCACCGACTATCAGAGTGCTATTGTCTAGTCCACAGAGTAAATTGTCTGCTTTGGGGTCTGCTGGACCCCAGTTATATTAACCAGTGTTATATTAACGTCTATGATTTTCAAGTGTTCAATTTTTTGTATGTGTTAGTTTTTAAGAATTTTACCTAAAAAATAGCACTCAATATACGTGATAGGCAAGGGTTGATTCGGGCTATGAAAGTGAGGAAGGCGATTCAGAAAGCCTGTTTGTTGATGATTCTGAACTTTAGCAGAACACAAGAAACAAATGCCTCGTGTCTGTCCAAATCTATGTTGAGTTGATTTATCGGATGTAATACCGGTAGCTCTATATTGATTGGGCTAGGACTGCTAAGCATAAAACTAGAGATAATGAATCCAGCAAATCGATAAGACTGTAATATTATTAACTTATACTAACCTGCGTCAAGTCCAGATAGATGAAATCAGAATGTTTCCGATGATTTTCTCACATAACTAATTTACATAAGGAAGGATCAAATATGTTTCAACACATTTTAATAACCTAAAATCACAATGGTTTTTCAGCAAAACAGACTCGTAAAAATGAACCTCATAGAAATTACGAATAAAATTATTAATTACGTTTTATTGTTCTATTTCTTACAGTGGAGAAATAATGTTCTAATACTGTTTATGAATCACTCAGGAATTTGAAGAGAACCTGTCATAATTCTGTGCAAACTACAGCTGAAGTACCGCCACACAATACAGTGAATAGGAATAGGATAGGAACAATCAAAACATAACCTCTCACATCAATAACAAACTGACAGAACCAACATGGTAAACCAACAGTAGTATCAAAAGCTTAAAAACCATGAATAATATTATTGAATATTTGAGAAATTATTACTAAAATTTACTATTATTATTTTTGGAAATAATAAGTGAAATAGAATAAAACTGTATTGAAAACATACAAAAACACAAAAAGATACAAACCAGCTGTATGATTGACGTTCGCGGATTTCTGTCTTCTGTTTTGATAACGATTATCAGTTTTAGAGGTTAGGTTTAACATGTGATTGATGATTTGACGGGAAGGAGTTTGTTTTTTAATTTTGTGACGAATGATATTAATTTTCGACAATTTGGATTTTCAAATAAGAATTATGATGCAGGAAACATAAACCTCAATCACGTTTGTTGTTATCAAATATAACCGGAATATTCTATTCTATTCAAGACAATCTATTGGTTGGAACTCTAAATTTGACACAGTTTCTCCCCGTCAATATTTTAGTTCACTACTGTGCGGTTTTCCAAAAAATCAATGCAAAATGAGATTAACTTCTATTTCTTTCTCAGGAAAATTCAAACTTGTAACTTTAGATATTTTCGGTACCATTCTCAGACTGCAATCTGATGTTGGTCATCAATATTCGAAGGCTGCTAATAAGTTTGATGTTCACGTGAAACCCGATGTATTATCAAGAAATTTCAAGGAAGTTTGGGTAGAAATGAATCAAAAATACCCCATTTATGGTGTTCAAAGTTTTGGATGGAAAAAGTGGTGGGAAACTTTGATTGAAAAAACATTTTCAAAGTCAATTTCTGCTGAACTAAGTAGAGAAACTGTTGATAATATATCGCAATATTTATTTGAAATGTACAAGAAACCTGAAAATTGGGAACTGTGTGATGGAGCTGATGATTTCATTAATAATATGCTTGATAGAAATATTCCCCTTGTTGTTTTATCAAACTTTGATGCACGGCTGGAAGATTTGCTCCTCAAAATGAAAATCAGACATTATTTTAGATTTGTTATAGCTTCTTACAATGTAGGCGTCCAAAAACCTGATGCTGCAATCTTCCAGTTAGTTGAAGAAAAACTAAAACAGTACAATGACCTAGTCCATATAAAGAAAAATGAAATATTGCACATCGGCGATTCTCCAGAACTGGATTTCATCTCTGCTACAAATGCAGGATGGAATTCATTTCTTATTCACGGCAATCGAGATGCTGTCGTAGTAAAATATCCTTTTGTTGACAAGAATTGCATATTCAAAAATTTGAACGAGATTAATCAGCAACTATTTTGTTAGCAATTCAGTATGTAGACCCATGGCAGGATTTTGTGAAGTTTATTCATCTATATCATTAAGCATTCCCCTATATTGCTATATACCATGTATGCAAACAACTCAAGTGAATGTTATAAGTAGTAATAAAAGTATATTTTATGCAATAAGTTTTCATTTATTTGAACATCACTCTTTTCGTGGTACTTTATTGAAATAAACAACCAGTCGGGGCAACTTTCAACCACTTGAGAAGAAAGATTACACAATTTATATCAAAGGCGGGAATCAACGTAGCAGTCTAGTAACTGATATTATATGTATGTTGTCAAAATCATACTAAAGTTTCAAATTGATAAGTATTTTATTTGTGTAATTTTTGTGAACATAGACACAAAAAATGCCAATGAGGGGCAACTTTGGCACGGGCCAAAGTTGTCCCTTATAACCTTGGTCTGGTTCAAAGTTGTCCCATATTTGAACTACATACTTTTTAAAACAGTAGGATGTGTTCAGGAGGATGCCAAAGTTGATAAGAAGAATTCCTGGTTCAAGAGCCTACAAAGACTGGATTGATGAGCATCTGAAGAAATGCCTAGCAGATCAAAACTTAATATTGTGTAAATAGACTTGTCTATTTTAAATGCTAGGAGTAACATAAAACTTGAGACACCCCTGAGTTATTAATTATTCATGTAATTGGTCATATTAGAAACAGCCAAAGTGCAAAATTGCCCAGATATTAATTTCTGCATTAAAATAATGTGAAAAAATGACTGGTTAAATGTTGCCCAAGTCCGGGCAACATTCAACCATTTGCAAAACAATTTTTATGGTGTCATACAATTATAAAATTTAAATTTCGACCACACCCATTAATAATAGCTATATCAATAGAGTTCTCTTGCCATTTTGATCTTATTTGAATGATTTTTGTAAATTACAAGAAGATTGATAAAGTTTGATGTTGAAAATTGCACCAGTTTACCGGTACGTATTTTTATTTCAATTGAAGTTCAAACACTTTTCAAGACTACCGTACTCTTCAGATTCATGAGATTGTAGATTCATGCTAGTAGGTAGCGTAGAGCAACACAGAAATTCAAATATTGAATGAATTCTTCCAATTACTACTATTTACGTCATGTTGATGTAGTACTCTAGCCACCACTGTTCCACATACACAATGATACATTCAAACGGATTTGAATGAGTCTAAATTTCCCTTATCGTTCATATGATTGAAAATGAAAGTTCTATCATAAATTTGTGGAGGGGGAGACCTCAAGAAATTGAAACAATCCTTGAAAAATGAAAAGTTCGAGATTTATGGATTTTTTATTACAACAATAGATGTATCAAACAAAATAACTTATATGATACCAATCTTGTTTGCTACATCTAATGCATCGTAGTCCCTCGCCAGCCTCACATAAGCCTTCTTCTTACCATCAGGCCTGAAAAAGATAATAAATTCTCTATTAATGCTTTCCTCTTATATGATGAAATAAATGCAAAATCAAGTTGAATAGTATCAAGAGCGTTATCAACGATCGGACACACATTAGGCAGTACAACACAGAAATCATAAACATTCATTCAGAAATAATAGTGTTTTCATTCATTTATCAAAGAGATTCTCACAAATAAATTCATCATTATGAATGTTATGAAAATCAATATTGTAGGCAGATGAGAAACGGAATGAATTGCACAATGTAATCAAATGTATACTAAAAAATTTAAAAAAATTCCCACACTAGAGTACGGCCACAAAAAAAGACCAGGAAGTATCATTAAATGGGGAAAACGATGACTCAAGTCCAAGAGAAACTTCTTCCAAAACGGAGATTTGGAGATTAGGTTTCTTCTCCAACATTCTTTTTAGTCAGTACATATAGTGGTGAGAAACGGACTAGTTAAGGGTGGGGTGGCGGATTGGGGGACATTCTCGAGAGGAATAGTAATAGGAATAATTCAAGTATTATCAACACGGCTAGCAGGTGCGATTACTGCAAGTGATGTTACAGGAGTGAATAGCAGAGGATAGAGAATTGGACCTCTCACACTGTTTTTGCCTGCTGTGTTGCAAGAAATTTCGATAATACAACATAAATTTCAATCACAGAAATCGATCCCTCAAGTGAACACGTAGTAAATAATATTCAAATATCAATAAAATCAATGTCAGACTCATCCATTCAGTTAGATATCGTGTTTTCATAGATTGTTCAAAGAGATTCTCACAAAACAATTCATCATTTGGATATCTCGGTCGGACAAAGCATTTATATCAAGTCAGATCTGTTTGAATTTTGTTAGATGATACAAATTAATAACAGGCTTAAATGAACATCTTATTAATTATCAATGATCATGAATATAAAATTTAATAAACACATTTCAAGTCCTGAACATAAAAATATCCTTTCAGAAATAATATAGTGTTTTCATTAAATTATTCTCAAAGAGATTCTCACAAAAAATCATCATTAGGATATTTCAGATAAAAAAAAATAGAAGCTACAGTACAATATAAGCACCATAATAGCAGAAATGCATGAAATATGAATGATTGAAAGACATCAAGCTCTTGTCCTAAAAAAAACTTCAAAATTTAATAAGCTGGCCAAAAATTGAAAAATTATCTTTTAGACAAACTTGACTTCTTGTTCATACAGTATATACAAATCCAGTTTTCAAGGAGTAATATTATCTTTTTAATAATGATTCAGTTTTCCATCAATTTCCGCTATTTACATGATCAGAGCTCACGATTATCATGTTAAATATAAATTATTTCTGTTTGAAATGTTCTACTGTGAATCAGATAAGCCAAGCATACCTGATGAGTGTGTTCACTTTAGCTACGTCGATATCATACAGTTTCTTGACCGCTGTCTTAATGTGGTGTTTGTTGGCCTTGATGTGAACAACGAATACGAGGGTGTTGTTGTCTTCAATCTTCTTCATTGCAGCTTCAGTCGTCAAGGGGAACTTGATTATATTATAACCGTCCATTCTGAAAAGCAATACAATATTTATATTAGCAACTCAATAATGGAACTATAATGTATCATAACCTAATTGATCAAACTTTCAAAAATCTACAATCGAATTTTATTTTGAAAATAATAATTTATAAAACAGTACAAAACGTTGTGAAATCTAACAATACTGAAAACCCCTTGTTGTACTGTGCAAATTCTGAGCAAGGAACTTCATACAATGTAATTAACACAAACATACCAACATTATAAAGCATAATTTAATGCTTGACAAGGTTGGTGAAACCCAGAATTAGTTTTAAATACAGTATATTCAGATTTAATGTGACACTTGACATCAGATTGATATTATTTCTTTGCCATCGTACTCTCCGGTGATCAGCAACGTCAAGAAATAATATTTATCTATCTATCTATCTAATGCCAAGCGTCAAATTAAATTAATCTGAATACAGTTGCTATATTGACTATCTGCAGCTGATAGCAGCTTAGCCTTATCAATGAAATCCTACCTTGTAGGCCTACTGTGATTACTGGTAACTATACTGCTTTTAAAAAAAACTTCCATTAAAAATCTACCCAAAGTCCTTCTATTTAAAATGGTTATTTTAGAAAAACAAATAGAGCCTGCAAAACTTCGATTCTTTATCTTTCTTTTGGCGCAAACCGCATCAAAATTGGTCCACTCAATCTTCTCCACGAACTTTCCAAGATTGGAAACTGTGTGGACACAAAATTCTTTCAATATGTAAGATAAATTGACACTAACCTGTTCCTGCTAGGTACAGACTTCCTTGGGTACTTGGGATTCCTGGGTGGCATGAATGTCTTGGGCCTGCGGAATTTTACAGTTGTCCTAATCTTCCTTTTCCTTGTGCCAGAAGCACGTTTCAATACCTGAAATGGGAGTGGTGGGTTCACACTTGACACATAATTCAAAATTGCATGCTAAACGGTTTTTTCAAAATTAAGAAAAGCTCCGAAAAGTTGAGTTGGTTCCTAAAAAATTTTAAGCCAATAAAGCAGTGTTTACATAATTTCAATAGCAAGATTTTTGAACGATTAATTAGAATCAAAATGTGTTTTTACCATGTCGTTACCTCATTCAAGAATCGGTCAATAAGCAATCAAATCAAGCTAGTATTAAAATGTTATGGAAATTTGTGAAAAACTCTGTTATAATTTCATTGTTTACTACTCTAAGGGCCATATTTATGAACTTCCAAACGTATGAAAAATCTTATGAAAGTGTGAAAGTAACACGTTTGTGAAGAAATCCATATTTGTGAATCGCACTCTAAACCTAACCTCAAATAGAAGCTAAGCCAAACAAAATCAACAATAATGATAACACTCAAATCTTGATTCTTGTAAATAAAATAATAGAGTCACTCACGTAAGATTCTTCCGTTAGGAACGTTAATACATACAGCCATAAATTTCTTTACACATGTTATAGCCTACTAGGCCAAAACAATAACATACAAATTTGAAGGTAAAAAATTATGATCTATGGTGAGTGTGCGTTCAACATTTGGCTACACTTAAAAACGGCATCATTCACCTGACAAAACACCAAATTTTAAAATGAACAAAATCTGGGCGGACCAGCACTTGAAAAAACTCTACGGTATTGGAAATCAAAAGAACCAACTAACAAAAATTAAACTTTAATAAGTCATAACAATACATAAAAACAGAAAATATTTTGACAATTCAATCAACTTCAAATTTCATTTCTCAATCTAACCTAAGCGAGGAATTCATTTTACAATATTCAAATAGCCTATACCTTTTCATCAACAACTTCATCCACTTATAAATTTTCACAGAAAAACTTTATTAGACACTTTTATACTGCAATCGTGAATGGGACTTATTATAGAAATTGATTTTTGATTTCCTTCTACTAATCATCACAATCATCGTAAAGAAGGTCCTCCAATTCGCCACTTCGATACATGCGTTGCACATCACTTCCCCCGCCAATACATTTTCCGTCGACAAATACTCTAGGCACAGTTTTCGCCCCGGTTAATTTGCCTAGCACTTTCAGCATTTCATCCCCATCATCTCTCTTATCCAGCTCAATGGCGGTGAACTTCTCTTTCAGTTCTCTGAATATATCCTTTGCTAATTTGCAGGCAGGGCATCTTGTCTTTGAAAATATCACCACGAAATCTTTGGCTATCAATTCTTCAACACACTTGAGAATGGGATCGCCTGCAGCCTAATGACAAAGAAAACAGTGTTTTCTTCCTTTGCAGAATGAGAACATAAAAACTGCCCCACAGAAAACTAAGATAATTATCTACGTAATTATTTTTGTTCGAGTAGACATTCTAATGAAATTAGTTTGTGAGTTCGTAACGGCATTATATTTTAGTAAAATTAATACTCTACAATACCACCATAACCTGCCATAACTGAACAAAAAGAAATAGTCGATACGAATAGTCAATTATAGATAAATAATAGTTTAGTAAGTAAATGAGTATAATAAAACCTCAAGTAAGTTGGGAGTTGACCTGTAAAGCAATTTTATGAATTTAGTACTACAATGTGAAGGATTGTTATCGGCCGGCATGGTCGGATCGCAAAGAAGAGGTTGGATTATCCAAAATCAATACAGTACTGTATTTATTAATCTAAACATTAAACGTACAAAGATATATGAAATAAGTGATTACTGAAATAAGTGATTTTAAAAGTAAACAAAAGCTTTTAAAATGCATCGTTTTGACAAGTGATGAGTCACCGACCGGTTCCGGAGCGATAGTCGTACAAACCGGAGCGACGGACCACCCGAGGTCGGATTAGAGGGGTTCTACTGTACTAGGATCTGTAGGGAAACTATATTCCAAGTATTATTGCTATCATCTGAATTGGAAGAGAGATTTTATGTCTCAACTTCGCTCAACACTTTTGTGTTTTGTGGTGAGCTAAGTGAAAAATCACTAGTATCAAAGACGAAATTGTTCAAATTCCCAAGAAAATCAGAACGTTCAGTACAGTATTAGTAGGGAGTCATAATTAGTTTCATTGTACAATGATTATATCAACTCAATACAAACTTGTTTGGACTTATATTACAGTTTTTTCACATACAAGATTCAATATTACAACGTTTCTAGTTAGATTTTGAAATATTATTATTATTAATATAATTAATTTTTGAAATATTCCCTAATATCCATCATTTTCGATTATCCGGCCTTCTGCCTCTGTTTATGAAGGATAAGCGAGACTCTACTGTATATATTTTGCTGCTCTTGAATCAAGTTTTAGTTCACTAGAGAATAAAATAATGGTGTATGTTATAACAACCGAAAACGGTATCTTATTTTAATAAATATGTGGTTATGACAACTTCAAGTCTTTTTTATTCAATATTGATAACTACCACAATATCACCTTACACACAATATCAACTACACAAAAATTTGAAGTACAATATCAACTACACATCAAGTCACTTATCTACCTATCTGTCCCTATGTCCACACTTGGTCGATTTTGTGTGTGACTCAAAGCATACTGCATATGATCAAGTATTAGCCACATGCTGTACAGCACACAAAAATCGTCCAGTGTAGGAATAGGGAATGCATGCAGTAATTTGTGAATAGTGATTTACCTTCATTTTGATTTTGAGCGCCTTCTTGACAGGAGTCTGGACCTTTACGACCTTGCCGCCCTTCTGTGACTTGGGAGCCACATCGCGCTTTGGCTTATCGACCTTCTTGACGGTTTTGACCAGAGGCTTTTTGCCTGCGGCCTGCGGCTTGCCTGTGCCCTTGACGGCGGCCTTGAGGGCTGACTTACCACCCTTGGCCGCTGCCCCCGTCCCTGCGCCGCCCTTCTTAGCCGCTGCTCCCTTTGCAGCTCCCTTCCCAGCAGATGCAGTCTGTAACACAACAATGTCATTAATCCCTGACCAAGTTATGATTACTGGAATCAAAGTACTGTACACAAAAACATGAATATTATTCAAAATACACTCAGATTCATTTAATTTGACGCTTGGCATTAGATAGATAGAGATATCATTTTCTCGACGTTGCTGATGACTGTAGAGTACGATGGCAAAGAAATAATAACTATCTAATGCCAAGTGTCAAATTGAATGAAATCACAGTAGAATATCTGTTTATTGAATAAAAATCATTCGTCATCCACCACATTATACATCCACGTAGGCAACAACGTTATAAATAGTTATTTTCTATAGAACCGTTTTTTTTTTCAGAAAGCGCCCGATGTCCGAGCAGCTGGCCATCTGATTCAATGTTAGCATTTCAGTCATTTTATTTTAGGATGATCGGTCGTTTTCTGACGGTTCTAGCACGACCAGGCTTAGATTACCCCTCAATATTTCAGTTTAATGATGCACCAAAGTCTAGTCAATGGCCGAATAAAAATGTAAGCATTATAGCGTACCTTAGCTGCTGCAGGCTTTGCAGACACCTTAGCTCCAGCTGTTGCCGGCCGGGATGCTGCGGGTTTTGCAGCGCCCTTTGCAGCCGCTGGTTTCGCGGCAGCTGCAGCAGGAGCTTTTGCAGCCTTGGGAGCTGCAGCTTTCGGAGCAGCTGCTGCTGCTGACCCTGAAGAAGAAGCGGCTGCTGCTGGCGCAGTGGCCGGCTTCTTTTCATTTTTCTTTTCAGGTTTTTTCTCGGCTTTACTGCCTGCAAATAACAACATTAGTAAACTTGAAAACTTTCTAATTAATTATTAATACATTACGATTTTTGAGTCTTTCTTTTTCAAATAGAATAATTACTGTGCCACAACAGTACAAATTAAAATTACATGCAAGTGATATATAATAAATTGGAAAAGGAGCAGTTTTGAGCGTAAGCCTGTTGGTCCATCCAATAAGTATTAATTAATGTACATTGCTGAATAAATAAACAATACTACTATTACCGAAAAGCAGATGAAATTCGATCAAGTATGGACATAGGGATTTGCTATGTTCAGACTTGGTCAATTTTGTGTACTGCACTCAACATAACCAATGCTTAAGCATTATGCAGCACACAAAAATTGATGAAGTATAGACGTAGAGATTGGCTGCACCTCAGGAAATTAATAGCGAAACTTTTGGCCGGCTTGAACGAAAAGTTACAATGATACCGTGTGCATTCAACAAAATAATATTTATTATTTTGTATCCTATTGACATTATTATTGAACTTATTCTCAGAAATGTGCCGGATGAACTGTGGTTGAGTGTATCTAGCCTAATCTTGGATTTTTAATTACGAGTTTCTACAAACAGAAATTTATTTGAGGTTTATTCAAGGAGGTTCAATAATTGATAAATAGTTTCAAAATTACAAGAAAATAAATCAACCAAGATGTGTGTTTTGACTGGAAAGTTATCAAACTCGAGACTCAAGCAGAGGAAATGAGTAGGCTACGTTCCTACTAAAAATAAGAAATTAAGCGATGTAAAATGGAATGGACACCACCGATAGTGTAAAACAAAATATCATATCAATGAATCAAGGAAGATATATTATTATTATAAAATTGAATGGCCACCATTATGGTAAAAGCTAACCTCAACTTTATACACGTTGTCAGTCCTAAATCAATAAACACCTACGAAAAGTTATCATTCAAAATTCATAGGGATTATAGCTCTAAATGCTCTTCAGCAGTAGTTAAATATGAAAATAGAAGTGAATGAACAAAACTAATAGCTAAATAACAATGCACGCCATTGCTCATAGTTGAGCTTGCCATGTGGAACGAACCAAAGTGAAATCTTTAATTATTAACTACAAATTTCTTTGATGGACAAATAAGTTAGAATAAGCTTAAAATGGATAATAATATGAATTAAAAGCTAAAATTTAACATTATATTTATTCTTACCGGATTTATCGCCCGTAGGTTTCGGTTTAGGACCCATCGCATTACAAAACCGGATACAAGGAAGAATACAGACGTCACAGCAATGGCCTCCAGAAAAGTAGAACTCACTTGATCAGAGACTTGTTAAAATAAAAATGAATTATTATCAAATATGATCAACATTTCATTCATCTTCACTCTAATAAAAATTTGAATACTATTTTGAAATTCTCAATTGGTGAATAGATAGATGAAATAATGTCTGCAAATAAAAGCAATACGTACTCGAACCTCAATGACTTCCTATTTAAATAAGATAGACACTCAAGATAGATTAAAAATCAAATATTTTATTATCATGAATTCCGCAGGAATATGTCGAGTAGATAATAAGTCATCAGGGAGATAATTATTCTATTTCACATTTTTTCATTATGGCAGGCAGGGAATTTTGTTGCTTATCTCGGCTGCATCACTGCCAAACGCCACTGAACCGTGAATTCAAACGCCCGTCTTGTTTATAATAATTATGCGGGTTAATTACACAGTAGAAATGCTGGATTTTTATTATGGTTTGTCGTCTATTTTGAGTTGAAATATTCTTTTTGTTTTCTTATATGCATCCATTCAACTATTTTCTTGGCCAAAAATATTTTACTTGATTTCAAGTTGTTTTTAAAAAGGTTTTGTTTACTGTTAGTTTTGCATGTTCAAGCCTTTTAATATGAGTCAAAGAAGATCAGCAACATTTAAAATGCTTAGAACTGAAGCACCTTTGGAAAGACAAATTGATTTCTTTCCAAGACCTTTCAAAAGAGATACTACGCCATATCCGGTACATGACTTTACCAAACTTTTTAAGGAATACATTACATCCAAATATTTGGTAAATGGTCTCAAAATATCAAAAACTATTGTTCTTGGTGATGTTGGAGTGGGGAAAACCTGCCTTGTCAATAGGTGAGTTTAATTTTTTGTTGATAAACAAACGGCTACCTCATTTTATGAAAGGTATATTTTTTACTACGGCATCTAATTTAAGTGATATGACATACAAGATATTTTTTCTTCAATAATAAGCGATGATCCATACCTTATCAATGATGAACATTTAAGTTTATTAGTACTGAATCCTTTACAATAAATATTTTTCTTCATCATTATATTTTTATTGGTTTCTTCAGAGATTTATTATGAATATATGAATATCACCCGGTATTGGATGACAGTACAATATTATTATTGTCATTGCTGAGGAGGTTCTTCTTCAATAATTATTTTTATTAGTTGTTTCAGAGATTAGTTTTTAGTATGAATATGCAGTACCTGATGACAAAAATAATATCATCTTGAAAGGTTTGAAATAATGAAGAATCACTTCAAAGTAACATTTATTAAGACTTCTCTTGGACACTTTTATTATTAGTACCGTGAGATTTTTTTAAAATAGAACGAAATTTTCAGTCAAATGGAAAAGAGAAGGTACTCTTCACTTAGGGCCTGGTCACATGTGATTGGGGTTTGATTTACTTCACTTCACTTTACTTACTATATACCATAAGATTTATATAGATTCACTATGCGAGCAAGTGAAGTGAAGTCAAGCAAAGGAGGAGTGTGGCCAAGCCCTACGTGAAGTGAAGTAAATGAAACCCCAATCGTATGTGACCAGGCCCTTAATGTTCTATAACAGTTGACTATTGATTTTTTTTACAGATTTTGCCATCAAGTTTATGACAGAAACTACAAAGCAACTATAGGAGTGGATTTTGAAGTTGAACGATTCGATATTTTTCAAATACCCTTCAACATGCAAATGTAAGTTCTTTCATTGATTATATTCTCGATATTCATCTTTTTCTATAAAATTAACTCTATTTTATTTTCTATAATTAATCTGGAATAATGTAGGCCCTATATTAATTCATGAACACTGGAAGACTGCTCTTGGACTGGTAACAGACAGAAAATAAGGCGAGGTAAAACCTATACCCATTAGGGTCTCCCTACCGATAAAACAAGATATACGAATTCTATATAACTGAACAGTGGGCCCTAATGGTTAAATCGTATTTAAAAATTGTAGGCAAGAGACTGAATGTAAGTGCATTTAGTATCAAAATAACAATTAAAAATGACGATATAACTATTTAATTTCATTTTTTCTCAATAGATGGGATACAGCTGGACAGGAGCGGTTCAAGTCAATCGCATCTTCATACTACCGAGGAGCTCACAGTGAGTAGAATTCATCAGGGTGTTTATAGGTAGATAATTTATAGTTATATACCGTGCCAATAATACGAGATCATAAGTGACAAGAATCTCAGGTTATCTGTTTACAAATGAAATGAGCTTCATCAATGATATTATATTGGTATAAATAATAGCTAACCAATAAACCATAATGAAGAAAAAATCCCTCTTGCAGGCCCAATATAAAGTATCAATGTGCATTAGACTCTACATTATTATTGACTGAATTTCAGATACGGTGGTCAATTTAATTGTTATAATCTTCTATTACACTGGAAGCAGAAAGAGAGCGTCCTCTTATACTGATTATATAATATAATTATATATTAAAATAATTATATATATTGAATTAGGCGTATGTTTGTTAAAATGTTGATTACCATTAGTTCCAAACATTTAATAGGTATATGCTCCTATTACCCATCTATTATCCTTGATTCAAGATAGTTCAGTAGTTTAAGTTTTTTACAGTATCAGCCAAAATAAACAGTACTAAAACCAAAATAATATATTACCATTTCAGTAGCCTACTGTTTATTCTGTTTAATACTGAATCAGCACAATGCCAATCTTCAAGTGAGAGCTGTTGTCCGATTTTTTCAAGTAAAATTAATGAGGACCACTGATGACTACCGGTAGTGAATAATATATAATTATATGGGATATTCTTCGATAGATCCTCACATTTCACAAAACATACGCCGTAGCAGGGACAAAATAAATAGTATATCAGTATAAAGACAGTATATTTTGTCTGTGACCGTAGTAATTTATTCTGTGAACGATTCCTCACAAATTATAATAACATTCATAAATTTTCGACATCTTATCCTTTTTTACACATAGATAGGCCTAGTATAACGGGTGTATAGAATATATTCCGTTGTACTAGGCCTATGTGTAAAAAAGGATAAACTGATAATGAATAAGTATCGGCACCATTAATTATTATTATTTATCTAGATTCATGATGTTTCGCGTTTTTCAGGCGTAGTGGTTGTGTTTGACATGAGTAAAATCATCACCCTGTCACACTGTGGCCAATGGATGCATGATGCACTGCAGTGGACTAACCAGCTTGCTTATGGCAGACCTCATTGCTTTCTGGTGGGAACCAAAATGGATCTACTGGTATGTATGATTTACAGAGCCTGTATAATCACAGTGTGGCCATTTGATGTCACAATTTTGATTGGTTAGCTCGTACAAATCCACCATACTTTTGCCAATTCCTATAAGTCTGCATTGAAATGAAACGCATATCATATGACTGTGTGATTCACTTCTTACCTAAAATTTGCCTTTACCGTTGATAGTTATCATTATTTCAAGCTTTCAACACAATACCAAGAGTAGAGAGACAATTGTTAATGTTAGAAAAGTTATTTTTGATGTTGCTTCTCTCGAAATAAGTTTGAAAAATGAGTGAATGTGTTTGTCTGTAATCCCATATCAAAATAAAAAAATTTGGCAAATATTTTTGGCAGTATATTTTATAATATAAATAATACTTTGCATAGAATATTATTGTACAGTGATAATACTTTGCATGAACATTATTATTATTTATTTATTCATACATTTGAATTACCGTATTACAATCAAAACAACAGGCATTCCCTCAAAATCAACAATACATTCTGAATTTTGGAATTGGATTATCGTTTTCAAGTTTGATCACTACGATGAGTTTGTATTTTTATTCAAATATTGTGTGTTCTATTGACAGTCTCCATCCGCCTACGAGCGTGTGATACAGATAGCATCGAAGGAAGCTCACCGCTTTCAAGCTGAATTGTGGGCAGTGTCATCCCAGACTGGCGAAAATGTTAACGAGCTTTTCAACCGTATAGCAGCACTGGCCTTTCAAGCTAACGTTTGTATGGAGAGAAACGTGATTGCAAGTAGCGTATCCATTGGAAACATCCAAAAAGGTGAACATTATTATTTTTAAAACATATTATTAAACTACTACGTTACTATTTACTAAGATTTTCTCATTGAATTTTCAATCCTTGGGCTTCAAATTTTTACAGAATTTCTATTTTATTTTTCACTTTACCAACATAATCAATTATCCCTTGATAGGGAGCATGGTTTTACAGAATGTATGAAAACTGGGGCGTCATTTGGGGGGGGGGGGCATTCGCCCCCCTGATTCCTGGGTTACTAAAAATATTCTGTACTAGCTAATGTACAAATAAGCATTTTATCCGGTCAAATGTTAAAAACTTAGCGGCAGAGTAAAAATCTTTGTATTCTTGTAATTTAAAAAAATATATTAATTTATTACACTATTCAACAACACTACTATTAACACTCTTCAAACACGTAATATTCAAATATATACACAAGTCGAAAACTGGCTAGTTGAAGGCAAATATGACATTGAGAAAATTAGAGTACGGTATATATCTTGTAATTTAATGCATTAGCGTCGAGATAATTATAAACCTTTTTCATTTACCACTTTCACTGGTCTAGTAGTATACTGTATCAGAAACTAGAATGAAAATTAAATTTAAAAATCTTATTTTCCAGATAAAGGTGTGACTGAGAGTATAAAACTTTCAGATGCGTCCAACATGAAAAAGAAGTGTTCCGGCTCAAGAGGTTGCTTCACATTCTAGTCCGCTTCTCTGATAAGAATTATACCTCAATTTCAAATACGGTACCACAGAATGAATAATACTATCAATGCGAGTTGAAAACAATGAAAATATGCCCAATAGAGCTTTATGTAAAATCCAATAGAGCTTTATATAAAATCCAATAGAGACTTGTAGATAGCATTAGGTCAAGGAACGGGTTTCTTCGCAAGAAGGTTTTTTATTTAAATTATGATAAAACTGGATAAAACAAAACAACTGGATTTTGTTCGATTCTTTCTGTGTATCTGGCCTACCGGGTCAGTTGAGTAATTTGTCACATTTTTCACAATCTTTTATCATTTTTCAATTCACATATTGTTCAGTCAAATATGTTTGAAAATATTCAAATGCATCTTGTTATTATGATTATCATTATGCTTACAAGATACATGTATAATGTTAAGAGAATTCTAGAAGATCATTTTCAACTTTGTATTTGAATTCAATTATAAAGTTATGAATATTCAACTTCACATTATATTTTTTTCTGAATTTATTAGAATAGAAATAAAATTACTGAAAGGTTGAACGATGTATAATATACATTAATTTGTCAAAAGTTTTATTATGATAATATCAAAATCTAGTCCTTGATAGTTTTATATTGATTTGATATGTTTGATTTTTTTGAAGATTCTAGGAAACACTTTCTTTAATTTTTATTATTAGACACAAATCATTTTCAAATTCACATTTCTATTAAGTCGATTCAAAATCGACTTAAATAAGCCAAAGGATACAATGATCTCGAGTTGCTAGTAAATACTAAGTTGCTAGTAATAATAGAATACTAGTAGTTATTTTCTATGATAGTTTACAGGAAAAATATAACTTTAGTTTTGTTTATGTATAGATTCAATCAGCACCAATTGACTTCTGTCTAGATTAAGAACACCAATCACTTTATTTATTCCATTATTCTATAAGAAGTACAGTACCTATTTAAGATTTCTATAGTTGACATCAATCTATTATATAATATTTTCATCAGTTTTATGAAGAAATTTTTATTTAGTTTTTTTTTAATGATAATGTACAAAATGCACACTTATCAATAAAATGTATTTTTCAAGTTAATATTTTCAAGAATAACAGTGAAATACCGTAATCAAAGTATTAATGTTACTAAAAGTGCATTGAAACGAAAATTGATTCTATCAAGCCAGAAATCAATTAAATCTTGAAAATTAAAAAAGTGCCATGAGTGGCGTCGTTATGAGACTGACAAAAAGTGCCTGCACTAGTGAATAAGACAAACCACCTTTCAATTTCAGAGTGGTATATCTTAGAGTAGTTGATAAATTTTAATGGAATACAGTACTATAAAACAACGAACGACGCCGAAAAAATCTTTACTACTAACCTATTTTCATTGCTTCTACTAATGAAAACGAATTTTTATTCATAATATGGATTTATTGAAAATATAAAAAATACCAGAACTAATTTGCTAACTAATTAAATGTTGATAGCAACACATTCTTTTTTTCTCTTTTTTCTGAGGGTGATGCCCACATGAGCTCTAGGATAATAAAAGTTTATTTTCTGGAATTCAATGTTTTGTATTTTTATATTCGTCGTTGAAATTGAATTATTTATTATTGAAAAAGTAATATTTTTATATTATTCATAGATCAAAGATACAAATGATAAGCTGAAATTGAAAAGAATTGTTGATTCCCCCATTACAGAATTTTAACCATCTAGATTTCATAAAAAAAATTGTAGAAAACTCACAAATGGCTTAATTTATTCATATGGTACCAACATGCTAATATTATCATCGAGTATTTGTACTCCTTGTGTAGTGCATATTTCATTATAGATTTATTTGTAGCGTGTTCAAGTTATATGTCACCCTTTGTGCAATAAATAATCGAGTCAGATTCTTTTGCAATGAATAGACATTCCAAATAAAATATGAATGATATTTAGTAATCCTAAGTTTGTATGAGAATAAAATAATTTTTCAAATACCGGTAGTGAGTTTTATTTCATTCTTTCACTATTTACAGCAGAAAATTAATTTGAATAACGATTGGCTACTAATTGGCTTGACAATGATTCGTCCAAGTAGTTCATCAATAATCAGAGCATTTCAATTTTAAAGTGAGCAACTTGAATGATGCCTGCCGTTTGAACATGCAAATGTCGTGATGAATAAAATAACAAGTAGCCTATCAGATGAAATCCACTGGAGAATTATTCAACTTATAAATACAAATCAAAGCAAATCACTCGTTCCAAACTCTATTCGGTTTTAGGGCGAAAGATATCATACACTACTGTATGCAAAAAGAGGAGGATATTGTTACAGCTCAAAAACCGATTTCAAATATACTTAATGACAAACAAAAATCAACGATGAAAATTTTAGAGTGGAAATCCATCATCAGCATCAAAGTATTTGTAATAGTGTTGAGTGTTGCTGATGAGAAAAAGGGAATAAGGTGAATCCATAGATAAATAAAAATTTCATTGCTGAAGTATTTAACAACCAAAAATGTTATTTTAATATCACAGAATAAATTTAAAATTACACTTTGCATGATGAATCCATTGTATTATCAACACCACTGACAAAAATTAATCGGAGAAAATGATGAAGAATTTTATATACAAAAATACACATACCATAGTTCAAAAGAATAGAATGGAATTCCATTCCTCGGTTATAAATTTAGCCTACAGGCGTGGTTATTGAGTTGTGTATGTGTATCCATACAACTTGTGTATGAGTGAAAATCTATTTTTTCTACTTAAAAGTGTCTTTCAACTTAAATAGTGTTAATTAGCCTTCAGATCTCATGTAATGTAAAATTAGTGTGATAGAAGTCAGAATGTTTAAGTGTGTGATTACTGCTTCAAAAGATATAAGAGCATTGCTCAATTTTACAGTAGAATTGAAAAAGTATTGATTTTTGAATTTTTTTAGGGAGAAATCTCCTATTAATTTAACTTAGAACTGAACTTTTCCAACATTTAGATGGAATTAGATTTAGCTATAGATTTAGAATAGCTTTTGCAGTGAAATTTCATTATAGCCTAGGCCTATACATATTTTAAAAAAAGCATGAAGATTTTAATATGATGTCACGTACGGTATTTGAGATTTTTATGAATTTATGATTAAGATTTTTAATTATAGTGTCGTGAGTGGTATGATCACTAATCCAACATCGAACCAGCCTACATTAATTTACACAATACTACCGGTGAGCTAAAATTTTCATAATTTTAACAGATCCTCAAAGAATGAGCTGCATCAGAGACTTGATGAACTGAATTATGGAATGGAAATCACCAATCTGATTGAGGATATCCTGAAACATGTACCTGATATCAATTGTTTGGCTAGAATTTGCGATGAGACATATGAACAATATTTTGAACAGAATTTCTTTTTGAAGCTGGGCTACAAGACTGTATTCAATGTGAGTATATTACAACTATACTGAACTTTATATTTGAACTTAGGAAAGCTCAAATTTCTATTATGAAAACTGAATAAGTGAATCTTTTAAAAATATTTTCATTTTACAAATAATTTAAAACAGTAGGGACAAAAATTGAAAATACAATAATCTTTATCCTATTTAAAAGAGTTTTGCAAAACTAATGAAAACCACTGTGACCATTAAATTAGGCCAATTCAGATGCCAAAAGAGAGGTTAGTGGTCCTAGATATATGTGTACGTATGTGTATTTTGAAAAAATACGATAAGGAGTGAAAAATGTAAAATGAACTCAGCGCCATCTCTCGGTGTTTGGAAGAACTTCCTCCACAGCACTGAGCTATATGAGCTATTATAATATACTGAGCTATATAAATGGTATAATTGTTTAAATTATTATATTATTCTCACTCAATGCCCTTTAATGGTGTTTTCATCATTGTAGGCACTACTTAATCTAGTGAATTGATCCTTATTGGAGTTAACAGTAGCTGAGTAACAAATCTGTAACAAGGATATTTATATCTAAGTGCTGTACCGTACAAATAATCCTGCTTTTTTCAAGTGATTATGGATCATTTAGATTTCGATCCTGAAAATCCCCGAAGGGCAAAATACACAATTCGGCCAAATTATATTTCAGGTCCTTATTGATGAAGCTGAGGATCTCTTGGCTCCCAACTACAAAACACTGGTAATGATTCAAGAGATACGTAGAGCCGGCTGCAATGTTTATTTCATTTTATTAGCGAATGGTGACCAAGCAGCCAGGTTCTTACGTTTTGGCGACAGGTCAGTTGCTCTAACAAATTTTGAAATTTGCTTTAAAAAATTTACAAAGTTATAATTTCTAAAATGGACAATCAAAATTATTCTAGAACAGATTCGTAATGAACCCAATGTATAGTATGCTTATTGCAAATCTGACGGTAAGAGTAGGCTGAACAGAATTAATGCTATAAAATTTATAATTCTACAAATTCTACAAATAAGTTAAAAATTAATGCTCTTCAATAATTTCAGTCACTATAGAACTATACAAATTTGTAACTCGAACGCTACACCTTGATGAATGAAAAAGCAATTTTCATATTTTTATGGAATTAATATAATTAAAAAATAATGTATGTATTTTGATAGATTCATCTATTAGTATATTAATGAAATATTATGGATACCGGTATTTTTTATTAAGAACTCAACGGAATCCTATTGAATTTATTCAATAGTGCTAATTTATTTCATAGTGCTTATGGTTGACAATCGGTTCTTTGACAGACATAGAATTCTGGACACACGAGCAAATTTTCTCATGATCTACGATACCAGATTATTCAATAAGGATCTCCATTATCTCTGGAAAAAGATAGTTAACATAGTATTCTTCAGGCGATATGGAACAGCAAGGAGATTTGAACTGACAACCGTTCCATTTCCAGCTCCAATAAAGAGAACATTGATACCCAAAAGGATAAACTCTTGGTTTAACGGGAAATTCCAGGTAAGTAGAATGGAAATGGAACAGAATACATTGTTTCTTAATGGTAATAAAAATGATCAGTTCTCTAATAATTTTTTTGTTTTATATGAGTGAATAAATAAATGGGGCCTTCGCCCTGGTGAGCACTAACATATAGTAAGGTACCGTATCTTTTTAATTGATAAATAAAATTGACGGTGTACGGTAAAGTAATGATGGCCAAATTTTGTTGTTGCACCATTAAAGCTGAAAACCTAGGTTTTTTAGTAACTAGTTCAATTGGACATTTGTATACATGAATAAGTATGGTTTGTCATCTACAAAAAATTAAAGTATGACTGTTGATTTAAAGCATAGACTATTATGGACAAAACAGGTTCAACTAAACATTACTATTGTAACATTTGGATGGAGTAGGCTACTGTATATGAAATTCAATTTCAACTAATAAATCTCACCAGGGCTTTTTTGTAGAGGTGCGACTTTACGGGAAACCTCTCTGCGACCTTCTCACTTTCATGTTGAAATATCCCTTTACCATTGACCACACCCAAAGTCCCAAACCTCATATTTTTACAAGAAACCTTAAGTTATATTTCACCATAATCCTTGAATAAAAAATATTTTTTACAACATGTCGCTTGCTAATAATGCATAGAGTATTGTTCTATAATGTAGAAATTAACACTTCAAGTCCTATCGAGATATTTTCATTTCAACGAACTACTACTCATCAACGTATTTCTTCATATCAAAGTTTTTGGATTGAAAAATTCAAGTCTTTTTATTCATAAATCCAAGTTTTGTCAACTTTTGTTCTTGAGTGATTTAGGCCTGTCTAGCACTAGATGGAAAATTGATAATTATTACTTTGATAGTTCTGAAATACATTCCAGAATATAATGGGGCTGTACAGAGATAAAACCGCAAATCTAAACCAGCAGACTTTGAACGTAGTCGTGATAGATCACATTCCATCCGTTGTGAAAACCAGATCCGAGAATAGAAATGATATTGTGGAGTTGGACAGTCCACAACAACAGAAAGTCAGGGGATTGGAAATACAGGTATTCATAAAAATAAAAAATTATTTAGTGATTCATCAATTTATCTAGAATAAAATAATGCACTGATGAAAAGAGCATTCAAAAAACATTATTGTTATAGTTTGAGTAGGAAACTGAAAATATTGTTAGATTCAAGATTCTGAGAATTATTCATCTTTTGCTTCATTAAACTAATAAGGTAAAAACGTAAAACTGAAAGGAAATTCTATCTTCTATTTACTATCTACTTTGAAATAACTAAATTTAAATTGAATATTTGCTATGCAATTGGCAAAAAATAAACTATAAAAAAGAAATAAATGTTGAATTCGAGTTTGGTTGTATATACACACTTTTTTACTCTTCTTCTTTTCCATCTCTTTTAGCTTGTTCTAGTCTGTGCTTGTCCTCCCAAACTCCCGGCCTATAACATGGTAAACCACATAGTTGACAAGGTATTCTTCCCCTTTTTCATATTACAGATGCTTAAAACTCTCCAATCGGTTCTGAATTTCAAGTCCTACATCTACATGACGGCTAATAGTGAAACAGAGGCCTGGGGTAAAAAACAGCTGAATGGAAGCTACTCAGGAATGCTTGGCGAAATATGGGGCGGACGGGCAGATATAGCACTGGGCAATCTGTACTACACAGCCTATCATCTGGATCTGATGGACCTCACCGTGCCTTATGCCACACAATGCCTCACCTTCCTAACTCCCGAGTCATTAACTGACAACTCGTGGCAAACGCTTGTACTGCCATTCAAGTAAGAATAATTATTTGATAGTTTTATAGGACAATGATAAATTTGTAAAAAAAATTATAACTTGGACGTTCTTGGTCACACAAAACTGTGACTACAGTATTGACCTACATAAAATACTTCTTCTTCTTCCTCCTCCTTCTCCTGAATGGGTTCCACTGGACCTTTACAATGGGCTCCTCCTATTCTACCTCTCTTTCTTTTTGGGTCTCTCTCCCTCCCTCACACAACATCTCCTGCTCTCTTTCATCCTACCTTTATTACATTCTTCTCCTTTCTCCCTTTCTTATTCTCTTTCTTCCTCTCTTAACAACTCCTAATTTTCTCTCTCTCTTACTGTTTATCCTTCCTCACTGCCTCTTTTTCTCTCTCTCAATTCTACTTCCTCCACCTCTGCTCTCTCACCTCCTTTTCTTACTCATTTTTCCTTCCTCCCTCTCTTACATTTTCCCTCCTTTCCGGTTATTCTTCCCCACTTTTTCCCCCCTTCTTTCCTCTATTTCCCTCTCTTGATCTATTTTCCTTTCTGCCCCTCTCTTCCTCTTATTTTCTCTTACTCTTCCTTCCTCTCTAAGCCGAAGAAAATTCAGAAAGGAATAAAACGCACTTCACTAAATCAGAGAAACTAAAATAATTAGAGAGATTAGAAGAGACGATTAATGAGGAAAATAGAAGTAAGTAGATCTAGGGAAGATGTTTAAAGGTACAATAACATAGAGATAAACAGTACCGTATATATGAGGATTTAGAAAACCCCAAATAGATCTTGCAAATCAACTTAATATAGGGCCTACTAACTACGTAGAAGAGATTTCAATAGGTACTCCATCATAATTACATGTTACGGTACCAGAAAGAGGTTGATAAATAATTGGCCAAATAGTTTCCTATTCTTTGGAGCATTCAAATATTATTTTAACAAAATAGGGTAAGCCTATTTGAGCACAAGATGATAAAGGGTACCTCAGCTCAGAACACTTCAAGTTCTCTTGTTTGAAGCTTCCAAAAGAATCTCTTAATTTATTTACTACAGTAGGCTAATTAGTATTCAACATTTCAAATATGTTTCACTTTAAAAAGATTAGAATCTTGAATGATGTAAATTCAGTTTCTGTAATAAAATTCTAAATTGTTCACGAATTTGCAACTCTGGTCTAGAATTTGAGAGAAATTTTTCTTGCAGTTGTACTGTTATCTGATCAAATTTTGTTTCAGATTCACCATGTGGATTGGAATAATAACCACACTGGTGGTGGGGGGTGTAAGCTTCTTCGCAATGGCCAATGTCTATCACCACCTACACAATAACAATGACAAACGACTTCAAATAAATAAGATTAAAAAACATTTGAACAAACTTACAATAGCTCTAAGCAATTTATTAAAAAGATTCAGTCAAGTTAATTGTATTTCGTGGCTGATAAATAGAATTGGAGACAAATTTGGGAAGGTGAAACAAATAAATGGAAGTGGATTATCAGGGAAAGATGGTATGTACCATAACACTGAAGACGACATTGAGAAAAATGAAGGACTGTATCTATTTGATTCCATTGATAACGGAATTCTGTATACATTCAGTATGCTAACTTTAGTGTCACTACCGAAACTTCCGAGCGGCTGGGCTCTGCGAGTTATGACCGGGTGGTGGTGGATTTATTGCTTGTTGATTGTGGTGGCCTACAGGGCTAGCATGACTGCTATATTGGCAAACCCAATGCCAAGGTAAGTTTGAGAATTCACCCATTACCTAAGTCCACATTTTCTTCTCAACATTCGTTTTGTCTTGCGCTTCACGCATCCTATTAAAATTGGGCGGAAAAACGAATGCGGCACCGTCAAGAATGAATGCTACACAGCACCACAGATGAGAAGGATAGAAAACCGAATTATTCTCTCCTTCTTTGTGACAGCACACAAATCGACCAAGTATGGACATACAGAATGAACTGTCTGAAAATCAAATTAAAACCCCGTACAATGATTTTGATTTGAAATACCGTCATTCAAATTCAACAGCACAATTAACAAGCTTTTTAATTTGCTGCTCCATGAAGCATGAATACTTCATGTGCTACACAGCACCACAGAGAAGGAGAGAAAACCGAATTATCTGTCCTTCTTTCAAATCGATCAAGTATGGACATACAGAATGAACTGTTTAAAAAACGAATTAAAACCCCGTACAATGATTTATTTCATTTGAAATACCGTCATTCAAATTCAACAGCACAATTAACAAGCTTTTGAATTTCAGTTACGAGTTTATGTATAATTTCAGTCTTAAACATTGTGAGTCTTGTCATGTTGCTGACATGAGTGAGACTCAGGACCGTATTTATGAACGTTCCCTTTGTAAGATTTCATTTTTTCAAAAAATTTAGGAATTGGCAGTCTCACGACGCTTAACAGATAATATCTTAAAGATATAATTATAATATTATTTTATTAATTTATATTGGAATTATCTGAGACGCTACCGTATTAATTTGTTCCAAAGTTGAAAATACATCTATTCCTATTGTTAACGATATTATTTTGAATTTTCTCATAAACTAGGGTTGTTCTACAAAGTGGTTGACTAAATATTTGTTTCAGGGTGATGATTGACACAGTAGAACAGTTGGCTAGCAGTACGGTAAGATGCGGCGGGTGGGGTGAAGAGAATAAAAAGTCGTTCATCAATTCAATCGATCCGGCTGGGAGAGAGATCGGACGCAAATTTGACATTATCGATGACCCATTGGCGGCAAATGCTTTAGGGCGAATTGCGGATGGGGAGTTCTCCTACTATGACAATATGTATTGGCTGCAGAATGCACGCGTCAAGTACTGGATTAGTTTAGCACGTGGAGCAGCTAGTGGTGATCTCCAAAATGTTACAGGTAATCTACAGTTGTACTGAGGATGTGAACGTAGCTTATTTCAAAACATCTCACCAATTCATAAATAAAAAAAAGGAAATTACAAAAATGAAAAATAAAATGGATGCCACCCCTGAGTAAAACTGTGTGGGGTCGATCTAATTATAATAACTTTGATCTACACTCTGTTCAACAAGTGTTTGGAATGAATTCAATCTTTTAGGTGTTATAATTCTTTGCAAGCCAAGCTGGGGGCTTGCGTTTTTCAGCATAAAATATTGAAATGACTCCAATCGAGTTCAATCTTTCATGCTGAAATACGCAAGCCAAGCAGGGTATACATGGGCCAAAATTTCTTGGCACTTGGCAGCTGTCTACTGATAACCGCATTAAAAACATTGCCTGCTACTTTAAGGGCCGGTTCATGAGCTCGGGATAGACAAGTTTAGACTAAAAGGGTCAGCATCGACAAACGTTTGTTTCGACAGGTTAGTGGGTTAGCAGCATAGAGAGCCGTTAATACATAGTGTCGATGCTACGGTGGCCACCCGTTTTAGTCTCGGACTTAGCTAAATCTCGAGCTCATGAACCGGCCCTAAATCTTTAAATCCCCCTTAAGGCCCGTATTAGACGATCATATGTTTTATAACAAATATTTTATAAGGAATGCCCTAAAAGACTATCAAAGATTTTTTATAAAAGATTTATTATAAAACATATGATCGTCTAATACGGGCCTAACTGTGATTATGCTCTCAGCTGATCGGTGCGTGTAGTAGCCCAATATTTTCAGAAAAGTACCCGCGCTACCCCCCTCGCCATAGCTCGACCGGTTCTGGCTATGTGCCAAGAAATTTTGGCCCATCTACACAAAGAATTATAGCACCTAAAACATTGAATTCACTCCAAACACTCGTTGAACAGAGTATAGAATCTAGACCTAGACAATAAAGCCTGGTTTTCATTAGTAGAGTTAGTGGTAGAGTAACTAGCATACTAACTCTACCGTACTAACTCTACTCTACTTACTTGGTACTTAAAAACAAGTACTCTACCATCACTCTACTCTACTATGAACGTTTTCATTGGGAGCGTTCACAAAATAGTTAGTACTCGCCCAGGGAACTCTACCACTAACTCTACTAATGAAAACCGGGCTTTAGTAACATTTGGACAATTGACTTTCGATTTTCAGATGACCAAAACAAGACTGAGAGCGACGATCTAGTGTCAACCAAACTAGAGCACAATCTGCACATAATGACCGACTGCGTTATCAATATGCCAATCTCGCTAGGACTGCAGAAGAACTCGCCTCTGAAACCGCAAATGGACAAGTTCATCAGATCGCTGATTGAAGCCGGTCTTGTACAGAAATGGCTAGCCGATGTCATGCTCGACACCATGATAATGGAAGCCAAGAGTCCACTGGGCAGCGACCAGAACAACATCAAAGCCCTGGTCGACTTGCCGAAACTCTATGCTGGCTTTGTGGCGCTCCTCATCGGCTACGCTATCAGCATTCTATTCCTCATACTGGAGATTGTACACTGGATGTGTATTGTGAAAAAAGACCCAACGTTCGACAAGTATGATTTGAAAACTTATTATCATTTACGATAATAATGGCAGGTACCACATTTACAAAAAACAGGAATTATTACATTACAATTATTAGCCTACCAGTAAAACAATGATATAATTATTATAGGCCTACGTATTACTCCATTAAATGTATTTTCATCAGTTTAGATTCAGAAAATTATATTCAATTTAAATTCTTTTTATTCATTTCAATTTGAAAATTACCACTGAGTCTGATTTCTTTCATCATTATTACAGTAACATACGACTTTTGTTTGTTGCATAGATATTATGATTATTATATTTTTAAACCATTGTAAACTTACAGATGTTCAGACTTTTGATGGCTCCATATTTTCTCGGGATTTTTCTCTAATTTCTCAGTAAATATCACGATTAATTTTGTAAGTTGAATATTGTCTGTGTAATAATTATTTATTGAAAAATAAAAATTTATTTATTGTTTAATAAAAAATAATAATTATATTAATAAGAGAGAATGCTTCCTAAGAGTACGGTACTTTGATTGAAGTTGAATCAAACTTATTTACTCTACAGAACCAAGAATACCCTATATTTTTCAAAAGGATAATGAAATAGGTTGAAATGAAATCAAGTGTATTACATATCTTCATTGACAATGTAATTTCCAACTATTTACAAAGTTCTACACACATTATAAACAGATTTTGGTTGGCATCATGTGAAATTCCAAAAATATATGGATTATTTTACCAAATATGCATAAGTACATTCTCACCTCCTGGAAGGATTCTTAATTTTGATAGAAATAAATACAATACTTTATAGAAATTCATTTCATTTCAAAGATATATTTGAAGAAAACTATACGATACTTGAGTGGTAGGAAAGCATACTTCTCAATTGAAATGTATAAATTTGAGTTGAATAATATTAATTCATTCAGTGTTATCAGGAACGTTTTATTTCGTTAAAACACGGAAAAACAGTATGACACAATATATTACAACCTGAGAACCAATAGAATATCAAAAAAATATGGCATACTTAGACGTGTGTAAAAGATATTTCACGTAATATTAATTCACAATAGGTTTAATGTAGAAGAAATCTATGGATGAATGTAGTTTTTGTAAATAATATTTCATGGAATTTCTGAAATAATAATAAGTTACTCTTGAATATTCATCTAAAATTAATATTTGGCAAGATTTTCGACCAAGATTAATTGGACTAAAACTAAATAATTAATGTGGTTGGAGGATTTTCGACAAAATAGTGTAATTATCTACTCAACAAAATAAGAATAAGACTCTTTGAAGAGATGACTCATAGTTGTGACAACTTTGAGTCTTTTTATTCAATATAGATAACAACCAAAATATCACCTCCACTACTACGAAAAAAGTACTCCACGAAAGATGATCTGGATAGTCTGCAACTAAATTATACTCGAAGCGTTAGTTCTATTGCCTAAAATGCTTGCTTAATAGGTAACTTATGTAGATGAAATGGTATATAATACTACATAACCAAATTGGAAATTATATAGAAACGAGAGTATAGACAAGAAAATGAACAATCTTGATACTGTACAGGCATTCTGATAAGAACACAATGTCACTATCACGTTAGAATGATTTTTTCACTTCAAATCTACGATTTCAAATCTGGGGAATGAAAATGAACCTGTTAGATAAAGTGTTGGATTGTTGAGTAGGATAAAGAAATAGTAGAAGTAAAATATCTTATACGATCAAGAATAAAAAAAACTTATCTTCAAGATCACAACTAAATTTTATAAGGAATCAAAACCTGAGTTGATAAATACGAAGTAACGCAAGTCCATAATTTGAAAAGTTTCACCTATATTTTCAATTCAAGAATATATATTCTCTATTTCAATTGAAATACAATAAATACATCAATTTGCTTCAATTACCACAAATTTAAGAGTTCTTCAATAACAAAATCTTTCAGAAAGATTTCTTCAGAAAATAGTATTTGTCTTGAAGACAGTTTGTTCAAAGATGGTTTTTGCTAGATGCCGTTAATGAGTTCAAAAGTAAATTATTCAATAATAGCACACTATCAACTCTACAAAATAAAAAATAAAACGCTAGTCATTCACTGAATGATTATTCAAGCTCATTGATATTTGAATCTTGTTTTAAATAAGTAATTATTAGGCCTGCACAGCCTAGATAAGAAATTTGGCACTTATAATACACTCATTACATACTAAGTCATAGCCGAGCAATCTGCATAAATATTTGAAATATATAGGCTAGAGAAATACAATTTCAATGCATAATGATATTGATACCAACTAAAATCAAATACCACTAACAAGTACTTCCAAAACCAAAGCAAGTAAACATTTAGTGTAAATATTATGAGTTTATTTAACAGAGAACTTATGTGAATTGATGTCGGAGCAAAGCTAAAAATTGAGAAATGTTCAAAATTGAGAGAGTTTCATACATTTCAAGTTCAAACAGTATTGAGCTACCTCATTGAAATGAATTTGCTTTAAAAAGAATTCATGCTCAATAGAAGTACAATCAAACCTCAGTGTATTCTTCTCCTTACAATCATTGTAAACCCTTATACATAAAAATATCTCCGAAATTGATGAAAAATTATCAATATTACACAGGTTTAACTTCAATACTGCATAATAATAATTTTATTCTTAAAATGATATCTAAATGTTGGGAATTGCCAGATTACACATGGTGACTACTTTCAAGATAAAAATTATTGAAATTTGAATAAGCTCCACTTACTTCACCTTTCAACAAAATTTTAAGCTACCTTGCTAATCTATGAAATTAATAATTAAATGAAAGATGATGGACATTATGCAACAAGATGATACTCGAATGAGCCTGTGTTCAAAATAATGTTAACGATATCTAAAGTTACTTTTACACTTGGATACATTTATTAGGAATTGTGTAATTGAGACTTGCTTGAGACACAAAAATTTCACACAAGTCGAAAGTTGAAACAAAATGTTAATAAAATAAAATTAATGTTAATGATTATTGAATTAATTTGAAAATTTATTAAATTTAAATTCAATTGAAATATTAAACTAAATTGATTTACAATTAAAATCAATATTGAATTAATGTAATTCAAAATTAATTTGAATTCCATTAAGAACTATTGACGTTCACTCAGTGAGTAAAAATGTTTAGGAGTTTCATCATTAACATGTATCTCATAAATGTATCCGAATATAAATGTCCGTCATCTACAATCTAAACATTTCAATAATGGATAAGGGTTAGCTGACTTGGTTCTAAAAAATCTTATTTGAAACTACCCAGGATACTGTGAACTATAATATACGAGTAGACTAGTCTAGTACAAAAACCCCATTTCTCTGTTAGTGTAGGTGATGTCAAATTGTATTTATTCATTGAAAAAATTTCTTAAGGTCAAATCCAGATGTTTAGGACTTATTTCCCAATATTTGCACAAAAATATTTTGCATTAAATGATTGTATCAAGCCGAGAAGTCAGAAAATATTATGCTAATACACCGACAATCAATCTATAATTAAAGTAGAATTTGGACAACCCTTACTACCTTCTATTAACAGTCTCCAATTCTCTTAGTAACAGCTTCAGCTGAAAAACAAAACGGAGAATTTTTAATCGTATGGATAGATGTTAATTTCATGCAAATTTCAAGAGACATGATGAAATAGGAAAACAAACAAATTTATAAAACTGAATTTTAGCAAGAATGTAGTATACTACTGTAAAGAAAGGTTACATATAAAGTTCTTAGACAGCAGCCACAAGAGAATTTTTTCAGTGTGGAAAATTGACCTACTCCACTATCGCAAGCCATGTTCTAGAGTAGGTTTGATTTTTTTTTAATGAATATTGTGAAAAATGAAAAAGTTGAAAAGTCTCACCTAGTTCACGTTGAGCTGTTGGCATATTTTTCATAAAATAGTAAGTATGCCGATGACTGCATAGCTTCGCATAACGTTGCTGCTCTTACGTCAGAGTCTGAAGTGAGGAACCACCTACAAATAAGATAAATTTAATATTAAATCAAAATCATCCACAAAAATATTTCTATTTGAATAGAGAACCACATGACAAAACATTGACCCAACAGACAGAATTAATATATGTTGCACTAGATTGTTTGACAGAAGTTAGAAAAATATAATCATTTTGCAGTAACATCTTGACAAGAAAGTATATTCATATAATTTTTGTGATAATATTCAAGTTGTTGGAAAGAAGTTCATAATTTAAAAAGGGTTTACTATCTTTGCTTTTGGGATTCAATTGATTGGATTAGAAACAGTACAAGACGTCTTACAAAAATAATTTTCTAACATAATAAACTATTACAGAACTATCTGAGGTTGCATGTCTTGATAGAATATCAACTGTCAATTTATCCCAATACTTATAATTGATCCCAATATTTAAAGTGATCTTCTACAGGGTGGCGCACATAAAAGTAGCCCCGCAACTTTGATGACTCCCAAGGATATGTCAACTCCCAAAAAGGAAGAATTTGGTCTGCCACAAACTCACATGCCTTTCAATGAGCATAAGTCCTGTAATATCGAAGGAGGAAATCAAGAAGCAGTTCATTAAGAAGTTTGACATGAAAATCGTTCTTGATGTGCCGTTTCAGCGGAACGAATTGTTGGGACAATTTTCTTTGAGACAAAAGTTAATACCGATGTCTACCTGCAGATTTTCGATCAATTTATTAATCAACTTGTACCACATGAGGTTACATATTATTTTTTTTCAAGGAGACTTGTCTCTCAGATCACAGTGTTTTTACCCATGAGGGAACAATATCTTGAGGCTTATGGTCGCCATGATCACCGGATTTGTCTCCTTGATTACTTTTGGGAAAATTTAAAGAGTGAAGTATACGCCAGCAATCCAAAATCTATTGAAGAACTAAAGATTTCGATCGAGAACGTCATACAGCTCCTGAACTCCAGTCTATATTTCAGAATATGCTACGCCGCGCTACCTTATGTGTACAAGCTGACGGTGATCACTTCCAACATATCGTGTAAAAAACGTAAGAATATAAGACTATTGAATAAAATAATTGGAATTCAATTTTGAATAATATAAAATAATAATCCAAGATAAGCAGTTCAATAGTGTTGCATGTTTTGGGGCTACTTGTATGTGCGCCACCCTGTATTACTCCATCGTAGTGAATGATATCTATAAAAAATACTTTTAAAAATTGATAATGTAGATAATGTAGAATGTGAATGTGAATAGATATTCTAGAGAATAAATATCATGGATCTACAAAGTTAAATATATCATTTATATAATAGTAGTTTATTAAAGGGGATTAAAAATATGTACAATTTTAAAAGCAAACATTTTAAAAAGAAGCACACTCAAAAACAAACAGAATCCCAAACACTCTGTGCAAAGATTTTCTTTCTATAATAGTAAAACTAGAGTGAAACAATAAACCAATTCAAGCTCCGAAATTAGCTGTAGTCTATCAAATTTGGTTAGTTATGTACATTGGCTACTTGAAAGCTGATGAATGACAATGGAAATGAAGCGTGACTAATTCATTATCGGTTTCTGATTGAAAAAATTATACAACTCGATTCTAGACAAATACATCTTATTATAGTTATGCGTACATATTTTGAGTCAATTCCCGCTTTCATAAAATATTGAGAAGAATGTTTAGGTTAGCCAACTTTATGTTTTTTAATTACTTCAAATATAATACTTTATTATCATTATTGTAGAATAATTTCTGTAGCTGTAAAACAGGCTATAAATGCATTAAATAAGAATATAAATGATTTTGAATATAATAATATGGCTATAGGAGTGCAGTATATGGGCTTCTGTGTTAAACAGTTCAGCTGTTTAGATTGAAGATTAAATTTATTAACAGAAGCCCATATACTGCACTTTCTCCAATAATATAAAATATTTAATATAATAATAAATCATATTTATTGGAAGATGAAGATGAATAATGACGTACTTATTTATTATGAGCAGTTTTATCATCGAAAACATACCACAAAATTATTCGTCAGACGTCAGCGTAATACTGTAAGCAGACTAGCAAATAGCAATGCTTGAGATACATTTTCGAAGTTTACTATCTAGTTACAAGCATTCAAAAAAGTGTAAAATTATGGAAATGATTGTGATTATTTGAGAACATCGTATGAATTATTTTCAGCACCCTTATTTGTCCAACAGTAATCTCGAAGTATGTGGTTCTAAGGGCCATAATATATGAGATGTCATTGACGCAGAAAAATTGATGCCACCTCAAATACGGTCCTATCACGGCTTCTGTTAACATTTCTAAATTTTAATCTTAATGCTTATCCATTACGCTTACTAACAACCATCAGGAAACAACGTCTAAAACATTAATATCACTGAATCGAAGGAAGCCAGTCAATGATGTAAAATTATCTCGATTTTCAAAAATCAATTTTGAATACTGGCTTCACAATGTCATAGACTAATATTGAATGGATTATCTCTGGTTAATCATGTCAGACATAAAGCTTTGATCTTAGCCAATTCGGAGCACTCCATGTGGTGTTATCTGGGACACAATAAGTGTTGAATGTTTTTAGTTTTTTTGACGAGATCTATCCCCAGCATGAAAGCTAGTCAACGATTGATGAACTGAATTGAATTGAATACGAGTACATTATTATTGTTTATGAATTCATGGATTATAACACATCCTTTGGAAATTCTTGCCCAAATTAACAAATGAATCAAAGCAGCATTCAGTAGAGCCGATGATAAATGTACCTGTATTTATTTTAAATTAATTCAACTGATAATTAATTATGGAAACAGTATACAGTGGAACACCGATTTTACTTAGCTCGAGGGACCAAGAAAGCAATTCGCTGCATCGAGGTACAGTATTCGTAAAAACGGTGTCGCAATATCCAACACATTGATTCATTTGTACGTTTGAAGGGGATTTGAAATAAATACGTTAAATCGGGAAATTAGTTAAATAGGAGGGGGGTGTTTTCGTACAACCGAGGTTCCACTGTAGTAGAATTTATTGAAAATTAGGGGCAGACAGGCAAAACGAGGAGAAAGTTTTATAACAAAGAAGATTATTGGGATAATAATTGAGCTATCTTGAGCACCATGATTTCAGTACGGAAAAGTGTGGGTTTGAGGTTTCCTTAGTTGCATTCACTGATTCGCTAATGGAATCCCAAAATAAAAATGAAAGTGTTTAGTAAATTGTTTTTTAAAGATGCTTCCCAATGTAAATATAACGCATAACTTCCTGTGAGTTTTCCTTATTTGTATATTAAATAAATAAACGTATCAGATAGGTTTTGGTAGTAATACGGCCCGATGAGAATGAAAAGCAGGGATGGTAATGGAAGCCTAAGCATGCACTACCATTTTACCTTTGTTCAACATGCGAATTGCTATCACTGGACCTGTGTCTGATGGTGGTGTCTAGAGGTCCTCGCCTGTACGTCACAAAATGGCCGCCTTCTATTGGTCCTTTGTGCACCACCACCGCTTTCAGCCGGTACCAGTTGTTGCATGGTCTGCAGAGAAAAAAGAAACTGACTCATAAATCGAACAGTAATCAATCAGATTTTACTTAATGTCATCAACAACAAATTGAAAACCATACATAAAAAATAGCATGAATACAGTACTAATAAAATTGTAATGATAATTAAGTACAATAAAGTAGTGAAATAAAGGACAGTAAATAAATACAATAAAGCAGATAATAAAAATTGTCTGAAATGATAAATTATTAGGTACGTTGAAACTTAAAATCGTTTGTCTTCGAAAACTTACTTGAACTTGAAATGATTGTGAAGGCGTTTCAAAACACTACTACCAGATGACAAATCCGTGGCAACTCCGTTTGTATCTGCTTGCTCAGCCTGAAAATAATGAAACACTGTAAAATTTTCTATCTCAAGATCTATTTATTAATGATAACATCACAAGATCAAGACTTATTCAATGTACGATGCATGTTCGAGATCCATCAATCAAATTGAATGAAAATGCCAATATCTTCGATAGTTTGGAAGTATACATTAAAATTATTAATGTATTTAGATATTATATTGAATCGAGAGCTTATATTGACCTATGTATTGAGTTTCACTTTACCGTATCATAAAAATAATAAATTCGAATTTCACAAATGCATATATTCACAAATATATTTCTATATCTAAATATATTTCACAAATGTAAGATTTATTCGGTTGATAGTGATTCCGACAAGACATGTCTGTGGATATGAATACCTTGTTAAATTCAACAACTTTAAAATAGTAATCATTCATTTTCTTACGCACATTCAATTCATTTTATTAATGAAATAACAAATTCATAGAAAGAGGGAGATACACAAGAGGAGATGAATAGAAAGGGACATAAAGATGATAGAAGGGTCATGTTATACATGATTTCGATACAGAATTTCAAGAGAAAATGAATGGCGAATAAATAACTCTAAATCAGTTAATATCTCAAACAATGTAAATATGTCTGATTAATAATTAAAATATCTTAAAAACGGTTTGAAATATCGATGTGCGGTTTTTCGTTTTCGTTTCTCTTGACATTCTGTATCCTGTATCGAAATCATGTATAACATGACCACCTTCTCATTTGAAAAAATGAAGTTAGATTCAATATGGTGGTCCTAAGATGGTGGACCAGATTTTTGAATTCACAGCAAAGTAGTATTTTTAATTTTAGTACGATCCCCAATGTCACCTACCATCAAATTACCTTCGTATAAGAAACATAGAGCCGTTTCAAAACTTAACACCTACCCTGTATATCGACTGTATCAATTGTAGGACAAGCTAAACAACCAAACACCAAACCCGAGCGCTTCTGAATATCATATAATTATCAGCTATTTTCTGAAATTCTTAGATTTTGAATAAGTCGACATGATTTCTGTATACAGTTTCTTGTTATGATTTTCACTGTATTGCAAATTATTCCACAATTAAGTAAGATAATATTACCTTTTGATGTTTCATTATGGCGTTCTGGGTATACGGATCCATGCCGAGGAACTCGGGGAAATCCACGTAGTCATTTCGTTTATAGGGATGGCCATTGTCGTGTATCAACGTCCTAGGAATATGAATACAGAGGCATCTCGGAAGCTGTAAAAGAAAAGAAAATACTTGTTAGTTACCAAAAAAAATTATTTGATCATTTTACATTTTATTCATACTCAGAACCTGGGCCTTATTCCTCAATTAGCCCAGGCAAATTAGACCAAAAAAAGGGTCTAGGTCCTAAAAAATAACATAAGGCTGGAAATGATCTTAAACCCCTTTGGGCATCCCAAAGAAGGCTAATATGAGTTTGCGACGGTTTCTGAGTGCCGCGTAATATAGGGTGCCCAAAAAACCTCGAAATTTTGGTTCCGTTTCTAGTTTCCTGCAATTTACGTCTAAACTAAGCGTCTGACAGAAAAAATCACTTCACCTTTTTTTTAGTAAATAAAATTTCCAAGAGATTGGTGACTAACTCATTCCTCTTAGTCCAATAACTACTGAGTTATGATTATTCAAAAAGGGGTAATTTTTCGATTGAAACTAAAATTCAAGTATTCTCAGTTTTTGATTGATCATATCTCCCGTAAGATTCATTATAAATGTGTGAATCAAAATCCCTTTTGGCGTCCTCAGATCATCATCCTTGAAGGGTCCTTTCTTACCTCCCACTTCTTAAAAAACTTGATTTTTGGAGCCGCAATGTAGATATTCTGAGGGAGAATGATCTCAGAAACAATATTCTAATAGGAAACTTCAATGGAAGTACGTAGAAACTTTTGTTAGACTTTACCACCAAAAATATCGTCTTTTTTGAAATGCAAGGAATTTTGTTAACAGCTCTAGCTCAAAAAGTAGACAAGATAAAAAGGCCTACTTGGTCTCAAATTGTAGAGAAGAAAATTATCCCTAGAGGGATTTTGATTCACACATTTATAATGAATGGACCTTGGTTGAACATAATTTCTAATGGAGCAAAACTTGTCACCTTTCCGATGCTGAGATTCTTGAGCGCCGAAGAGAGGATAGGAGGCGAGCCTTCGGGTGCATCCTTGTTGCAGCCGTCACAGTTGAAGCCGTTGATGAGCTCGGTGCTGACAAAGCGGTCCAACAGCTGTGTCAATGTGTGACTGGGCGTGGTCCCCCCCGTCACCTCATCCACCGGCGGCAAGTGCACAGACAAACTGTCGAATTTGTCATACCGTAGTACTGACTGCAACAAAAATGCAACAAACTTATTATTTTGTGTACAACGTTTACCATTTTTTCTCAAGAAATTTCAAGATTACAGCCTATCACAATATAAAAGACTGGTGGACACTTGGCTGATTGGAGCTGAGCAGGACATAGAAGAACGTGTGCTTCACTCTGTTTATAGGTAGAAAATAGGTTTAGGCTATAGGTGCATGGAGGAAAAGGGTTTTGCTTAGTATAGCTAGTAAGTGTTATCTCACCGTTGTATTATTGCATTAATTAATACGAATAAATTTTCTGTCCCTGTGTTAAGGTATTAAGCGTAATGGGTATGTCATCACTATCACTATAGCTCCACTACACCATCATTTGTTTTTTTTTTTCGTTTTAAATTAAGATATTTTCGCACCACTGTTTTTTTTTTCATCTTATTATAGTATTTTTTCTCACTAAATTGATATTGCCAGACCACTCACAACACAGGCTTCAGCCTACATGTGAGTCTCACAAGTATTAAAAGTATAAGGTCTACATATTTATATGAATACTAAGATATATTATGTGAATTACATATGTTATAGGTGATAAGTCAGAAGGTTTGAATATTGAGTATTATAGTATAATTATATAAATATGGTATAATGTATTGTTGAAATTGTGAGAAATAAAAAATTGATTGATTGTTTATCGTTAATACAGCATCTTATCTTCAAGCATTCGAATATGAAAGCTACAATTTGAGTAGTTTTTATCATTATTAATACATCTTCATTTCAATACAATAAAGTATGCATACTATAAAAGGTAGAAGTATTTTATTGAAAGCTAGAATTACCTTGAAGCCGCACTCAGTGCATTTTGTTTGACTGGTCAAGAACCCAGTGAAGGGTGACGGGATCGGATTACGATTGATATCTAGAACCGGCGACGGAGATTTGGTGTCACCTTGAGCCGATCTGGAAAATAAAATAAAATGAAAAAGCTTGTATTGCACAACAGTTGAAGAGAAAAATCACATCCGAGAAAAATCGTCCAAAGGAAATAGCTCCATGTAAATCTAAATGAAAAAAGCATTCAACACAAAAAACATAAATTAGACTTCCAGCTCTAAACAACTATTACGGCAATTCTTATAATCAATCAACAGTGATGTAACAATTAAGGTCAATTCACACATGAACGACTCGACGCCGACACGACTTTCTCGAGGTGATCTACGATAGTAGGTATATAGAGGTACTGGTGATAGGGCATCTTATCATTAATAAATTAATAATTAATTATAGATGAATCAATTAATTATAGTTTATGAGTCAATATTGTCATTTTATTGCAACACAATATCATCCAAGTCATCAATTTTGATACACATTTTTAAACCATGATAACTAATTATTTTTTTAAATCATTTAAAATATTTATAACTGATCTTTATTTGTTTCAAAATTAATTTGTTCTTATTTCACGAATTTTTCAAACACTATGAAAAAGTTGACTTCCAAGTTGACACCAAGTTAGTACAGCTCTATCAAACATACACAAATTTGGACTTTCGAGTTTACTAACACCTATTTTTATGTGAGAAAAAGTATTATAATCCATTTAATTTTATTCTAATTAGCCATAAACAATCAAAGTTTGAGTAAAAAATGTCAAATTTGATGAAGTAATAACATATTGTTGATAAAAAAATATGTGGCGTATAGATAAGTGTATCTTTCGTGTCTCAATTTTAGAAGTTTGTCTCTGGAGGGTCAATAGTAGATTAGAGAATATGGTAGTCCCATGATAAAGTTACTCTAATACTTTCCAGTGTGCCAGCTAATCTCCCCCTACTTTTACTAAAACCAGGCTTAATGCTCTTCATTTTTCAAGCCTTTTTGTGGTATTGTGAATGAATCAACGAGCCTGAATGAAAATTTATGAATTCAAAGAAAGTTCATACATACTTCGGAATGTCAAAAAACTCACATATCAAGTGATTCCACTCTCCCATTCAATGTAGATGGAGTTGAGCTTGAAACAGGTATTACATGATTATTATGTGATTGTTTGAGGTTTGTGGTAGATTTCGAAACGGCCGTATTTGACTTTATTGAAGGGCCAACAGGAGGTAATAGAGCATCCGAAAGACATCCAGAAACCTACGAAAAAAGCAACAAACATAACAATTATTCATAAAAATACTTATTCAACATTAAATTATAATCAGATTCATTCAATTTGACGCTTGGCATTAGATAGATAGATAGAGAGATATTATTTCTTTGCCTTCGTACTCTCCGGTCATCAGCAACGTCAAGAAATAATATCTCTCTTTCTATCTATGTATCTATCTAATGCCAAGCATGAAATTAAATGAATCTGATTATACATTGCCAGCTTTAAAAATATTTTCCACGAGAAATCAATGATAGTAATTAACTTAGCCCTACCTAGGTCACCAGCCGGTTCTTATGTGAGTGGACAACTGAAAAATGTTCTGACAAATCTTGAAAGAGTAAAAAGATTACATCATCGAATCTACTTTTCGAGAAACCTTTTTCTTCTACCTTTTTCAAATCGATTGTAGGGGAGATCAATTATTAATAATTCAGATTGACTCTAGAGCGTGCTAAATTCTAAGGTGAAGGTCGTGCCGTTATAAAAAAATCAAACTTGAAACTGACAGAAATGGATCGCTTTCCAAGTGGAAAAGAATAAGAATTTCTATTGGCCATTAAACAAATAGGCCTGCAGGAATGCAATAGGCTTAGTAATTCGTAGGCATTCTAAAATTAGGAGTAACTTACATTCGGATGGCTTTTTTGAGATTCTTCTTCAAGAGTTAAAATCATATGATGAAAAAGCTCATGGGCATCTTGTTCGCCAGGAGAAATTGCCCATCCATTGTCTCTCAGGATCTGAATCATTTCCATTGGCGAATAAGGATCTTCAACACTTGAATCTGCTTCATTACTGAGAACTGGAATGAATAAACGCAAGTGTAATAAAAATCGATGGAATTTTATCAAGATAATTAAACTTTCATATTCTACGATGATTAATTGGCGTGAATTTTTATCAACTAGAAAATTCTATCAATAGCCTATGTGAGAATCCGACTGGAACAATGTTCCAATGTTATCGAGTTCATAAAATGATGGAATCGAAACAATGAAAAATATTTTGAAAATATAAAAATATCTGAAACAGAAAATTTATTCATCACATTCAGTCTTTTGTAATTAACTTATCAATTTACAATATAACTCAGCTTGTTAGAGTACGAGCCTTACAATAACGACTCCTCAAAGAGAATTTTGATGGTGGTAGTGGTTTCTACTGCAAGTAAATCGATAGGATATTGTTAATGCCATTCCAATAAATAATAGAGTAGTTACACATTGTGAAACTAAATTATTGTTGACAGGAAAAATTTCCCTATTTTTAACCTTCTACAGAAAATGAATTGTATTTCACTGTTTCGTTATTGATCTTCAGGTAATTGTTTAGTATAAGATATCGCTACTATTTACGGTCAATTTTTTTTGTAAAGCATGTAAGCAGTATCGGATACTAAACAATTACCGATCTTCATAACTTGTAGCACCTAAATTACATAACGTTTCAAGTTAGGAGTATCATCAGACTCACTAATTTTCTGTGATGGTTTACGATGAATTGCTTACCATTCAATAAATTCAGCAGAGCTTGTGAAACAGGCCCTTGTTGGCTTGATTCTAGCCACTTTTTGAATATGGGACATGATGCTAAAGCCTGCAGCAGCGCGTTGAGGAAGCAAGTAAATCCCAAATTTTGGAGTCCCACAACTGGAACTGATCGATATATTTCATTAGAATTTGTTATAATCATTAAATGAGTTGAAGGATAAATGTATAAAATAATGAGTGAAGGGCATGTAAAACAAGGGTATTGAACAGAACATAACTTCAATAACAGAATGATAATCCTATTTGATCATAGTGGTCAAAGTACAAGAGGAAACAGGTAGCCTACTCGCAAGGATGGTCAGCCACTTGTTTGATACATTTTCTTTCCCAAAAATTTACATCATTATTTTTTTAAAGTGAAAACACACAGAGCTTTTGAACTATATGATTTATATGATTATATACCTAATTGTATGATTATAAATTGGCTATTATAATTATATAAAATGTGAGGTTGACGTCTAGGTTTGTTCATTACTTTAGCCACTCCTCCTTTGCTTGACTTCATTTCACTTACTCGCATAGTATATCTATATTTCGTATGGTATATAGATAAGTAAAGTGAAGTCAAGCAAAGGGTGAGTGTGGCCAGGCCCTAAGTGAAGTGAAGTGGAACAAACCCTAGACGTATGTGGCCAGGCCCTAACACTGCAACCTAAAATTTACCCGCTTTAATATATGCTATTGAAGAGCGTGGGATTTTTTTTAAACTGACACACGACGGTACTACAACAGTAGACGGATAACAGTAGGCCTATTCTTACTCTGTACGATTCATTATAACTATTCCTATACAATGATGTCAGAATGAGATGAAGTTCATCTGAGCTCAGAGAGATCTTATTTCTCCTATTAATCTCATCTCCTAGTAAACAATAATAGATTTTAGCTGGCCAAATTGATTTCAACAAAATTCATATAGGCTAACTTATAAATTCAAAGATTTCCTTAACAAAATTCACAGTGAAAAAATCTGTGTCTTCTTGGAATAATTAGGCCCAATAAAGATAATACCAATGTAAATAGAATGCAAGGTAGTGTTCACAAGGGGATGATGCGCAGTAGCAAGCTTTGTTCAGCTGATGTCATTGGAGATCAAGAGTTTGATCTTCTAAGTTTCTTTTACATGTTAAATCCAGCAAGTTTGTATGACTTCTTCTAAAGCTAAAGAATACTGCAAGCATTTCAAGCCACCGCGACTTCTTCTGGGCTTCATTGCATATTATTTTCGATCATTAGTAGTTTCAGCTAACTATTTCAGAGCTGATTATTCAATGGCAAGCTGTCAGATCAGATTGGAAGTATACACTCTCGATCATCTAACTATGCATGCAATTAAATAAATTAGTAATCTGGAATTATTAGCTGTCTAAGTGTTATAAAACAACAAGGAATTTAAGATAAATATTTAATGAAACAAATGAGAAATTGCGGTGGCTTGTCAACTTGCAGTTTATAAGAAAAATGCATATGAAATTGGTGAATTCAACAAGCAAAAAGATAGAGAAAATCTAACTGTTGATCTCCAGCACCGTCACACGATCATCTGGCTCAGAGCTTTGAATAGAATGACATTCGCGTGAACATTACCTTGTTTTCCAATTACCTCAAATGATACTATGATGTTTAAACATATTCCTAAAAATACCTTGTTTTCTTCTACGAGGGTTTGAAGCAGGGCCCCAAAAAACGTACGCTCCGATTATCACTGCGATAGCAGTTGCTGCAAAATAGGTAGGTGGAATATCCTTCAACATTTTTATTTCAATCGAGTTACATCGTAGAAGTTGAAGAACACACGAAGCTAGAATTGAAATAATATACAACAAAAATTTACAAAATAATGGGCAAAACCAGGTTAGAAGCGGGACAATCTCGTGAAACATGAAACGCAATAGCCAAAGCCACCTGGTTTTTGATTAATGAAACTCTGATCAGCTGTAGTTCAAAAGTAAAGATAGTTTTGATCAAGTAGGCACAGGACTGCATTTGAAAAATACAGGTTATGTTCTAATGTTTATAATGTGGTGTGGCTATTGTTTTATTTAATTTTAATTCTAATACATTTAGTAATTATTACTTTGAGTTGTGGAGTAGTTGAGTATTTATAGGCTTTTTATTAATTAATGAAAAAATCATTTCATGAGGACAAATTTCAAGCTTTACAGTAGCCTAATTGAAATTATCGATGAAGCAACTCGGTTAGTAAAGACATTTATGGTATGACCAGTGCTATTATTAAGGATGTATTAGCTTTTATTGTTGTCCCCCTGACTGCTTGTATTAATCAGTGTCTCCAGCAGTCTGTATTTTCATCTCAGCTTCAAATCTCCAAGACAGTACTTGTCTTTAAGAAGGGTGATAGGCATGATCCTGCTAATTATAGGCCAATCTCTATCTTGCCTGTCATATCAAAGGTATTTGAAATTCTGATTGCTGAGCAACTCCTTGCTTATTGTGACCAGTGCGGCCTGTTTGCGACCACCCAGTTTGGTTTCAGGAAAAGGAGATCCACCACTGATGCAGTAGATTTTCTGCTTTCTAAGATATTTGAGTGTCTTGAGACACGTGGACTTTGACACACTGGATCATTCTATTCTCCTTGACAAGCTTAAGCATTATGGTGTGGATGGGTCTCCTCTCAAACTGATTCGGGCCCACCTGGGGGGTCGCAGACAGGCGGTGCTGGCTAATGGATTTTTCTCTGAGATTAGAGATTGTGTTGATTGTGGAACTGTGTTACTTTGGCTTTTTTCAGAGTGTGATTTTGTATGGCTTTCCCCTCCGGGGTGGAGCCACTGATGTCATCCGAGTCCTTCTTATCCAGAAGAGGGCCTTGAGGATTATTTGTGGGGCTTGTAGATTAGCCCACTGTCGCCCACTTTTCATTAGAGAGAGGATCCTCACCGTCTTCTCCTCTTCATGCTCCATGTTCTTCATGCTCTTTGCAGAACACATGCTAGGATATATCTAACTTTAAGGCATCATTGTGCATGTGTACAACATATTCTAAAACTGATGCTAATCATTTATAATGATTTGTTTAGTTATTGTATTTGATTAACTATTCCTGAAGCTGATGAATAAAGGATGAAGAATAATGTGAATTTTTGTGTTATCTTTTGTTATAGCTTGATCTACCAAACTGCTGAATCACATCACAGCAAAAATATCAAGGATTATACAGCCAACTGCTCCTCCTGCTTCATTACAAAATACTTTGAACGTTCATTGTGAAGTAAGTGTATTTCTTATTTGCAAAAATGAGTTGTAGAAGTTTGATTTTTGAGAAATGAGGGGAAACTAGGGGAAAATACACCCCAGAAAAGGGGACGGAAAAGTCTGCTGGCTATCACGTACGTAGTCCAGTAGATAGAATATTGAAACCAAAGTCTATGAAGATGATATTTACTGATCTAAAAATTAATTGCCCTGAGGGGACATCTGAGCAGGACTTAGAAGAACGTATTCTTCTCTCTTGTGTATAGGTAGATAATAGGTTTAGGCTATAGGTGCATGGAGGGAAAAGGGGTTTGCTTAGAATACAGAGTGTTTCAGAACTCCCTACCAATACTCTAGGGCATTGTTCCTGGGTAAAACCATATCTAAGTATCATATTAAATAGTCCGGAAGTCCTTGGTTACTCACACAGCTGCCATTTTGTTTTTTTAACTTATTTTTTCTTAATAATGGTACAACATATGAAATTGAAACTTTGCACCAACATTTATGACAACTAGACAAAGCTGCACAAAAATTACGAAAATGTTTTGAAAAGTGGCGGCCACATAAAATTTTGTTTCTCAAATAACTCGAGAACCGTTGATACTACGATAATTTTACAAGAACTTTTTTTAGTAAATTTAATAACAAATCGATTGACACCTGATTTTTTAAGATTAGACGGATATTAACTGAGATATGGCAGCTTTATTGATAGGTGACCGCTGGAGGTTAGTTGCAGTGCATCCTGGGCTTGCGGCTAAAGTCTGCCACAACAATGCAACAGTTTCCGTCTGCTCTGCATGTTATTTTTAAGCGATTTTAGATTATTTAGTGTGAATTTTAAAGACAGTAAAAAGGGGTGCAACTAACCTCCAGCGGTCACCTATCAATAAAGCTGCCATATCTCAGTTAATATCCGTGAATGAATTTTTATCAACATGTACAGGTCACCTTCATGATCTTTGTCACCATTCATCTTGTGTATGGTACAATCCTAAACATACAAGTGGCTCAGATACTTGTTTCTGTGTTTGTATTGCTTTCCTTAAAAGTTAAACTTGATAATAAATTGAATAATTATTCATTAAATGACCATAGTCACATTTATGCATTCCTGAATACGAATCAATTTGGTCAAGTAATAATGAAATTTATTGCTATACAAGCAAATTTGAGGAGAATATAAAATCTTAGATCTATTTTTATCTATAATTTTTATGAAATATCTCAATATTGTAGGCTATATCTAAGTAATCTTAATAAAGATAGAATCCGTTTGTTCAAGTAATACAAATCAGCTACTTCTATTAACTATATTCATAAGAGGAAATATTATGTACGAAAAGTTATAAATAAGCTGTTGATTTATCAACCACTGTACGGCTGTACCTATATTCATAAGAGAAAATATTATTTATGGAAATTTATAAATAAAATTAACTCTTGCTTCAGAGATATTGTAGAACTTCTCCATAGTAGGTAAAAGAATGAAAACAATTTTGTCTATTCCACAATTAATATATTTAAAAACATACTTGTGTTCAGGTAACAATAATAATTAATCAAGTCTTTTTAGATCATGCATACATGCTAATAAATTTGTTCATCTTGCCTTTTTATTTTTGACAAGACTAATCGGGATGCAATTGTTCTACTTCTCTTGCCTCTTTTATTCTCTTAATACAATAGTTAATTGCTAATTGAACCACAAAATGTAATATTTCTATTACACAAATAATGCTCCATCCCATAGTGAATGATGCTATTGTACCAAGATATCCTGAAAATTAACAAAAATAACATGAAGTGTTGGTTTATCGTGAATAATATTGTATGCCAAATATAATAGGTAACTGTAATAAATTGTGATAATGTCACTATTTCAGGTTCAAAATAGTTGCGGCTACCAGTGTGTGAGAGGCAAGATTATGACAGATGTTATTTGAGATAAAGAACAGCTGGCATAATCTTGTCTCTCTCACACATGGAACCGCTGGTAGCCGCAACCGCCCAAAAATCGCTCGTGTGAACCCGCTCTTAAGAAGCTCATAATTTAACCTAGGTAATTTTATTGATTACCGGTACTCTCTTGTATTATAAGGCACTTGGAGCCTGTTTCGTTATGCAGTGCATTTAGAAGTCTTGTAGTTCAGGAAAAAATACTTATCAATTTATCACAGTACATCCTGTATCACAGGACGTAATTGTTTTCTGTTTTGATTAACGATGATCACTTTCCTATTCATTGAGTAAGTTTATTGTGAACGCTGGACTTTATATTCAATTTGAACAAATCAATCAAAATAATAGACTATTACTGTCCATTTCATGTACGGTAGCGAATTTTTTAACTATGCTTGCCATGCTTTAGTGTGAATAATTATTTTTCAATGAAATATTGTTCTACTTGGAAATACTATTACAATTACTCACCCAATAGTTCAGTAGGGTCATACTTTACATCCGTGACTATTTTAGTCAACATGTTTCCTTGACTGTATACATAAACGTCACAATAAAACTCCATCTTCTCATACTCCCTGACAATGAACATAAATTTCAGAGCAGTCTTATAAAACAGGCGATCACATACAAGAATTATAAGTTAATTGCATAATATATGTTGTACTATTGATTGAAGTTTTGAACGAAGGGGTTTGAGGATATGTAGACAGGATATAATACGGGGTTATCATAAAAGAATGGTGAAAAGATTGACTTTTTATAGAAACCAGTGTTCAAGCCAAACAACCTAAATTTGACAGGAATCGTGAACTGATTCGCGTCAAATGTTTGTCAGAAAATCGCATCAATTCTTTTGAAACCGCACCATTCTTTTATGATAACCCGGTATATATATAGACCTTCTTCTCAGTTGACTGCAAGATATTTTACTTGGGCCACTCCCGTCTTTCGAAGGAGACGTATGTTAAGCCATCGGTCCTAGCTGCCTAAAAAGTAATTGTTACACACTAAAATTATTATCCACGCACAAGCCTAGAGATCATGCAGGCATCGGCATCAGCCTAAAAAATCACTTGATTTAAAAATATTTACAATTTGAAAAATAAATAAAACATCCATCTTACCCTGATTTTCTGTCTGTGTTAGTCTGCCTCATGTTTAAGGGGCTTGAAGAAAAAGAAACGTCAAAATTATAATCTGCTTCACATGATGGATAACAGAAACAGGGTCGAGGATTTTGTTCAATTTTGAATCTGCTCTCCGTGACCCGATTTAGATTATTGCCTGAAGTAATGTACATCATGGCATCTGTTGAACAAATTAGAAGAAACATCTTCACTTCAAAGATATTTATGATCCATTATCAACTTGCCCATGAAAAGTATAACAAATTTGCCTTCTTGAACGTGTTAGCTTTGGTTCACACGAGCGTCAGTTGCAGCCAAGGTTATTAGAGAGGTTATCTAATAATCTTGAGTTGCAGCTACCACATTATTGCATATAGCATAGCAGACCAGGAACAATATAGCATAGCAGACCAGGACAGTGTGTTGCAGTCAAATTTTCCAGTCGGCCACGATTTTCATTACTACTGGTAGCCCTCGTGTTAGGCTACTGATTGACTGCAAATTGCAGTTCCGTTGTGGTTGCGATGCGGTTGTCGCTCCTGTTTACCCAGGTTTATATGTATTTCTTGTAGCTGTAAGAGTGTTTCAAATAGAAACAATCGACAATTTTTATATAAGCTTTAATATCTGTATAGAATGGCACGGCGTACTACATAGATGTAAACGCCACTATAAAAAATTTATATTGGCTTAATTATATATTTAGTCCAGTCAATGAGTGCCAAAAAACCCCCCGATAGGGGAAAAAATTAGTAAAAGGCTAATTTCACATTTTTAGCATTTATATTGGAGTAGAATGGATTAGAGTAGAATGGTAATGAAACAAATTATAGAAAAATTAATTTTCTAAAGAATGAAAAAAAAAGTTTGAATCGATATCTCCATTGGATACCGGGATACTTACGATATACGAAGCCCTTGCAAACTGAAAATTTGAGGGGGTGCTGGGGGGGAAGCAAGAGGGTAGGGGGACTTTGCCAGGACACTTGTCTATATGATAGTAGTCGATGGGAAAAAATTAGCTTGTTATGAATTTTTCCCTAAAAACTCATTGACTGGACTATTTAACATAGCCGTCGCACTACCGTGATCATGCGTACGAACTTTGATGGACGTTTTCACGTTCAAGTGAAGTAAAATATGGATTGTGATTATTCAAATTGAAGATAATGAAATGCTCTACATTTTTTATATGTAACATTTTTCTGTAAAACAATCACGTAAACTTTTATTTGCAGAAGTATACAATATTTTAGCAAAAAATATCAACTTCACTTCATTCTTTCACAAATAACTCAGGAACTAATAGAGTTAGAGTAGAATGGTAATGAAACAAATTATAGAAAATTAATTTTCTAAAGAATGAAAAGTTTGAATCGATATTCCATTGGAAGCCGAGATACTTACGATACGAAGCCCTTGCAAACTGAAACTTTGAGGGGTGCTGGGAAGCAAGAGGGTTAGGTGGGGACTTTGCCAGGACACTTGTCTATATGATAGAATGATGGGGAAAATTTAGCCTTTCACTAATTTTTTCCCCTAAAAACCACTCATTGACTGGACTAATTGTACTGTAACGATATTTTGCCGGAAAGCTCCCCTCTGGTGCGGTAGAGCATTAGGTTTATAAAAATAGAAAATGAAAAAGTATGGTGAACGCTTTTTCTACTCTCTACTCAAATTTCCACCTTCAAGCTTCAAGAAATTGCAGACACTCGCGACTTTATAATTAATTAATGATAACTTTGTTTTAATAAATTGGATGGCGGTCGAAGACCTTACTCAAAATTACAGGAAGCTACATTAAATTTAACACAGAATTCAACAAATAAATCAAATACAGCACAATTAATCACATTAATCAAGAGGATATGAAAACGATCCTCATCCTACGAAAAACCATCAGAGGAGAAGTTGACCTTTCAAGGGTAGATTAATTTTTAGGAGAAGAATCCACACTTGAAAGGAAATTGGTAATTCAAAACTATGGAGGTTAAAATTTAAACAATTAAACTACGCAAATCGGATATATCACCTGAGAAAGGATGATTTATAATAAATTTATAATTTAAATTTTCTTTGGAAGAAATAAAAATACATTTCAATTCCTTAGCCTACTTGTCTAATTACTGGTACATCCACAATCCTGCTAATTATAATAATTCAATTGATGTGGATCTATCTCCTTTTTTCACTTGTTCAAAATTATTATACAGTATTTAAAAAATGATTTTACTTTGAAAATGAAATCTACTCACAGATCAGTGTTGATAGCTATTTCGGACTGCTGTTCGTCCATCTTCAGAACACGAGGTTACACAGTGAACTAACATCGTGTTCTGAAGATGGAAAAACAGCAACCCGAAAGAGCTATCAACACTAATCTGTGAGTAGATGTCACTTTTAAAGTAAAATAATTTTTTAAAAATATAATAATTCATGATCTATAATATAATAATGACAGGTATTGACAGGCAGGGGCGAACCCAGACATATTTTTTGGAGGGGGATATCCCCATCTTTAATACAAAATATAATATTATGTAAGTACAGTAGAACCCCTCTAAAGGTCAATTCCCACATTGACGACAACGACACGACGACGACATTCTCATTTCGTTCTGCGCATGCGTCACCAGCCCGCGCTCTGATTGGTCCATCCTTTTAGAAATTCTGACCAGCCGAATTTCTAGGTTAAGTGACTAGGTAGGAAGTTTGAATGTTCGCTGTTCGGAATCAATTTTCAATTAATATTAATAATATTAGTACAACAATATAAATATAATAATCAGTAAATAAAATTATAATACAAACCTTTTCAAGTCATACCGGTACTGCAATTTTGAGACTTGAGAGCTTTCATTTGTAAACAAAGATAGACATGGACCAATCAGAGCATGGGCTGGTGACGCATGCGCAGAACGAAATGAGAATGTCGTCGTCGTGTCGTTGTCGTCAATGTGGGAATTGACCTTAATCCGTCACCTTTGGGCATGCGGATTGCAAAAAAGGTCGGATTTTCCAAAATTTAATTGAATTCTATCTCAAAATCGTGTTTTGTTCCTATCTCACAATGGTTTATAAAAATACTTGAGATGTATTTCTTGAAATGTAAAATAAATTCAATGCCATCTCTCGACTTTTGACCGAATTGAATCGGACATGACTGCATATGTGTGCTAAATAGAGTACCGTACCGTATTGAATAAGTTGGCGTCAAATTTGAATAAAGCAAGCGGCGCTGTGGGCTTACTCTAGTATTGAATGAACAGACAAAGTAATGCGAATATTGTTGTCCATTGGTGCTTTTATACTTGCCTCGAATGGTCTCCAAACATTTCATATCTGAGAATTCACAATATCTCTGATCATCTGAAATCATCATGAAAGATGGTATACAATTTTCATTTTGCATAAATTTATTTTTACACTTCAAATTATAATATTCTTCTTTTATCTCATGCTGAAGCACCTATACATTACCATATTACATTGTATTTCCTATAGATAAATAAGAAGATTTTATCTTTCTTTGCTTATAAGCGATGTAGTTGTAAAATAAATAAATGTTGCTGAAAAGCAGAGATTCATTCCTTAGTAGTGTCATATTATACAATGTGGCAATGAAGCGGCGTCATTGACGCATGCTCAGTAAAATTGACGCCGCGTCAGTGCCGCCTAGTAAATTATTGCATAATAGGCTACCTACCTTAAAACAAGTGAGTTTTGGGAATACAATACCTGGAAATATCTTGAGAGAGCTGACTTGACGAAGAAAGTTGCTTGGTCTCATGTTGCCGCTGTATGACTCGACCTGACTCTACTTAAACACGATTTTGTAGGCCCAAAATTTATTTGGAAATACTTTGTATGTGGTTGAACACTTATGTTATTGGACTTGAACAGATCCAATATCTTACGCTTACCTGAATACTTTGGGGCAATGAAGGGTATACAGTGACAGGATGCCAAAGATAGGTTAAATATGCATTCCGCTTTGCAATTTGACACGGTATATGTTTTGAATGCAGCTAGTTTACGGTCTCGTGCTAAAAAAGAGAATAGTTGGAAACTTGAAAAATTATAGTTATACAATAGCAAATTGTACATTTCAATGTGAAGCTCAATTGACTAAAATAGCCTACTTGAAAATATTGATCATTTGACATTCTATTGGCTGAACATTGAATATTAAAATCAGTATTTTTTATCAAATTCCAATTTATTGGGTGTCACGCTAATATTTAACAACTCTATTTTTTAATGTTTTGCATAATAAAAGCTGTCATTTGTTTTTTGCATTATTATCATTTGACGTGGAAGAAATGCTATTTGACTTTGCCCAAGAAGTATAACTATAAATTATTTAGAGCTTAGACAGTATAGTGTTCGTCATATTTCCTGAAATGTTTGTATCTTGAACAAATGAATAATTTTATTTTGGATAAAACAACAGACTCAGCCCAAAACTGTTCCTCCCCCGAAAAATTGTTTTCTTGTTCATTGTTTGAAAAGTATCGTCTAAATGTAAAACAAAGGCTGTAGCTAGTTGACTCGCTCTGCTAAAATCTAAATCGGTTCAAGAAATTCAATTAAAATAGTACTATAACTATTAGTTATAATAGTATATAACTGCAATATATAATAATAGTACTTAACTGATAATAGTACAATTTATAATAGTACTATAACTGCAACTACCTATTCTTATTATTTGATAATAGTCCATAAAAAACCTCAAAAGAGTATTTTTTTGGTCCATTTAGGTACGATGAATGGTATGAAGATTATTTACAAGGAATAAAGTAACGGCATTCCCTCTTAATAAAGAATAAAGTATAAATTTAATAAATATTAAGTGAGATTATAAAAAAATTAAGATATAATCATAGACAACATGTATAGTTATAGTCTATGATATAATAAAGTGAGATAGATAAATTACCCTACCTGAGCAGCCTCTATGTATTTTTGGAAGTTCCATTACAGCTTTAGAACTTTCTATTCTGGAAGATGTAAAACTGTAAAAATTTGCTGCATTTCGTTGAAGCATTCGTCCAAGAGCCCTGGCATTCACAAAAGATCCGGGGGCACCCGCATTAATCTAGAAATAATGGAAAATCATAAAACATGCTTTATTTTCATTCAACAAAGTATAGGCCAATATTTCCACATCCAGTTAACCGATTTGCAATATGTGTAGATGGGAGCAAATTGCTCTAAAGCTTTCTTATTCAATCAATTCAGCTTTCAAATTCTCAATTTTAATGTTGGGTTGCACCAACCGGGATCAACTACTATGAGTCAGCTGATCCCATTTGATTAGCATTGTGCCACAGAATAGAAAAGATGTGCTCTATTCTGTGATTGTATGGTACTGATCCTGGCTCAAAAATTGATCTCGCTTGGTGCAACCCACCACTAGTGTATTCGGATAGAGAAATTATTTTATTTGAGTAAATAATTTATGAATAGAATTTCCTAAGTTTCGAGAGATACTATTTCTTTTAACATGATAGGTGAAACAGAATTCTTATACTATTCACTCCCACCAAAACACCCGCAGACTGTAGCATTCCCCTGCACGCGTGAATACAATTTTGTAAGCTACTTGCTTGATCATGGAGTCCCTATATTCCATGGCACCTAGCACTACATGTTGGAAAGTTATATATTTCTCTCGGACCTTAGAAAATCGAGGACCTTATTCATGAATTTTTTTCTCATCACACTTGGAATCTAAGTTCAGTACCGTACTTGAGATTTATTGCACAAGGAGCAGAGTTAAATTATTGTGCCCAGAAAGCTCAACACGTGGCCGCATAAGACTCATTAGTACAAAAAATTCCTCTGCCACAAACGATTGGGGTTGAACATTGCATCAAGTCATGTCAACTAACTAAACTTCTTGATTCAGGCTGTAAAATGTGACCTTGAATGATCTTTCCCCACCAACCTTCACACGCCCACAAGGCAGCTTCCTTTCGAATGTGGTCATTTATAAGAAATTTCTCTTGTACTTTACAGTCCTTGCCGTTGCCACTCTTTGTAGGGGTTGGGGGCATTTGCTATTTTGAACATTCGCTTTGGCAGCAAGCACAGCTAATTTTCTCCGTGTAGGAGAAATAAAGAAAAAGAAAATTCAGCAGGCAATGCATGTTCTAGATTTCTAGAACAAATTTTTCAATCACCCCTCCCAATACAAAACCAATTGAATAAAATGCAGTACCGTACTCACAAAATATCCTCGAGAAGATGATAAACTAGAAAAAGTATCCGAGTAGTTGATGAATAATGCAGCTCTAAGGCCAGAGTTGAAGCCTGATCCAGACATTTTTCTTGTGCTAGTACGATTATTATCACTGCAACATAATATGTATTTTATAATATTATTATAATATTATATAATATATATAATATATATAATATATATATATATATATATTATAATATTATTTCCTATATTTTCAACTATAAGAAATTACAATATATATTATTAAATTAGCTTATGATTTTATACGTTAAACGTTAAAGCAATATTGCAAGCAATATAAACGTTGTATGGCAATATTGTTTCAGGATAATAAATTTCTATAATTTTTAACTCATTCTTAAGAAAACTTCTGCTTCATCTAGGAAATTACTCTGTTGAATACTAGTCTACGATGATAACTGATAAGGTGCAAGAAGAAAAATTCTCCTTCAAGTGCTGGGAATTGAATTGTATCTTCATTATCATGAAACCACCCCCAGCAGCGCAAAGCGCCGTTTGTTTGCTTTGCTTACAATTAGACTAAGAACTCCATATTGGAAGAGCATATTATGAAGATCGCCAAATAATTTTTGAGGGACAAGAGGCTCTATGGAATCGATCGATATTTGAAACATATTCGATAATTATAAATATTTGATAAATTTCGGAATTGCAAAAAACCAGCATTATTGTAAGTAGGCCTATATGAGACACTTTCAAGTCAAATGTACTTACCGGTTTGGATTGATATAATTAAAAGCACAGCAAGTACCATCCACAGTATTAACTGGCACGAAAACTTCTCTACAATCAATATCAATTGATCTCCATTGGCAAAAACGAATCATTTTGTCACATGGTAAGGTAATCTGTACAAACGGACACATTATTTTATCATTTTCCAAGTACGGTATCACAGTAGGAGAACTTGCAAATATAATTTTAATTAAAATGTTTTATCCAATGTGATTTTCTACTTATAAAAACAGAAAGTGATTACAGTAGGCCTACACTAATTACCGTATTGTCTTATTTTAAAACATACCTGTATACCTAACTTCAAAACATTTTGTAAGATGTGTAAAGGGTCGATTACAAGTGGCGATTATTACTAGCTACTATCCCCCCGGATAGTAGCTAAACTGAACCACACGAAAATGAAATGCTCAAGGTCACAGGTTCCACTGTGCACTGTTGTGACAAAGTCTTCCACCCCTCACTCTATAGTCTATACACAATAGGCAACCCTGCTGGGAGAGAAGGGTGGCGGTGTCAAAAGAAATTTTTAACCTTGAGCATTTCATTTTCGTGTGGTCCACTTTAGTAAACTCGCCACATGTAATCGACCCTTAAAGATCCAGTAATTGAATCGCGATGTCTAATTGAAAATACGATTTTCAAAAATGAAAAAAAATTGTCTTTGGCATTTATAAGGCGAAGACACACCAGTGCTATCCGAGCCCGGATCGGACGGAATGACTGTATCTTAAAGCGTGTACCGTACTGCAGTATTCATAACATATATATGTCGAACGTTTATGTTAGAGCATTATAAAAATATTTCAAATATTTTTGAAGGCGAAGAAAATTATTTGGAAACTTTTCTTCTCATATCAACGGTATACCTTATATAATTTTCTATGTACGGTACTAGTCAATCCAGTATAGTGCTTATAATTATATATAGGGCCTAGTTTTAAAATTACAACATTAAACTAATAAAAAATAAAAATTACCTCATCAATCAGGCGTTCTACTGATATGTTATTCATTGCCATTATTTCTGCAATCATTTCCGAATATTCGAAATTAGCCAATCTGTATGCCCCATTAGGTATTGATCTTAGTTTATCCAAAATTTCATTTTTTGTGATATTATTGGGAAGTACCCTAGAATAACAAAAGTGGATTTTTATTCTAGAAGAACAATAAAAATTCAGCTCAAACATAATAATGCAGCGATCAAAAAGTCCCTCCGCAGTGAAATACACAAGGAAACACTCAAGAGTGATCACAATTGCTCGGTAATAATGTAACTGCACTACTATACACTGGCTGAGATAAACGCAACAAAAACGTAATGGATAAAGGGAAGTAATCTGTTCAAGGGGTTTCTAACCACATCACTATAAAAAGCAGAGTAGCCATAAAGCTACTGCGGAGAGACTTTATTTTCACTCTGATGTACAGACCTTACTTTTTATCTTGAATTCAGTAGTTATGTAATAGCTTGAATATATAATATTTAATAGTAGTATATTAATACTACTGAATATAGTTGCAATTACAAAGAATAGATTTGAAGTAAAATGGGTCTACTTATTCTTGACTGAATTATAAATTATAAAATAAGCCTATAGTAGTCTCTCACTAGTGAAAAAGTAGGTTAATAGACTACTGCTGGTTGGTTCTAATTCAATCCATTGATTTTTTATCGCAATGGAATCTGAGGAGTGTGCAGACCCATCCCTGATAGAAGTTGAAACAGCTCTGGAAGGGTCCATAGCAGAATCAGCAGCACATTTGAAGCTGGAATGTCCAGCACTCCTTGCAAATGAGGAGGAGACTTGAAAGGCAAAACCTCCTACCAGAGGAGGCAAGAGAACTGGAATCTCTGAGTAAATTCTGCTCTGGCCTTGGAATAAGCCAAAGAGGGGATGCCACAAAAGATCGAATAGCGGTCGCGGTGGCTAAGGGTTACAAAGCCCAACCCAATTGAAAAAAAAAACCATATCACTATAAAAAGCAGAGTAGCCATAAAGCTACTGCGGAGAGACTTTATTTTCACTCTGATGTACAGACCTTACTTTTTCACATCAGTAATCTTGAATTCATGTACAGTACTATTTTAATAGTGCAATATATAATATGTAATAGTACTATATTAATAGTGCTGAATATAGTTGCAATTGCAAAGAATAGATTTGAAGTAAAATGGGTCTACTTATTCTTGACTGAATTATAAATTATAAAATAAGCCTATAGTAGTCTCTCACTAGTGAAAAAGTAGGTTAATAGACTACTGCTGGTTGGTTCTAATTCAATCCATTGATTTTTTATCGCAATGGACTAGATGATGGATCGTTTTAAGTTAATTTATTATTTTTATCTTATTACATTGTAATGTATATAATGTTTCCATTGTTTCTTCTAAAGGCATTAAAAATACGGTGGCTAAAGTAAATATTGATAACTGTACAAACCATTTATCGACCTGTTTAACGATTAGATCCTTACTGATTCTATTCAGTGGACAGATATAAATTGTAGGAAAAGGTTGTTCCCAGGCAGGGTGCTGCAAAGATTCTATGTTAGTTATCAGTGGAAAACTCAATACAATTCTGCTGAGTTCATACACCAATGTAGATGCGTATACAAATCCCACTGATAATATTGCAGACATTACAATCCTGTGAATTGATAATGACAAAACAATAAATTACTAAGTGATCCTAGTATTAATAAAAAATAACATGAAAATTAAGGAATCCCGTATTTATAAGTTCATTCATCAAGTATTTTCATCAATTAAGAGTTAGAATAGGTATTCAAAAATATATATAAGAATTTATCTTAAATTAGAGATAGATATAAACTAATGAAAATAAGATAATTGAAATCATATTGATCATGTGATTCTTTTCGATTTTAATAAATGGAAGATTAGACTGCAATCAAAATATTGGGTAATGTATTAAAACTTATATAGTTACAGCATATATTAATTACATACCTCTCAAAATAGGAGAATCGGGGATTGAAAAAGCACTTAAACCATGGTATAGCTGTATGTCTACTGAACTCTTTCAACTGTGAACAAAGCGATTTCCAATTTGAGTCAAAGCAAAACTATGGTTGAAATGATAATAGTAGCTGGAAAACTTGAGAAAGTTTGGTAATATATTGCAATTATAATTTTACTCTACTTCATGGAAGTTAACAACACATTTTAGGCCTACCGGTACTGCATATGAAATATCAATCTCAAAACAAGGATACGGTATATTAACAGATATCAAAAAGAATTTCTCAAGCGTGAAATCTATTTCAACTTCTGTGCCGTATTGAATATTACAGTATTTGATTTTTAATTTGAACTCACTGAAGCATAGAACTCAATTTCTTTTATAATCTTCTTTTCGGGAGTCATTGCACAATCTGTGGATGATTGTGTGGCAAATGTGCTTGTTTGGGATTGATATTGGTATACGTATATAGTTTACAACATTATTCAACCTATATAAGCTAAAAAGAGGAAGCAACTCATACTAAAATTATATGAAATAAATGAAAAAGTTACTTCTTATATCAACTATTCCAAACCTTAATAATGGCTTGCTTTATAAATGGAGCATGTCAATTTCTCAATATTATCTTTTCATGTCAACAGTTGAGCAGTAAGTTAGTTGCACTCAACCATTTTAAACTTTAATAGAGGCTACCGTACCGGTAATGGCTTGCTTTGTAAAAGGAGCATGTAAGTTTCTGAATGTTATCTTTTCAAATAATCAATGAGTTGGTACAAGAAGGGATGAACGTTTTGTATTTGAAAAGAACGCATTCAATACCTACATATTACTTGAATAATTAATGAAATTAGATTATAGACTGAGATTACACCGCGTTTCATCCTTACACTGATTATAATCATATTCAATTGTGAATCCTGTATGTGAAGAATAAATACAATATTTTGTATTTCATGTAATAAAATATAATTAGAGCGTTTGGTAATCAATATTGTTCGTCTCTAATAACGATAGCTTTAGTTTTTTAACATTGTATGGTTCACTTAATATAAAATTTTATATTATATATATGATTATTTTACCAATATTCGAGGCATTGTCCGTTCGTGGTTTTGTTTGTTTGTATGTTCGACAATAATTTTCGCAGCAAATTCAAATTTCGAACTCTTCAAATATTATTGGAACCTATATTATAAATTATTGATCTCATTTCTTTCATTGATCTATAAATTCTAAAATAATACCTACACTATAAATATTCTTGAACATCACTATTAGACTATTGCTTTTTGAAAAGAATTGTCTTAGTTAGCCTACTCCTTATTCTACAATAATCTATATTCTCAATATTATTTCTTAATATTATTTCAATATTAGATTTCTGAATCCCATGAATAAAAACCTAAATGGCAGCTTCTAAGCATAATTAACAGAATAAATTTTATTCTTTTGACTATGAAAACAAGTGCTCCATTAGCCTCTGGAACATTATCTCGCCATGATTATTCTTCTGGTCCCCAAAATCAACATACCGTACCTGAAAATACATCAGTAAGATCTATAGGATACACTGCATACTGCAATGTCAGATCAAACACAAATCAATATTCAGTGAGAAACCCCCTATAAGAATAGGCCTCTTTGCTGAATGAAATCCATACAGTGTTTTGTAACAGTGTTTACAAGAATAACTTTTTTTAGTAAATTTAATCACAAATCGATTGAAACAGTATTTGTTGAGATTGGACGAATATTAACTGAGATATGGCAGCTTTAGTGATGGGTGACCGCTGGAGGCTAGTTGCAGTGCATCCTGGGCTTGTGGCTAAAGTCTGCCACAACAATGCAACGGTCTCCGTCTGCTTTGCATGTTATTTTTAAGCGATTTTAGTTTTTTTTGTGTGAATTTTCAAGACAGTAAAAAGGAGTGCAAGTAACCTCCAGGACTTCCGTACAATTTAAATATGATATTTAGATATGGTTTTTACCCAGGAACAATGCCCTAGAATATTGTGAGTTCTGAAACACTCTGTATAATGCCAAGTGGCAGCAAGCAGACGCTTGGATTTCTTGGCCAATGAGAGCTCTTTTGTACTGGTTAGGCACTACTCACACTTGAGATACTACTCAAATCGCTCAGCGACTCGTATAACAACGATCCTGCCTTAGACAGCGTTTAAACGAAAACTATAATTTTTGTCTAAACGTCATAATTTGAAAACACATGATTGTTAACCGAGTCGCTTCGCGATTTGAGTATCGCAAGTAGTTTGAGTAGTGCCTCACTGGTTTGGTTTCTGCCTTTCTGCACCGACCATTTCGTTTGGGGCAACAATCCTGCATCTCTGTCGGTGCAGGCGAAACAGCTGAAAAACTTGTGTTCCGGTGCACAAGAGACAGGTTTTGGTACAATATGTATCGGTTCCCAGAACGCAGTCATAATTGCTGTTTACGTGATTTCTCACCTGTTCATTCATCGCTGATGTAGTACTACGCTTGCGTCATCTACCAATTAAATTGAAGGCGCTACCTGTTTGAAGTTAGATTCGCACGTGCCAAAAAAGTTATCATTTTATTTTAGGTGCTTTACAAGTTCACTTCTACTGTGAACTTACTATGAAATCATTGAAGAAGATATTCTCTGCTCTATTGTCTATCCTCAGGTGCGTTTGAACTTATATCTAACCTTTGAACTTTATAGAAACTGTTAGTTGATTCAAGTTATAAAAAAGCGACTATCCATCTACCCTATTTTATACTGCTAACTTAATGCGATTGCATTAATTTATTATTCGAATATTGAACTTCTATTTCAAGTAGGCCTATTGAGTTCTTTCAGTTCTCGATTTTGTGGGAAGTTGAGGTTACCTACTGTGTTGTATTTACACATTTTTTTCTACAACTTTGGAAGCAAGAGATACTTTGACTTGCAAACCGAGTTTAACATTATTTAGGCCTATGCATTGTAAAACTAGCAAATGTATTCAATAAACTTGTATTTTACTTGGATTAGTCAACAGTAGCCTACTATTGTATCATATTCTTTGTAAAGCAGTATCGCCATAAGCCTATAATAATTATGTTTCCACGATAAAATTTCCATCCAATTTCCTTCTAATAAAATAATCTTGAATTAAACAGGTCATTCTTGAAAAAGAACTAAAACAATGTTATCCTTTTGGTGAGGCTATCCAATTTCAGTAATTTGCCGTATTTCAAGTATCCTAGGCAACAGAAGAATAATATTGTTAACAATAAATGAACCAAGACAAAAATTTTAAACCTATTATTACCTACCGTTATGTCTAATTGAGATCCTTCAAACTCTGCTATAGGTATATGTGAATGATCAAATTTTTCATTGAATCCCATCCAATAAAATAACCTTTCCCTGAAAATTTATTTAGGCCTAATATAATTGAGCGGTACCTAATTAAGTACCTAGTCTTAATAGGTGCTTTAGCTGCCTTGATAGTCCATGTTTAGTGTTTGGGTATCTCAGCTAGTCAGCCGTTCAATTCCAGGGGTTTTCATTGGATGGAATTTGATAAACAATTTATAATGTACAATAGGCTTTGTAAACCATAGAATTATTCATAGCTCTGCTGTAAGTAAATGCTCATCTATTTTTGTAATTCTCTGGTAGCAGTATTGAAGATTGAGAATAATAACCTTTTCACTCTTTGTCTGATTACTCAATGACTTGCTTCTAATATCTAATAGCATGGTGCTGAACAGAACCAGATTCGATTTGTAGAGGCCTATACGAGATATTGTAATTATAGAGCAGATAGAGTACCCTATTATAAATAATAATAATAATAGAGCCATTGACAAAAAAATAGAGTAGGTTTATTATTGATTTTCTCATTATTATTCTTATTCAAGCTGAAAAATACACGTTGTAAATATATAAATGTGAATATACAAATATAGAAATGTAGAATAGAACTTGTAGAAAATGTAGAATAGGCCTACAAAAGCCTACAAAACTTAATAGAACTCTATTTACTTTAACTTTTAGACCATTTAATTCAAATCTCTATATTTTTCAGGTACATCTTCACTTTGATCATTTCAACGCTAGGGAAGTTGATTGGTAGAAAAAATGACGAACCTCCTTCTCCAATGGGACTGCCAGTGGTTGGCACTCTGTTCTCTCTCATTGCTGCAGGTGGCGGAGAATATTTGCACTTGTACATTGATAAACGCCATAAGCAGCTGGGAAAAATATTCAAAGAATCGATAGGACCTGTTGATGCTGTCTTCGTATCTGATCCAAAACTTATCAAGACAATCTATTCATTGGAGGGAAAGTATCCTAAACATTTCCTGCCTGAACCTTGGGTGCTGTACAACGAAAAATATGGCAGTAAAAGAGGACTTTATTTCATGTAAGTTGTTAACATTATCATAACATTATGTACGTCAGGTAATTATTAAGCCTGGGTGCACATGGGAAACATTTGGGCAATTTGCGATTCCCGAGTGGATTATGTAACGTACTCTAAAAGTCTAAATAAACAAATAGTCCAATACATACCAAAGAGACGTGGTGCAGGTCCATTTAGTGTGCATTGGACTATTTGTATTGAGAATACAGAAAAGGTACAGTGTATGTGTCCGTGCCAAGTTTTGTGCCAATTGGGCTTTATGCTTTTAGTTTTTTTTAAAAATCTTATTCCATTGGAGATGCTCGATTAATTTGCATTGATGAGTCAACCAATTTCTCAATCTTATGATGAATTATTTAGAAGGGGACCAGATTTTGGTGAAAAGTCATGAGAGGTAGGCTACACGTTCTTCCCGGTGGTCATCCTTAAAGACTCCTGAACGCAGAGACAGTACTCCCACCACTTACCGAGCTGGCAAATCATACGCCTGCTGCGTTGCCAATACTGACGCACACTTTTATGATTGTAATGAACAGATGTACATGATAAATTTCTGATCATTTCTTCTTCTTGTAAATCATCCAAGTAACACACCGAGTCGTGATAGCAGACTGATATTTCGGTCTCATTCACATGCGTGGGTTTTCGCAGGAATGAGACGAGAGACTGTGTGCAATTGAGTTTTTGTATCAAGAATCTATTAAATTCCAAATTCCGTCAAAATCTTGGGATCTATTTTCAAGATCCTCTTGGGCATACCTAGAAAAATAAGCCATTATAATGTACCATCTTAGTTTAAAATGTGTTGAACAAAACTTTAACCACAGTTGAGCACAAGATATTCCAAGTTTGACTCACTTTTTTCGAAGTAAATTCAAGAATTTTCTAAAAGGCACTCCCAAAGTACGTTTTGTTAACTTAGTTTGAACAAATATGGTGCATACAGGCCTTAGTAGAATAGGATAGAAAAATTCGTATTGGTTATTTTCATGTGACAATTATTTAATTGTAAATTTGTTGACATGTTTCCAGGGATGGAGAAGAATGGAGATTTCATAGGCGAATTTTGAACGAGTCTTTACTGAGATCTGATCCAAATGCAGGCTTGGAAGATGTTCACGATCTTGTTCTATCAAAATTCATCAACGATTGGCAAAAGCATATTGGAAATGAATTCACGGTTGACGAGCACGGCTTTTACAAATTATCAATATCCTGTAAGTATCGCTACAAAGCTGCAGATAATTTTCTCTTATGAGAAAATTTTACTTTTACTTATTTTAATTTCACTTTTACTTTGACTGCTGAAACAATAACCATTCAATCGTGCTTTATCATTGATTTGGTTGTGACCAAGGACCCAAGATATTGAAAACACTAATGAAAAAACTAATATATATATAGTCAAATATCACTTATCACCAGACACTCAGAAGTCAGAATCATTTTATTTCCAAATCTTACACAGATTATGAATGTTACAGTTTGAAAAATAATACAAAGTTCAAAATACATAATACAAGTCACCAGACACTGTGTCAGACCCAAGATATCTCGAAGAAGCTAGCACAGTATCGTATATTTGCATTATGTCTATTTCCTCATTACTTGGTACATTTCGATAGGACATTTCCATCGTAAGGATGGAACGTTACTATGAGAAAGTTGTACTCCAGTTTTAAGCTCTTGTATAAAGTGCATAGAAATCTTGGTGGGAATTTTTTTATCTGCTGCAATATTATATTGCAAGATAATTTATAAGAATAAATATTAAAACAACTATGATACGATGATAACATTCTCAATGTCATCTATGAAAATAAATAAGCGTTTCTATACCTAACTATTTCAGAAGTTTGATTTCATTAGGATTGGTTTTATGTGTTCTTTCTTTGAAAAGAAACAATGATTACAATACACATTGTACATTTAAGAAGGCTCCTCAGAGGATCACATGCCTTGGTTATCAATTCTTGATCTAATAGATTGTTTTTGCCGCAGTTTTTGTTGCGTCAATGATGGGATCAACATACCTAGACCATGAGGAGGTGTTCCAAGAAGATATCGATAAACTTGCGTCATTCATTCATCTCATTTTTGTTGAGAGCTGTAATCTGCAACTGATGCCTGCCAAATTGTCGGCATTCTTGAATGTGCCTGCCTGGAGAAGATTCGTCGATTATGTCAAGTCAGCTCTTGATTTAGGTTCGTTAATTTTCTTTTCAATACCATCAGTTTTTCTTGTTTTTTCACTCGTCATTGATTTTTTACTTTTAATTGTTGTGAGTGCAGGCCTTCAATAACATTCTGTGACTATCCACTCACAATAAATTATTGTTTGGAGTTGTTGCAACATGGAATATAATTCAAAATGAGGATTAAATTACTTGTTTTACAAGTATTAAGTTACTTTTATTCAATATACAGTACAGCAATGAATTTTTTCAAATTGCCACTCAATAAATAAATGTCAATGTATTGAAAATTATAATTACTTCAAGTCTATTAATAGGCCTAGTTATTTATAGAAAAGACTATAGATGTAGGAAATGAAGAATAGCAATATCCGATCTATAGTGCGATTCACGTCAAGAAGTCAGCATTGCTTAGATGTCAGTTGCTGATGTCTCTATCATATTCGCACTGTGCCTTGTTGTCGCACACAGTCCCAACAGTCTCAATAAAACTTGGCATCAATGCTCCTCATATAAACAATGCTGACTTCTTGACGTGAATCGGACTATAGTATTTGAACTCATTTATTGAATTTTTCCTCTTTCATTTCTTCTGAGATCCTTACTTTGACAATTTTTGTGTCGATAAATGTTTTCAAAAACGTAGTTGCGTTATCTTATATGATATATTTGCTATTTTGAAAGAACAAAATCGAAATATGTGACCACATTTCAAATCCCTATTGCTTTGCAGGTAAACTTTTGACCGAGAAGATGATGGAAAAACGAGATGAAAATAGTTTCCTGGCGAAACTGATGAATGAAGATATCCCAAAAGATGATGTCGTCAGGGTGGTAGTGGATCTGATTCTTGGAGGAAGTGACACGGTTAGTTATATCCATACATATAAAAAATTACTCTACATTCATCAACTTTGTTAATTTAAATAAAATCATAATATACTTCTCAATACTGGTGAATAAGTCATGAATAATGAATTTGTATCGTGTGGTACATGAAGTTTAATCCATTGATTTGAAGGGAAAAAACAAAATAAAGCCGCTTCATCACAGCTTCATCCCTTAGCCGCGAATGAGATCATTTAATGAGAATATTTATGGGGAAAATCAATAATTATTGGAATTTGTACAAACAATACTAAAGGAAAGGCACTACATGCTTTCTCTCAAAACTGCTATTTTGTCCAATTTATACGAACAATCTAAATGAAGAACTGTTGAAATATTCATATAATTTTTATGAATAATTTTCTCTTCAATGTTATACAATAACATTCTCTTCACAATTTTCTTATAGATAATGTTTTACATCAAGGTCTTTACAGCCGTCAACTATAGATTATACATGACATTTCAGACAAAAAATGTCCAGAAAATATTACTGTATTAGTCCTATCAATTTTTGTTTTCGAGATTTATAGATTTTTCGATATTTTGAAAATATTCCTACTTACTTTCTGAGGATGATGCCCACATGAGCTCTAGGCTTGTGCGTGGGTAATGAGTGGGGTGATGATGAGATATGACGACTACTTTTATTTGAGATATGACCGACGGCTTAACGTCTCCTCCGAAAGACGTTACTGTCATTAAATACTCAATAAATCGACAATCACTAATCGAATTTCAATTTCAAGGCTATTTTTGAAAAGAGTGATTGTGATAGAAAAGAAAAATGCGGAAGTACTTGTTTCTTGAATTGTTGTGTTTCAATAAATGATACAAAAGATTTAAAATGTGCAACATTTTCAGACTTCGAACACAATTCACTGGATTGTTTATGAATTGGGAAGAAACGTCGAAGTGCAGAACAAAGTGGCTGAAGATCCCAACAATAGATCTGTGGTGAAAGGCGTTGTGCGAGAGACCCTGCGTCTCTACCCGGCTGCCATTTTTATTGCTCGATCACTCACTGATGACGCAATCATTGGTGGATATCGTGTGCCTGCTAAGGTAATCCGATTTTATTCTTATTTTAGACAAACAAGTAATGATGTTTTCATCTGCCAATCTTATTTAGCAACCGCTAAATAAAATTTGGTACTATTAATACTATTCATCTCATTTATTGCCCCATATAACTGATGAATTTGTAAATGAAACAATGAATTCAATTTAAATACACAAATAAAAAATGTTAACAAAGTAATAACAAATACATATAAATTAAGGAAAGGTAAATTTCTAAGTTAGATTTTTATAAAAGAAACCTATAATATTTCATTAACTTTTATAACTTTTAACATTAACTTTTTTCACCACTTTTACATTCATTGTAGCACTTCACTTAATTCAGTTTATTATCCTCTAACTAAACATTACATTAATAATCTTTACATTTTTAACCCATTTTTAACAACCACACATGTTACAAGTCCTTTACACACTCAATACAAAGTGTTACCACTGCATACATTACAAAAATGATAACCGAGATTGGATTAAAAATTTCTGTTTTGGTCTATTCATAGCGCTAAGATATCATTATCAGTTATTGTTTACAGTATAAAGAGAATAATAGTATTTAGTCACTTTTGGAAACTGCAAAATGAACTGGACGTATATTAATTGAAAATTCATTTACAGTATATTATGTTGAAAATTTCAATTATACATATTAATATTAGAGAAACGAAAATCCAAAGAAAGCTAGATGAATAGTTCACAGCAGTTTATTATCTGCAAACCCAATAATTTCTTCCATCAATTCTACATAGAAATTGAGCATTATGATCTAAAACGAGCTTTGGAGTAGCTCCAATAATATCTGTGATCTAGAAAACTAATTGACAACATGGAAAAATTATACATGATCTCTTTATGGTTTTGATGAACTTTAATAGGAGTCCTCTAGTAGATATGAGGTATTCTGTCATACAAATTGTTCAATTCTTCTCTGCTGTTGGATGCGATTGTCATTTGATTACATCTAGTATTTTATATTAAAAGTTATCAAAATTATGTTATTGATACTCAATTTCCAGACGTGGTTGGTGATGTCTTCATATACCAGTGGACGTAGCCAAGAATATTTTCCAAATCCAGATGAATTTTGGCCTGAAAGATGGTTGAGAGATGACAGCAAAGCATCCGGTTACACTGGTGTTCTGGATGCAGGGGCTTCAACACCGTACGGAATGGGATTGAGAAGTTGTATCGGCAGACGAATGAGTGAAGCACTCATGAACTTGTTTGTGAGTAAGGTATGTCCTCATTTCGAAAATTTTATTCGCCATTTCTTCTTGTTTTGTCTGCAGAAATCATATTCAGTATTTGAAATAATCTCTTATCTGTTTACAAATGTTTAAATAATCAGCAATAAGAAGAAAAATAATAAACTTCTGTAAAGAATATTGATTAGAATAAACGGTCGAATCAAGATTGATGGATTTATTGATATAAATTAATGTGAAAATGTCATTTAAGAATTAATTGAGAATATCAATTCCTCTCAGCAAAGTTATCATTACACGAGTTTACCCCGTGCAGCGCAAAGCGCCGCTTGCTTGCTCACATCGTTTAGGAATACAGTATCATCGCAACAGACTTGTATCAGTGTGAGTTTCCTCTAGATTCATATCAAATCTCGCAGTGGTGGAAGCACAGTAGAAAGGAATGCGCTAAAAGATTTTTAATATAATACGATTACAAGTTACTTCCAGTAGCATGATTGATTCGTAGGTATATTATCTTCCGTAGGCTCTACTTACTACTATGAATTTTTTTGAAATCAAATGAGTTCTTATTTTTCGATAAACTATTTCTAATAAATATATTTTTGTGTTTTTCAGATTATAGCCAACTTTCATCTTGTTTCAACCTGCGAAACTGATATTATTTTGAGACTAGTACCTGTTCCAAAAACACCGGTACGACTTCTATTGACAGCAAGAAATTGATAATGCTACACAGAAAGCCCAACTGTTTCAACTAATATAGGATGCGGATTGGTAATGTTACTCTCAAGAAAATAGCTTAATGAATTTCTATAAAATTCATAGATGCTAGTGCTAGAAAAGGTATATTGTGAGATTAGGAATCAAGATAGGTGTTGAAAGTGGAGAAAAGTCATTGACAAATGTTTCACTTAAATTTTACACAATGTTCAGCTATTTTCACTGTATCTGATAACTTTCTCTCTTAATTTTTATCATATAACTTTAACTTGACTTTTCTTTTTATTCTTTGTTATTATTCCTCTATGTTTGACAACTTTCTCACTTTATTTTCATCATATAACTTGAACTTGACTTATTTTTTAGTGCTGATAATATTTTAGAGCCCTAATTATGAAGTAAGATGCAATTTCAGAAAATGGCGCTCTCACGCTTAACAGACACATCTGCTGTAGTAGCTCAAAGTTGAAGTTTTCCATGTTTCATTCAATATTTGTGAAAATTTTCAATTGTTTATTGTTAATATTCACAAGTATCAATATTTGTGAATAATAGTTAATATTCAATAAAGCTTGAACATTTTTAATTTAAAAAATTCCATAATTAGTTAGTCATCACAGCTGATCTGTCTGTTTAGCTTGAGATCGTATTTTTTTTAAATTTTATTTTACAAAAGAAACCTTTATGAATACGGCCCTTAATTTCATATTTTAGATCTATGTAAAAAATAAGTGGGTTGGGGAGTATTAGGAAATACAGTATAATATTTTCAACGTTTGTTTAATGTGCCTTATCGTCTTTTTTAAATATAAAACAGACATTATAACACAATGAACAGTGCTATATATTAGACTGGATAATCTGAATACCATTAACTAGTCTATCGTGATCTTTTCCGTCTTGTACTGATTAATTTGATAAGTATAAGATTAGTATACTGTATTTATATTTTTTGATTAGACAGTTAAATGTGATTTACCTAATAGTTACTATATGTGCCTTCATGAATAATAATATTCAGATGCTCATTATTTTTATAACTTATCTATTAGTCATATTCAGAGGAATGTATCTTCGAATTGTATCAGAATAACCAAATAAGTAGTAACTGCGCCTGCAATCTGAAAATAAAAATACTAGTTAATATCTTAATAATTTCATATTATTTATCAATATAATATTACATTAGTTTTAAATCTTCAACTACTGCATAGATAAAATAATACTTCAATTAAATGGAGAAATGGAAAAATTTATTCAATTTTTCATTTAGTCTAGTAATATCATTACATTCCTTGTTAATGCTTGATCTCAAAGATACACGGACCTCATATACTGTACAACATAGTGAAATGGCAATATTTTTATGACTTCCTATAAAGAAAATAGTGTAAAATTATTATTATTTTGTAGGAAGAATAACAAGTATACGTACTATAGCTAGTCTTTAGAATTTTTATAATTTTTTATTTCTATCACAATCATTACATTGTGTGCTCTCATGTTTACTGATTTTTTTATATCTTAAAATACTGTATACTTTTTTAATTTAGATTCACTAACAACTCTATATCTTTTTCCTATTTTATATAATATTTTATTCATATTATTTAATTAATAATGTTTTCTAAGAGGATCTCTAACATATTGTAATTGGCAACTTACTTTTTTATCAATTGAGAAATATTAATCCATATTATTATTATTCCATAGAACTAGATTTGATTTATAAATTTATTTATTCATCAATAAAAGTTGAAATTCTGAACTTTTTTTGTCTTCATTGTATGTAAACCTCAATATTGTTCCTCGGTGACTTAGATTCAGATTCAGAAACTTCAGGAAGTGATAACCATTGAGCTAAATATCTAACTGGAGATAGCAGTAGCTAGGACTGCTATACAAGACCAGTGTTCCATCTAATTTCGTTAGGTTGGCAATGCGATGAGGATTAAAATATTTATTTCTAGAAAAGTATGATATTCAAAACAAATTAAAAGTTGAATTAAATACAAAACAATTTAAAGTTGGTAAGGAGTTGAGGATTGAAATATTTATTCAAGTACAGTATGCTATACAAAAAAAATTGAGCGGAACCCAGCTTGTTCAATAAGTGGTGTAAAAAATGCATAGAATATTGCATTAAATTAAAAAGTGATAGATCAATATTGGAATGATGATGCGTTTCTACTATAGAAAAGTTTGAAATGTTCAATAACACTCACCGTTGTAATTAAAGATAAGTTCAAGGTAAACATGTCCTTCACCGTGAACTCTGTACTATGATGCAGGAGTTGTCTTGAAAATTTCTCCACCTGGAAGAGATGAATAGCCTAATTGAAATTCAATCAATCATTTGAAAAGGAGAGTAGGCCTACACAATAGGCTTATGCCCAAAACTGATCCTCTTCCAATTTAAACAAACAGTTCAAATTCATGTTGTCATATAATCATCTTACTAATAAATTTTGCCAATTGTGTGTTAAAACACAAAAAGAGGAGGAAATAAGGGTGATGCAATAGTTTTGATTTGGAATAGGCTTAGTAATTTTAATAAAGTAACTTACCACCAAATGCTTGAAAAGTATTTTGCATGATGAAAACCTGTACATATTCTTGAAAGTGATAAGCTTCATTGTTCTTGATTTCCTACCACGCTCAATACAATTAAGTTATTGTCTTCATTAAAGATTCATTCAACAATTATTCAATATATTTGAAATTCTATGAAATGTTTACCAAAATCAATTGATCTTTTTATCACACTAACGTTATTCACTTCTGTTATAGAAACAAGTAAACGAGATGTTTTATTGCATTTGTGAGAGGGAAATTCTCACCTCTGAATAATTTTGCGTCGACATGTTTTTCATCGTTAAAATGTTGCTCACGATCGATGCGGTCTTGTTTGCCTGAAAAATTGACCAATTTCGCTTTATACTAAAACATAATATCTACAGTAGTTACAGTATTGAGTTTGTATAAGAGTTCAGAAATGTAGGCTATTCACACGTGAGATTCAATTCGTTAATGAGTATAAAATATTTTTTCTTACTACTTGAGTTTTAAACTAGGCCTGCAAAAAATGCAAGTGCTTTTCTATAATTATTGGACTTCTCAAGAAAGTTAATTGTTCAAGAATTGACAAGAATCGCAATTTCTTTTGCTGAGTGATGATAGGCTACGATTATAATTTTTTTTATAATGAAATTTGACTGCAGTCTAGCACATTGGCTAATGAACAGTTCAGTTCTGACTTGCATTAATAAGAGAACTCACACAAAAGAAGATTTTAAAAATCAATCATTTCCTTTTTAACTCGAATTGAGAAATACTCTTAAACTTATATATTTTCAAACACTTATCACACATACGATAATAAATATAATAAATGCCTGATGGAATGTAAATTGGGTTGCCGCGGTGGCTGATGCCTAATTCATAAAATAAGTCTATCCAATTATTAGGTTCTAAATATTACAATTATTATGGTAATTCAATTACGGTTTCAAATTTCAGTGACTTTGCAACTAAAATAATGAAGTGATCATCACTCACCTTACTGGTAGCTGAAGAACAAGGTACAATGAGAACAAACAGCATGGCTAGGTATGTAATCCACCAACAAACAAGAATTGCAATGTTTTCTATGTACTCCCAACCTTCTGTGGGTTTCAGAAAGCAAATGAAAATCTTGTAAGGGCAGAATGTTATGTAGAACACTAAGAAGAACATTAGTGATATGTTTTGACCTCCAAATGTATTGCTCACATCTTGAACAACTCCGCACAGTTCTCTGTGTAAGTCACTTAATTGTGTGATGGTTAATGACTGTTTCTGTCTTCCTAAAAAATAACGAAAGTTATTATTATAGTCTGTATCCTAACGAATATATTAGACAATATCCAAATTATTATTATACTATATTAATAAACTAGTAGTTCTGTGAACAGTAGAACATTTTTGTCAAGATTTACATTAAAATAGGTAACCATAAAATAATACTGTTTTTGTCGATGATTTTTCAAAAAAATTCTCGAACCCACCTCTACACCCCCCCCCCTCAATGAGCAACTTTTATTAACTACTAAAAAAACACCCTGACAACAATTCGAATGAACAAACTATTGTTTGAAGATTCGGCTTGTGTGAGATGTTTTTTTTCGAACAACTTATCTCATACAAGTTCTCATGCGCATGTAGCCTACCCAGTCTATCTTTAACCATGAAAATATCAACATACGTGCTATTGGTGATTCAAAAATTGAAAAATTTCTTGAGAAAACAGTCAAATGAAAATAGTCTTTGGTCGTACTTATTAAATCTATTCTATAATATATAGATATAATATATGTACCTATATTATGTAGATGCTAAAATAGTAGGTACCTACTTATTTTTTGATAATCGTACCTCTTCGATGTAAATAGAGATTGTTGTGATAGTGATTCATATGTTGATTTCCAAATTGTTCCAATGATATATTTATGGCATCGAATAGTGCGCATAAATGTAACACAATTTTCCTCAAGTTCAGCTCGAACATTATCATGATGAAAACCATTAGATTACCAATTGGAATTAAGAAAAACTCGTTATGATCTTTTAGCATTGAAAATGATTTATGAATGCCGTTTGTCGTTGCATAGATCCCGATCGTAATAATTGAGCCTCGTTGTCCTAATTTCACAAATTTAACATCCAAACGGCTATTGAGTTGTTTTATTTTCTCAATCACCTCAACAAACCCTTTCCAACGCTCCAATGATTTTAAAGAAGAAGTTAGCAGGAAACTAATGATGGATATGATTCTGAAGTATGAAACAGCGATTCCCACAATACTTGGATTATCCTCCATTGTGTAAATTTCTCCAGTCGACTGGTAAAGCTTAGCTCCATAAGCAGTTATCAGAACAGAACAGACTACAAGCGAGCACTGGCAATAAAACTTGTATGGCAAATTGTGAAGATGATTCTCAATTAGTTCCTCATCATAAGTTATCACTCCGAAACAAGAGAAGAAAAAAATTATTATTTTCTTGTGCAGTTTCAAAGAGATTTTTCCTACAACGTTCAGTTTCTGATCAGTTTTAAAGCTAGTTTCTTGATGATGGGGTATTTCTTCAATAGGTGCAATTATATGTGGCATGATTGCTGTGAGATTTTTGCAGTTATCGTTTCTTGAAGTGAATAATATTAATTTTATTAAAATTAATGATTCATTAAACTCATAATTTTTCAGAAACAGACAACAAAATTTGTCTTTGAATTAAAAATGAATAACATGAGGGTCTGCAGAACTCCAACAATACATGAAAACGAAAATTATGAGCAATCATAAATAATTATATTGACCCAAACTCAATGACAAAGAATGGTAGCCTATTATCTAATCACACTCTAGCTTTCAAATGCAATTATCAATTATAAGGGAATTAAAATTCAAAAAATTGGAATATGTGATAGCACAGTAGCGGTTGGTGTGATTTCAAACAGTACAGTATTCCATTATATTGATCGATTATCGAGTAACACAAAAGCTTTTAATATTTTTTTGATTCCAAGATAAAGTTTCAGGTAGCTTTGCTCTTACCGCTTCAATGCTACACATTTCAGATGCAATCACTGAAATGACAGATAACAATAAAAGAATAGTGAAGAGGGTAACATATTTTGAAAATAAAATAATCATTGTCAATTATCGTTGAACTGTCAACAGGATAACAGCAAATGCATCACTATATATATATGGACATGAAGTTTAATCAATCATAAAATTAATCTACTCAATATATTTATACAAATATAGTAGATTGAATCAATCAATCGTTTAATAATATAGAAAGGAAAGTACAACAGGCTTATGCCCAAAACTGTTCCTCTTCAAATAGAATTAATTGTAAATAATGTGTTGAAAGGTTGACCATTAACCAACGAAGATTTTATCTGTAAAATTCCATTAGGTGCGAGGACTGTTTCAACAATCAAAATGCGAGTTGGAAAATCGATTACTGTTTTTGCTTATCAGGTTCCAAGAATTGAACCAAGATTACTAGATAGGTTGTCACCGCGCCAATAGCCTGGAAAAACATGTAAATAAATAATTGATAACCCTGCAGTAACGTTTAAAACAGATTTCGATAATTGTATATAAATAAACAATATTTAATATGCCAAGTATGCTTGTGATTAGATAGAAGTGTAATTTTGATTAATTCCTCTCAAAACCAAATTGTATTTTATTATTGAAATTCTAAGCAAAATATTAATATCCTATAGTTCAAAAACAAAAATAATTGAACTCCAGATTAGTGATTGATAGTTAAAATGTCAGAAAAAGGGATCATTCAGCCAAAATGTTTTTGGCTCGATCTATAATAGAGCTTCTAACTTATTTAGTCAAAATTGGCAATTTATATTAATGACTCTCAATTCATAATATTAAAATTTTCAAAGAATTCATTGGATTTGTTTTAATTTATTAATCACCAACTTTTTAATTTAAAAAGTACTTCAGAAATCAGAAATGTTTATATTAATCTCTCTCAATATTCATAATTGAAATTTTCGAAGAATTTATTTGATTTTGATTAATTATTAACTTAATTACCTTTTTTTTACTCAAAAGAGAATTTCAGAAATCAGAAATGTTTATTGACAAAATTACACAGTATGCTATAAAAATGTAATTCGGTGTTACCTGGGGCTGAAAAACCTGTGCTTGACAACGAGTTGATACTTACACCCATGATCACGGGTCGAGTCATTGAGAACATTCCAAATACAGTTAGTTCAGTGCTTCCATGATACAATAGCCTCTCAAATCTTTCAAGCTGAAAAAATATCATTAATAAATTACACACTTTTTATCGTACTTTCAACCAAAATAACCGAATTAATTTTTCAAATAACTTTTATTAAACCGTGCTGGAGCATGAAAAATGTAGATAGAAACTTACATCAATACCTACTTTATTCCTCATAGGAATAGGCCTAACTAATTATTTGCATATAGTAAAATTCCCAAATAATTTAAAACAGTAATCATTTTTGTGTTGTTAGAATGAGAAGCAACAAACTATAGCTAATCGGATCTGTAAATTTTCATATTTTTTTAACTCTAGCAAAGCATGAAAATTGGTCCAAGTGATTGGTACTGTCTCTTTTACTAAGTTTGACAAATAATACTGCTTATCTATTAGTTCACAAAGAATGAAATATCACGACTAGCTAAGAAGAAGTTTCCTTAAGTGATTCCAGAGGAAAACCCCGTTTTTGCTATTTTTCTTGTGATGTAGAGACTTGATGCTTTAAAATATAATATTTTTCAATAAATTAATGGGATGGGGTTACATAATAAACTGGTATCTTTCTATGATTTACAACCTGAGTTCTTGTGCCCAATGGAATTCTCCGATTTAAAAGTTCACACACGATTGTTGAAGTCTCATTCGCCTGAAATTCAAGTTGAAAAAGTTTCTTTATAAAGAATTCTCTCACAGAATACTATCTTGAAATACAACACTCAACAAGACGATTTTAAATGATGTTAATATAAAACTATATACGTTACTAACACCCTAAAACCCTACTCATAAACTATGTGAGTACAGGAAACATGAGTTTTTAAAGTATATTCGAAACCATAATAATATTGAAAATAATTGAACCTAATAAATTACAATATGAATAATTATTACTTCATCCATCATTTAATTACGGTATAGAAAGTACACTTTTTCATTAGATACCGTACCGGTAGTTTTTCATACAAATTATTAACAAGATGAATTAGTTATTATGGATTAATAGAGCTAATTATGAAAGTTGAATTAATTACAAGTTTGAGTAAATGGGTGATATAATGAGGTACGATATGAAAGTTGTCATGCTTTGATCATGGGTGGACGTACGTACACTCGATCATTTTCTCTACAATATAATTTCTAAAACTTCAAGATAAAGCTCGCTTGACTCTTAAAAGAGATCTAATTGGACTCAGGGGACCTTAAATCTTGAAATTGGTGAACCTTAAATTCTTTGGAAAGCATATACTTCCCAATATGGTAGTAGCAGACAATGTATAACCATAGACCAACTATACATATACCAACTATAAGTAGTGTATCCAATTCTTGCAATACATCTGTAAAAGTATTCGGAAAATAGGAAAGTATAGAAAAAATTACTATGATTGTATGAAAATAGTGGTAACAAAGAATCCACACTTACTTGATCGGTAAGTTTCGAGCACGGCTCAACAAGTTGTATTAAACTGATCATATCACCGAAGAGAAACGTGAAATGGTTGGCAATATAGCTGATTGTGAGCCATCGGATACTCGACGGTTTTATAATAACAATCGACGCTATAAACGGATGAACAATCATGTGCACAAAAAACAAAAGCATGGCGGCGAATATTTGACCGCTGAAAATTCGACTGGTGTGCTCTATTACGTCACAAAGCTCAGTGTGCAGTTTGCTCAGGTTCAGCAATGAAAACTCATCTTCGCTGGCAGATCCACCTGAACATATTCACAATCGCAAAAACTGTCAGCTAAATCGATCTTGAAAGCCCATTTATAAGTTGAAATAATAACATCAAAGTTTATATAATAATTATATTTTCCAAATGGAGGGTACCATACCTGTCCTCCCACCAATGTTTGGGAAAATTGAAAAATCATTCTTTTAAATGGACAAGAACATTGATTGAATTTCTTTATTCCAAAAAGGTGTAAAATGAAAGTACAGTTTCTTGAGAGGAATTTTTCTCAATTTCCCGTGGGAGAGCCCCCGGGCCATATATTTGAGCCTCCCCTACAGTGTTCGCTCTTTCAATGAAAGACTTTACCTTATCTAATATCTGAATAAATATCTGCAATATTCAAACCAGGAAAATTGAACTGTTTAGTTTCCAAAATCTATGTTGATTATACAGGGAATACAGTAATCATAATAGAATACGTTGAATATTAGGAAATATAGACACTAAATTGACATAGAACGTAAGATTGTACTCACAAATTATGTGTTGATGTACATTTCGCGGTGCTGTGCCGCATCTTCGGAACACGTGTACAGGTGAACTCAAAGGAAATACTTCGAGTTAAAAATGAATTTCGAAAAAATGCAATTTAGTTTGCAAAAAATAATCTATTTTGTGATAGTACAAATTCGTGGATCATGGTAGTTTTCCTATAAATCTTTTTTTTATAAATGTGATCACTCTTTACTGAATTGTGCTAGAAATCTGGGCTCTCTGATTGAATAAAGTGAAGCTTTTTAGAGACATAGTTAAATTGTTACTTATTGTCCTAGTAAGTATTCCTTATTCACATATTCCAATTCAGGTTCTTCCAAATTAGTTGAAAAAAAGTTATGATAGGTAGCCTACTATGAATGATACAGTAATATTGTTATTCGCCGTACCTTTGAATTCTTGAACAGTAAAAACGTTGCTTGTGTCAAAAGCCAACTCCATACAATCGATTCGCCGTATCTTTTCATTCAAGGTGGAAAATAAACTAGCAACATGACTGACTAGTTTGGTAAAGTTGAGATGGAACAGAAAAAGGCTTGATACAGCCACTGCTCCACCCGCGTGAGTCCAATACACTGTCGCTCTTTTAATGTAACAATCCAGCTGATACCAAGCCACCGACAAAACATAAATGACAACAGTTACATGAGTGACGGTTGGACTTTTGTATTGGAAAGAGTGCTTCAATCTATGATCCAGTTCTTCTATTTTGTCTATCAGTGAGATAGAGCTCTTCAATCGAAGAAAAGATCCGAAAGAAGATACGGCCATGAATATCATATGCGTTATCATGTACAAATTGAAAACCATGTTACGCAGGGAACTCTGATTGTTCATATAGCTGTGAGCATACACGTAGTATATCTCAACCATGCTCTGATACATAAGCCAACACATAGCCGATGAGAGAAGAAGACTCTGAACATAATAGCTTGATAAAGATCCATTTTCAATGGCCTTGGATCGCTGTTTTCCTTTGTAAGTGTAGGGCACCACTCCTAATATGGTGTGTGTGTAGAATGACAGCCATTGGTTCATCTGAAATGGTTACAGAAAGAACTGTAAAATAAAATAATAACTACAAGTTGCTTACTGTACTAATTGGAAACATTTATTATAGAAACTTGTACTAGCTAAATTACAAAAATTAAATTTGCCTAGCTAAGCTACAACAATATTCTAGTAAGTTCTTTAGAAAGTTCTTGCAGTCACAAGTTTTGCAATCATCATAAAGTCTACGACAAGGGCATTGAGAATAACATTCATTAGAGTACCGTACTGTATTTCTCTGACTTTTACAATTCAAAAATGAATATTCATTACTCTCACTCAACATCACTTTGAAAACCTTCAAACCGGTAATCAACAAATTCAATATACTATTTGATGGGTATTTTAGGTTTCCTCTATTTATAGCCGAAAGAGGGTTTGTTTTAAGAGAGTAGTTGTTGTCAAATATAAGAAAATTAATACATTCTTCACATTCTACACCCTTTAACAGTTTATGACATTATAATAGCCACCTATATAAGTCAGACCACTGTTTATGAACATTCAAAATTAATTCAAAATTTTTATTGCCGTGAACAAATACATGTATCCACAAAGTAAGGATTACTCATTATCCTCATTAGTAAGGATTGAATCAGGTTGAATGGGATTTCCTGTAGTAAACATAGGTTTCCTATGAAACCTAGTACCAGAACTGAAGATATTAACATTTCAGTACTGTTTATTTTGGTTAGTACTGTAGAAAAAAGCGGATACACACTATACATATGAATACGCTTTGCGTCAAGGTATGTCAATAAGTGTCCACTTTATCCCTGTTTTAAAGGACTTCTAAATTTTTATGAAACAGGCCTCTAGGGTACAAAAACACCTGATACGATGAATGAGACAGAAATATATTACGAACTTCTTTAGTTACGATTAAGACAAAGAGGTAGAAATCATATCCTATAAAATAAGGGAGGATAAAGGAATTCATATTCCAGGTCTACTAGCTAGCAGCCAGTTTTCTGAATTCAATAAATTGTACAATAATAAAATATTGTATAGCAGCCGGAGAATAATAAATTAATATCACATGTCCTCCGAACCACGGGATACAACTGGGAACGAACTAGTGCCCTTGACAGAGATAAATCAATTACAGAAAAGGGTACAAGAAAATTAATAAAGACTACCTACTATTAACTATAGGCTATATTAGACACCAAACCAAATCAACTTTTAGGAATCCAAACGACAATATAATAATTTTTGCAATTAGTGCAATTATTACACTCATAATAGCTTATTTTATTATTTTTTTTAATATTGTAATTTCACCACACCCTTTTAATAAAACTGATGAACAAGTAGGCTTATCCTATCCAAAAACGTCCTTCCAGAGCCTTATTTCTTAATACTCGAATTGAGATTCGAATTCGGTTCATTTATTTCATCTTTTTGACTCCGTATAGAAAATCCGAATGTGTTAATTGTTTAATTTCTGATTGAATAATTGATTTAACTAGCGATTTCTTCTAAAAAAGTTGACTCTTATCAACACTTTCTCAATTTGAAACCAGCCGCGAAATTAATATCACAGATAGATACAGTAGCGCTATCTCTGAGTGGAAAAAGAAACTCGGTGGTCTTAGCGATGAATACATACATGTGGAGGCAGTTTCAAATGTTCGGTGCATTTTCATGCTAATTTGAGCTTTCCACGGCTTTCCACTTCAGTTTGAACTTGGAAAAGGTCGATTGATATGTAAGTAAATCTGATAAATCGATCTAGGTATGTTTCAAGAACGTATCTCAAGTAGTTTTCGAGTAAAAATTCTTTTATTGCAAAAAACTTATAGGATATATTGTTTTTTCACAATTACTCACAAAATGTTTCATTTACATGCTTGTAACAATTTTTAAACGATTCTTCAGATGAAAATGCATCGAATGAGTTATTTTTTCAGCCTTAAATCACTTATCTAACTTCACGTGGGTGATTATTAGAATGAATTCATATTGATATAAGCAAAATATTTTATAGTCACTGAAAAAAGTAATTTCTTGATCCTAGGAGGCGGTTAATTATCTGAGAACATTCTATTTTCCATTATACAGTATAAATATCACTAAATCGCCATACAAATAAAATCTATTGACAACTTCAAATATAAATAATAGTCAAAAAATCTGTCTATCAATTTACTTATTATTTCAATTAACCTACCCTAACTAATAATCGAATAATATTTCTTACTTATTTATACTTCCATGAACAGATTCATTCAATTTGAACAAAAATTAGTGTATGAGTTTAAAATAATGAATTGTTATTAAGTTTGGGAAGTAAATTGAATGAATTGTTTACCTTGCAAGAGAAATTCTCAAACGATACAGTCTATTTTTAGTAGGTTTCTGAATTGAGACTGGAATAGCAAGCAAAAAAGATTGATGTTAGTGAGCAAGTTACAATTATATTTTGAAAAGCCTGGGTTCAATGCTTTTGTAATCGAAAATAGCAAGCCCTTGAAGGGATGAACAATTTTCATCAATTTATTCAATAACATGAATATCTTGATTTTGATCTGACATGTTGTCCTACAATCTGGAATTCATAATATTTTTCTATACAATACTGCATCAGGTATCGATTGAAGAGAGAATATAACAAATAATTGGAAAAGCATTTAGTAAAAAGTGTTTTAGGAACTGATTAAGAGCAAAGATTGTGTCAATCAAGTCACACACTGTTATGTGAAAGATATTGAATATATTTCAAGAAAAATAATACTAAGCTTGAAACAAAATCATAAAATTCTCTGACTACATAAAATAATCAATAAAAAAATTATATTCAAAAGAAGAAAGTGTTGACAAGTTAGCTTCAATAACTGGATTTATAAAATATAACACTTTCCATGCATTAAATATTCATATTCTAATAGGCCTAATTAAAATGCAACAATTATAAATTGAATATAGGAGTATTGGTGAGTATTAATCGTCATTGAGAAGCAATGAAATTCCAAATTTCCATTTTTTATTAAACAAATTTACAAATTCCCTCGCTCCTGTTGTTCCAGCTCGATTGCCTCAAACAATGCTTTAAAATTTCCAGCTCCAAAGCCCTGCAAACAAATAAAGTAATAGAAGAATAAGGATATAATTCAAGAATTTAAGGATTAAAAATAGTTGTAGGGATGCCAATATAGGCCCAAAAGTTTGCAATAACTTTCCACGTGTTCACCTGGAAGAAAAATAATTATAGGGTACTCTGCTTATCACCTGAGTTCAAGCGTACTATCCAATCGTTTCACATCAGTGCGGTCCGGGCCCGGATCAGACGGAACGAAAACGTTTTGACTTACGAATCATATGAGTTTAGTGTGAATATATCCATTAAGATATATCAGTTATCCCGTCCAATCAGAGCCTGGACCGCACTGGTGTGAAAGAAACTCATATTCCAATCCCATTATAGACACTATTTTTGAAATTGAAAATTCTAAAATAATTCATTTCTATTAGGCTATTCATTTCATACAACAAAATCATTGTCCGAAGAAAAGTATAATACTATAACTTTGAGTAATTCTCACATTGTGATTGTGTCTTTGGATGACTTCCAGAAAGATTGTTGGTCGATCTTGCATGTTCTTTGTGAATATCTGAAGAAGATATCCATTTTCATCATAATCTATTAGGATGTTTAGTTCCTGGAAAAAGTAAATAATTATTGTAAGACCAAAGAAAAATTAGAATTTGATCAGTAACAACAGAATGGGAAATTGAGAAGGAATATTGAAATACTGTATACAGTATATTGTACCTGATAACAACTTGTATAATAATATTGAATGAAAAGTTCGCTAGCGAAACGACAAGATTCAGAGAGAATTCAATTTATAACATGGTAATTAATCGAATATTGCTAATTCTGTAAATAAATAGAGAATAGAATAATAAGTCATTTGACTAAAAATTTGAAATGAATTATTTTTGGAGACAATAACCACCAAGGACGCTCTTCCTTGATAGTTAGGCCGGATTGACAAGATTGAATTGAGAAAACATCAAACTCGCCAATACAAAACTCGTTCTGATAGAATTTTAGAAATGTATAGAATATATTTTTTAAAGAAAAACTATCTAAAGGGGTCGAAAATATTTTTCCAAATTATCAATTAGTTTGAAATTAATAGAAGATTATTAAAAAATTGAATGAAATTAGGATCAATGTTCTGTTGGATTATCTCTTTACTCATTACAAGAATTTGACAACTATTGAACATACCGTAAGTGTTTTTTAAATATTATTTTTTCGACATTCTCTTTTAATTTGAAATTTTTCATGACACGAGTCAATTTTTTTACATGATCTAATCAATAGTTTTTTTTCAATCCACAACACAGTTCAGTATAGTAGGCTAATATTATTTAATTTGGCGGATGGCGAATGACTTTCATTTAACATTTCTATGGTAAGGGGAGATGTTATGTTGAATTTTATTCACATAAATATAACATGTAAGATGTAAAAAACAAATTTAAAAAAGAAATCAACAGAACATAACCCGTTACTATAGAAACGTTGAATGAAAATCATTCGCTATCCACCAAATTGAAAAAATACTACTATACATCCCTTTTTGGCGTGAGAGTTCAAATTTTCATTTTCGACCAACTCGAAAAATTAATCCATCCCTATCTGGTTTAGATACTTTTCCTAGTACTAAGCGATTAAATTAAACTGTACAGGTAGATAAGTATTTCATAAATCTTATTTTACCTCTAGAATGTCCAAATCTTCCTTAATTTTGAAGTTGTCTCTTTCAAGGTTTTTTCTCAATAGTTCGTAGTACTGACTCGGTGTTCTAAGAAATTCAACACCGCGAGACCGCAGATTTCTAACCTGGAATAAAAAGGAACCAAAAGATTCATCGCTGATGCTTACATTATAAAACTTTCATTTGCATACAGTAATAATGACAAGACTTACATGGAAAGGATACAAATTGTTTCATAGTTTTAATCGACTAACAATATTGTACAAGATCAATTTTGAAATTTAATAAACATTTAAAATTGAAATTAGAAGTTAGAAGCGTGAGAAAGTGAATTACTTACAGCAGTTACAATGTCAGATGTGTTGAGGGCAATATGCTGAACGCCTGGTCCCCCATAATATTCCACGTATTCTTCAATCTGGCTTTTCTTTTTTCCTGGAGCAGGTTCGTTAATAGGAATCTGAAAGATTATTTCTGATGTGATTAAAATGAAAATAAATTTAAAATTTGTGACTTTAATAATGTGAAAACAACTCACTCATATCTACACGGTAGAGTTGTATGCTGCTATCCGTAACGGGTAGCCTCGGGAGTACCTAATTTCATGATATGTTTTGTTTTGATTATTTACTGTATTTAAATTGTTTTGTATACAGTAGCCTACTTGATTTATTCATTTCTTATGTATGTATATTATTTCATGGAATAAATTAATTGATTGATTCATTCATTCTAGTTATTTTACAAGTCAACTCAGTGTGGCACCAAATATTTATTTAATCGTGAATTTAAATTAAATTTTATTTAATTTAATCGTCCTACCTTGATAGTTTCTTCCCAATTAGTCATAACAACAGATCTGAGTGCTGAATATTCAGTGTAGACCTGTTTTTCATCAATCGACCAGAACCTATGGAAGGCCAGTATCTTCTCATACCTGAAAAACGTTAAAATTCCACGCAGTGAACAAGGGCAAGTGAATATCAAGTTGAGAAGAATTGAGGGGAAATTAAAACAGATAAAAGCAATAGAAAGTCAATGGAGGAAAAATATAAATCGAGGTTAAATAAGCCCATCCAATTAAAGAAAAAAGAGATAAAAAGATCGCCCCTAACATAGCTTCCACCTTAAAAAATTTATATTATATAGAAGAATTAATTCTCAACGTGCAAGTAATAGCAATGAATACAGAAGTATAGAAGCGCAACCTTATGGAGTATTTGGGAACACTAATTTTTAGTTTGCCGAGATTCCACTCCGAGCGACACCTGTCTTTTTGTGGGCTGCCTCAAGTATAGCAGGATCAATTTAAATACTTCTGTATTCATTGGTAATAGATTTCCTCAATACAACACACATTACAAACAGATGCAAGTATAACATGTAATGAGTATTACGTTAAAACTCTATTTAAGAAAATTATCAAATTAAAGGACAGTAAAAAACATTAGACCTAATTCTGGTACATAAATCATTATGACTCACCATTCAGCAACATTTTCCATACTGTTATCAGGTTGATTACCAACACAATGATCGATAAAATTCAGATAAGCAGGTGGTCTGAAAAAATAAAATTATTCTACTTAATATTTTTTCAAACCCATGAGTTCCGGAACAAAATTTGAATTGTTCGTCCTAGTTCTGAGAAATATCAGTGATCATTAATTTGTCATACAAGGCACGCAAATTACAGCTTCTTTAGTAATTTTTAAATTATGAATTCTCTTGGATTTACAAAGATTTTGTAGGTGCTCACTCTAAGCGTACCTTACATCCTTACAATATTACTAGAAGGAAGTCACCAGAATTCTCAACCCAAAAAAGAGTTTGGAACGTTATAAAGGTTGGGAACCCCTGGTCTAGTAGAAAAAGAAATAGAAATTCATTTATTGACAAAACATTTATGAAACATTTTACAATGTATGGTAAACGTCAAAAACAATTTAAAAGTCACAAAATACATAATAAATTACTGAAAATAGAAGTAGAAGTTATGACAAAATTTATCTTCTTTATAATTTGGGAAGTTGATTTCATAAAATGTTCATGTGAAGGAGAAGCGAGAATATACAGTGACATTCATTTAATTTGACGCTTGGCATTAGATAGATAGAGATATATTATTTTATTTTACAAATTAAATTAAATTATTATTACTTGTGTGAACTATAAATTGACTATTTGTATGATGTTTCTTATAATTTTATGAAACTATGTAACTTCTATGTAATATGTTTGTGTAATTGATTCTATGTATTATCCTATATTATGATATTTTTTCAAATTGTTTTTTGTCCAGTGTATTGCCAAAAGTGGAAATAAATTATTCGTTTATATCATTTCTCGACGTTGCTGGTGACCGTAGAGTACGATGGCAAAGAAATAATATCTCTCTATTTATCTATCTAATGCCAAGCGTGAAATTAGATAATATCACTGTACGTTGACTTAAAAGGTATACCATTCAAACATAAACCCCTTCCGCTTATTGTTTTTTCAACATTATTCATTATCATTCTCTCAACTTTATTAATACTAATCTAAGTATGATGACTCAACTCAAGTATTCTTCTTATCTTCCACTGATTCATAATTTATTTATTCTTTATCTCTTAGAACTTCTTTCTTCATTCTTTCTTATTTTCTTCTTCTTCTTCTTCTTCTTCTTCTTTTCTTCTTCTTCTTGTTGCTGTTCTTCTTCTTCATCAAATTTATTTAAATATTACTTGACTGTTGTTATTTTATCAAATAGTATGCGAATTATAGAACTAATCCCCACACTCGGACCAGTTTGCCAAAGCATTGTCTATTTAACATTATCTCTGCTGCTGTTCCTCATTCATTTATTTTGTGGATAAAGATTTATTTGATTTGACTTTCCATCCATAAATTTAGAGAACTAGTAGATGCAAGCTAAAACGATTCATTGATTAAAAATAGTTGATTATAAATTATCATAAAATGAGAAATATTTAGGCGAAGTTGTTATGTACGAGTTAATGTGATAGTAGGCTTGTTGTTAATATTAGGCCATAGATAGCCCAGGAAATAAAGGTTTTTTCGGGAAGAAAATTAGATAAAAGCTGAATTTCACACCATCGATAGAACACTACCAGAGGGTCATTTTCCCAAAAGTCCCAAAAAATCCGGCTGGAGCTTTCCCCCCCAGACCCCCCCAAAGTTCAAAAATGTAGGTCATCACGGGAAATCGAATATCTCGGTAACCAATCATCGGACAGAATTGGTTCTTACATCATTTTGTCCAGTATATTATGGGCTACATTATTGGTCCTATTCATTTTCACAATAAACTCAATAGTTTTCTTGAAAAAAAAATATATATAAAATTTTTTTGGATTTTTTTGCTTTGATTTTTCAATTTTTCCCATTTTACTTTTTTGTGTGTCATCTTACGGAAAAATTGTTTTAATAAATGTTGTAGCCCATTTTATTCCGAATCCAGTGATGTATATGGTTATACATTTTTAATCAAAGCGGCCGCTTTGGGAGGGGGCATAGCCGACGCTGTTACGCCGCGGCCCAGCCCCCCTCGCCCAAGTCCATCACTGCATTCCACATTTCAACTTCTTTACAGTATGTAGGCTATAGCGCTGAAAACGTTTAGTTTTATCGATTGTATCCTATGTTTTAACATGTGCTGAATCCGAAATTTCATCTCTGAACCTCCTAAGTATAGTATTTTTCTAGATACAACCACAATGATGGAAAATAATTTATCTATATTTATAGTGCAGTTTTTACAAAACTTAATTTTTGTATAATCTAATTTATCTTTCGATGTCTTTAATAATCGAGAATCAGTATCAGAAACTATGAATATATGATTATAATGTAGTACTGTATTATTATATATGTGAGATTTGAAATAGCGGCGGAAATAGCAAAATTATACATTCAACATTGTATAAAACTGGTACATAGTTTATTAATGCCTGTTAAATTTGGCAATATCCATGAACATGAGCATGAAGTAATCTTTCTTCTCTCATACTATTATAGTTATAGTACACTATTTTGTGTGTTGACCAATTAAATAGCCGGTTTTCATCTCTCTTCAATTATTTATATAAGCATGATAAAAAATGTAGTTAAAGGAATTGATACAGAACATGATCATAAAAATCTGCATAATCAGATAATTTTTCTTTACATTAACATCTGAACGATCAAAAAATTTACATATTACTTATTACATAGTTTCGTGTTCCATATTTCAAGGAATTCATTCTGTCAGAGATGGATCCAAACTTTCTTCTATACCATAGATAGGCGAATTTGAGCATGAAAGACCGTTGCAATGCTCACACATAGCTGTGCAAATCATGTTTCCTTCCTTACACCCACAATATTTTTCTCAATCCTGCTTACAAGCACAAGAAAATTGATGAAGGATGTTGTCTGGAGCAAATGATTTCACAGGTTTCAGTGTTCCCTGATTCATGTCAAGCTGTTTAATTATTTCGATTCTCCAACCCCATTCTGTAGTAGGGAGTTTATTTCCCAAAAAACTTTGGATTTGTAGATATACTCTCGAAGGATGTTGATGACATGCCTCTGTTATTGGTGAGAGCTTTTCCAAGTTGAAAATGGTTTTTAATGAGCCATTTATATGAACCAGTTTTCATTGAACCATAACGAACTCTTCTTTGTTGAAGTGGTGTATCTATAATATCGAGCATCATTCAAAGCAGAATATTTTTGAAAATTATTTAGTTGCAGAACGAAACTCTCATCACCATTCATCAATTCCTCATTTTTTTTTTAGTTGGCATCTCTGGATTCCATCGAAAACAAACAAACATTTCTTCCGTACAGTTCATTTACAAATACCATTGATAGCCCCCTTTAAACTACATGGCCGCGGCCTTCAACTTGACAACGTCGCTGCATCGGCTTGCATGAGCAATGCAAATCGGTCATGTGTTTTATAAGTCATGTGTTTGTAGTGTTTTTTATAAGTATGATTTTATAATGAAACCAGCCGGGACTGCGAGGTTGTCACATTGAAGGCCGCGGCTATGTAGTTAAGGGGGCTATGCAGATACACAATACTTTCTCAAGATTTCTCCATATGTGCCATTCTCCTCGTGACATTCTCTTTTCTATTCTATTCTATTCTATGTGCAGTTTTTCGGCTAAATCATATTATGTAGAAGAAACCTTCCATCCACAACATAATAGGGGTTATTGAAACTCATTTCAATTACTATGCTGTCTTCAAACACGTTCATTGCTGAAGATTTTGTGCCCTTTCTAAGAGAAACAACATTGAATATGGATTGTGGGAGAGATGAAAGCTCATAATATTCCAAATATGTTTTCAATTTTGTAAGACTATCACAAACACACAATATGCGATTAAATGTTGTTGAGAGTTGACAAAAACTTTTTTTGATCGACATATAACTTTCTTTGATTGATTTTCTGTCTTTACCATATCCTTCATGGGCAATGTGAGCTCTCCAAAAGTTTCCCTTTGATTCCTTCCATAGTTCTGAGACCTATTCGATAAGCCTGATCACAAGTAACAAATTCGTCACAAACAAAACCAGAGAACAAGCTCGCCAGAGTTGTGCAAATGGACAGGATTAATAGATTGATCAATTTGACAGTTCAATGAAAGCACTTCTCTTCATTCACACCATGACTGGGTACAATAAAACTACTTCTTTTTTTGGCATAGGAAAGTTGAAGATTTAGTCTTCTGAAATTCAGAATTCAAGAGAGCAGCTTAAATACAGTTACTCTAAAGAGGAATTGACGTATGCTAGTAAGAGATTCGTTCAGCAATTCTATAATATTCAAAACTTTTCTTCTTTTTGAATGGAGCTCGATATTATAGATTCACCACTTTAACAAGGAAGAATTTATCAAGAACCAGTGAATTCGGTGAAATCATTTGCTCCAGACAACATCCTTCATCAATTTTCTTGTGCTTGTAAGCAGGATTGAGAAAAATATTGTGGGTGTAAGGAAGGAAACATGATTTGCACAGCTATGTGTGAGCATTACAACGGTCTTTCATGCTCAAATTCGCCTATCTAAGGTATAGAAGAAAGTTTTGATCCATCTGTGACAGAATGAATTCCTTGAAATATGGAACACGAAACTATGTAATAAGTAATATGTAAATTTTTTGATCGTGCAGATGTTAATGTAAAGAAAAATTATCTGATTATGCAGATTTTATGATCATGTTCTGTATCAATTCCTTTAACTACATTTTTTATCATGCTTATATAAATAATTGAAGAGAGATGAAAACCGGCTATTTAATTGGTCAACACACAAAATAGTGTACTATAACTATAATAGTATGAGAGAAGAAAGATTACTTCATGCTCATGTTCATGGATATTGCCAAATTTAACAGGCATTAATAAACTATGTACCAGTTTTATACAATGTTGAATGTATAATTTTGCTATTTCCGCCGCTATTTCAAATCTCACATATATAATAATACAGTACTACATTATAATCATATATTCATAGTTTCTGATACTGATTCTCGATTATTAAAGACATCGAAAGATAAATTAGATTATACAAAAAGTAAGTTTTGTAAAAACTGCACTATAAATATAGATAAATTATTTTCCATCATTGTGGTTGTATCTAGAAAAATACTATACTTAGGAGGTTCAGAGATGAAATTTCGGATTCAGCACATGTTAAAACATAGGATACAATCGATAAAACTAAACGTTTTCAGCGCTATAGCCTACATACTGTAAAGAAGTTGAAATGTGGAATGCAGTGATGGACTTAGGCGAGGGGGGGCTGGGCCGCGGCGTAACAGCGTCGGCTATGCCCCCTCCCAAAGCGGCCGCTTTGATTAGAAATGTATAACCATATACATCACTGGATTCGGAATAAAATGGGCTACAACTTTTATTAAAACAATTTTTCCGTAAGATGACACACAAAAAAGTAAAATGGGAAAAATTGAAAAATCAAAGCAAAAAAATCCAAAAAATTTTTATATATATATTTTTTTCAAGAAAACTATTGAGTTTATTGTGAAAATGAATAGGACCAATAATGTAGCCCATAATATACTGGACAAAATGATGTAAGAACCAATTCTGTCCGATGATTGGTTACCGAGATATTCGATTTCCCGTGATGACCTACATTTTTGAACTTTGGGGGGGTCTGGGGGGGAAAGCTCCAGCCGGATTTTTTGGGACTTTTGGGAAAATGACCCTCTGGTAGTGTTCTATCGATGGTGTGAAATTCAGCTTTTATCTAATTTTCTTCCGAAAACGGCCTTTTTGGACCTTCGTTTCCTGGGCTAAGACTAACTATACAGTTGGTCTATGATTAGGCTGTTGAAAAGACTTATGAATAATACTTGCAGCACTCAGGACTTTGCAGATATACAAGAGCAAAAAAATACTACAACTGCAGTGATACAAGAAACCACTTTTCATTCTCAGAATAGATCAATGGAGTAAACTTAATTTCTATTACTTATCATTCAATATAAATGGTTATTACTCACAGTTTTTCTCCAAGTTTATCAGTCTCAGTGGCCTTGAATCCAGGTAAGAATACACCATTGTACTTGGATCTGTCAATGAGTGTGTGAGTAGTATCACCAAACTGTAATAAAGATAAAAACAAAAAATAAACGAGAAATGAAATGTTAAGAGAATTGTCATACGATAATTTTAATAGTAAATGAAACAATTTTGAGCGTGAGCCTGTTGAACCATCTATTATGTTCCAATTGTACATTGCTGAATAAATAAATGAATGAATAAATAAATAGATTGAAAAAAATAAACAATTAAATAAATAAATGTCAAGAAAAGGGACCCGATGCGAAGAATCAATGAAATACAAATTCTAGTGATTAGATAAAGTTATTGTGCATATAGGAAAATGACTTCATCACATACGCTTGTTTATTTTGTATTAATTGTTGGGCATATTATTATATATAGAGATTGTCCCGAATCTATAAACCGCACTTACTGACGGATGTAGCAAGCTCTTCAAATCTATCCGGTTGAAACCTTATGCACTTGCTTTTGGTAGAAGAGATGCAGTTTTGCTGAGAAAAGCCTGTATTTTTCTATAATTTTGATAAATTTTGAATGACTAGATCCATAAGTAGAGGCTGTTAGAACAGAAAAAAAATTAATTTGTAATTTAATAATGGACTTACAGTTCGCAGTACTGCCATTCTTACAATTCCATCGGCGTCAGATTCTTCCCAAATATCCTTCACTACAACTGCTCCTTTTTCTTTTGCAACCTGTAATACAAAACTAATTTTATTTTCGAGTCTTTAGGAACTAATTTCATTTTCAAGTCTCCTAGATTTTACTTAACATTCTTCTCAACCACAGACTATCCGGTTGGAGTGAAGTAATGAAATTGTTTCCTTATTGTAAAAGCTAATCTATCTTCTTCTGCCAATAATCTATGAGGGTTAAGTGTAAGGGAGGGCCGACTGCGCCCTAACTTCGCCCTCCCAGGTTAAAATAAAGGCAGTCATTCTATTCTTCCCACTGATTTGAATTCCAATGAATGCCGTTTATAAAATATGAATGATTACACTCTTCATGAGTGTCAGAAAATCTCTCTATGACTGCTAGATTATCGAGCATCTGTAAATATAGTCAATTCGTTCGAGTTTCAGAGTAATTTTCCGTAGAGTTGAGTGTATAGTATAGGCTAATCTATAGGCCTAAACTATAAAACTAGGATATGGTGTCATACTAACAGAAACCATCACCTCAGAACCAAACCTCCATCAACAGAACCGTCACCTCAACAATATTAATATTTTTGGTGCTTTTTAAACTTCCATATCAACCATTACAATATTATAAATTGATAAATCATCATTTTTAGGTTCGGAGGTGAAAATTGAATGTGAAAGAAGAAAGAATGTGAACATAAGTTTTATTTTTATAATATTTATCAAAATTAGGAAGAGAAAACGTTTTGGAAATTGTCTGTGTTTTTATCCTATATTATCTTGAATAAATAAATAGCATCGAGGTCTTTGACTACGATACTGCGAATGCAGTTACTTACAGTTTCCATCTATTCATTCTTATTTGTTTCTAAGTAATGCATCAGGAATTAATTCAAATAGTTGAGTCGTCAACTCAACTTCAACATGTCTATCCGGCTGAAGTACAGTAATGAAATTGTTTTCTTATAGTAAATCCTAATCCTAATCCATCTTCCTTTCACTGATTTGAAATATTCTAATGAATACTTTTAGGACTTGAATGACACCCTCCATGAGATGAGTGTCTCTGCATGACGTGTAGATTTAATCTGTAAATTGTCAATTACTTCGGATTTCAGTGAAATTTCTGTAGAGTTGAGTTTATAATATAATCTATGAAACTAGGATACCGTATGGTGTCATCCTAACAGAGACAATGTAAACAATCGTTACCTCAACAATAGCGTCGAGGTCTTTGACTGCGAATGCGATGTCTTTCACTCCATCACCGTGCTTCATTAGATGTTCTCCAAATACTGAATCGTCTGGCTGATAGGAGGAGACAAATGCGAAGACGATCTGAAGTGGGCCAAAAATAAAAGCATGAAGGACAACAGCATTACTGGGAAAACATTTAAAATACACTGAAATTACAGTCAACTGCAATATAATTGTAACTAATTTTATTTTAACTAAAAATGGTATATTGTTTCGAAGATAAATAGCATAAAATTAATTCTTATTATTATTATTATTGTCGTAGAGCTCCCTAATTGGAAGACGCTGAGTGAAAATGATTCATTTATGGGACTTTGAGGTGTTCTTTTTGTTTGCCCACCAACTTTTCATTCTCTGTGCAAAAGCAGCCTTTCTTTCATCGCTCCATTTAGTGCCGGTTCTTGGCGGCTTTATTTCCCACTTTTCAACTTTCATTCTAAACTTATCTTTACTGTTAATCTCGTCATTATTAATTTTGGCAAGTACTAAGTCTCGTATAATGTTTCGGATCTAATTAATTAATTATTATTATTATTACTATTATTGAGAAGAGGTGATGATGAAAGTATAATGTTGAATGGACATTCATTTTTTTCAAGATTCTTTCAAGAAGTTATAAGGAGTCAAGGAGTTAAAAGTGTTTACAGCAAGCTATAATCAGTAATCAGTATTATATTGTAAAACTTTTACTATGGAGTATGCTGTGGCTTTTTTGGAGCACGTAAGCTGATTTGTTGATGTAGTATCGCTAATTATAGAGGTATTTTTTCAATTTGGTGGATGACGAATGACTTTCATTTAAAGTTTCCATGGTAACGGGTGATGTTCTGTTGATTTATTTTCTGAATATATATTTTACATGTTATATATACAGTATTTATGTGAAAAAAATCAACATAACATCACACGTTATCATAGAAACGTTAAATGAAAGTCATTAGCCATCCGCCAAATTGAAAAAATACTACTATACCTGTAATAGAAGGTTGATTACTTTACATTCAAGCTCTCATCTGCACTGTAATGTACATTTAAACTCAACCAAAAACGTTATTGGTTGCTTGACCCTCAGCCCTTAGCCCAATAAGCTGGAGATTGCTCACTCTACTCTGGGACAGACACATTGTAAACTTGGATGTCTCAAACATTGATCAAATTTAAAACTCCAAATACAATCAAATCATTTACATTCATTTAGAAATGACTTTCTAGTCTTAACTCCGCCTAATAAAGAATATTTTCATTTCAATTGAATAGAAAATGTAAATCACATATGGTACCGTAATCATTGAATAAGTAGTAGCCTGATGTATTAGTTTTAATTGTTATGATTCAAAAATAGTTACCTAGGTAAATAGATAGATAGCTATCGTAATTAAGTTTTTAATAGTTTTTCTACATTTTATGAGTTGCAGAATTCAATTTTACCTGGTTTTGTTTGACAACATGAACTGCATGCTGTCGACTCCCAGTCTGTAGCCCTTTAAAAGCGAGTGGTTGAAAACCAAGTCGAGTGACATAATAGCTTGCAGCCTGTAACAATAACAATACATTAGAATTAATAATCAGCAGGTGATCCTGACGGAAATAATTGATAAAAAATTATATGATTCTTGCCCCTAACAACTTTTTCTACTTTAAAATTCCAATATTAAATCAGTACAATCGATTATCGTGTAATTGGTACGGTATTCTACTAAAAGTTCTACTAATCGAGCCTTAAATAAATTGATATTGGATACCGGTACATTCACAATACGATGGCAAATATTTATAATTTTTTCTCTGTGAAACACATTCGATGGAAAATGATAAAAGACTCCGTTATAATTATTTAGTAGGAAATCAAAAGAAAAAATCTAATATAGTTATCAAATCTAATTTATAGAGTTCTCAATTTATAGAATAATTTACAATCAATTGTTTATTAATTATCTATTCAATATTCGCTTCACCTGAATTAAAAAACCACACACGATGTACTTACCTGTTTAGCATTTCCAACCCAAAATGTTATGTGATCGAAATTCTGGAACTGCCCTTTGATAGGCTGAAAAAGGAAAATTTCTCAATCTTATGCGGATCATCAATGAACGCTTATTAGTGATATCAGACAAAATCCTTTGGATGTGTATTTAAAAGAGGTAATGCTAGTAGGCCTTTGCGCATTTGAGGTATTCATGAACAATTCCATTAGGCCTACTTGAAATCTACAATAAATTACTCGATTTTTCACATCATTGATCAAGAAAATTACAGTAGGCCTAATAAAGAAAACACAAATTCCGATACGCAAAATTGTGGAAGATAGCTCACAACTGAAAATCATTGTCAATGAATAATGCATTATTTGAATAAATACCTCGATAATGAATCTACCTATTATTCATTAGTAGTCATACATAAATAATTAAGGTATTACTGTACTTCAGTTTGGAAAAGATTACACTCAAAGAACACTATCAACACTGATGGTATTATGACAGGTACTCATGGCTTTGTACTTAACATAAATTTACTATTTTTTAAATCAACATAATTTTACATACCTTTGCACCTTTATCTGTGTAGGTTGTCTGAAAATAAGAACCAGCAATTAGAATATTAAAATTATTTTCAGATGAGATTTTACTTTACATAATGATGACTTCGTTTTGAGTTCTGAAGCCTAGACAGTTGACATTTCAGTGTATTACTAGTAGGATACGCAACTTATGTCTTTTTTCGGAATCTGGGAACACAGGCAGGGTGTGTGCCTATCCACAAACATAATATGCCTGTTTCCCCCCTACGCCCCTAGATTAAAGCGCCATTCTACAAAATCATTCTACATTACCCACTTGTGACTTTAAAACTGGAAAGATCAATAAAGGAAATTAATGCTTGTATGGGAGATGTGATACCGTAATGTTGTTTGGTTTGAGCTTTTTACTTTTATAACTAGCTTATAATCACTATTCCGGTCTGGATTCAATAATTCTCATTGTCATTTTTGATCTGAGAATCATCAGCAAAAATATAAAATTACTGATGCATGTTTGATCATAATATGAAATATTATGAATTATATACATATTATGAATGGTATTCAAAAGCTATTAATCAAATATTGCAGTTACCTTACATAATAATATGTAATATTAATTTGTCAAATGCTGTGAGGCATGTTCAATAAACCTGTAAAATTTCTATAACAATAATGATAAGCATTTGATACAAAATTAACGCTTACGCCTGAAAAATTGTCAGTCTGTATAATCGAAATATTTTAGTTTCATAGGAATTCATTGCCAACTTAGAAGAATTTGATGAAAATCTTGAGATATTCAGGCTACCGTACTCGATAAAATAAAATGAAAACTAAAAGAAGCCAATGGATTTTCAAACCAGTTGACATAGCGAACTGGAACTCTTATCGATAAAAAAATACACAACAATCTGAATGTTTCCAATGTTAATTTGTTTACAACTTGTTGAGTTCCAAATGTGAGGAATATCATTTGGCTGATTGGAGAGGGAAGGTGATACGTGTATTAGAATTCTTGCCAAGATTATTTCAAGTTATGCAAATTTCTGTATCTCAACATACGCAAACTTGAACTTGAACCGTGCGTGGTTAAAAAACATTTCGTCAACCTAAATATTTTCAGATATATTTGATACTAATAGAATCTACTAACTAAATTCTAGAATAGTTTCTATGGGATTTTTTGCAAAATTATCATATTTTGATAGAAGAGGGGTATTAATATTTTATACCATAGAGGATTATAACAACAACGAAATCAGATATATTATTTGACAATATGAATCATTACTTATTATATCTATAGCATATTATATCTCGTTTGCTATTTTGTTGTGATTACTCCTGTCAGTGTATTATTGTCAAATACATGACAAGATACATGTATATTTTCGAATTATTTGCTGAACAATAAAATTCATCTATTCTATGTAACCCGATATGAAAAAGAACTGTTGTTGAATTTTTTTGTGAATACTTACCATGACATAGACTAATAATTGAGTAACTGGTCAGTAGAAAGCCTTCCACTAATACTTCCTAAAAGAAACAACTTTATTCATAGAGAGAACTTTGTCCTAGGTGCATTATTACTGGTACCTACTTGAAAGAGCCCTGAATTACCAGCTTAAAATTAATGTAAATTACTGTAATTGATGCGAACAATTTTTGAAATTTGACTTTTAAATTCATATCAAGATTTCAACCAGAGACAATCCTCCTTACCTTGGAAAAGGCTTAACGCTTCCGAAAGTTTTGGCTTTCTTAGAAATTCAAACTGATTCTCGACGATTCATGAAAGTAGAATACCAACTAAAAGCATTGAATTGGACTTAAATTGTCAATACAAATTATAATAAAATAAAATGATTGAATTCTATTTATTTTTTATAATCTTCATTGACAATAAGTTGATACCTTTTACAGGCCAATGCTTGTAAAAGGATTACAAGCATTATCAATTCAATTCAAGCAATTGTCAATCGATTCAAGGATTCATTATTATCAATTAAAAAACATTTGGCGCATTCCTTTCTACTGTGCTTCCACCACTGCGAGATTTGATGTGAAGTCTAGAGGAAACTCACACTGATACAAGTCTGTTGCAATGATGCTGTATTCCCAAACTATACAGTACTGAGCAAGCAAGCGGCGCTTTGCGCTACACGGGGTAAACTCTTATTGTTAAATTTATTATACGCATTTCACAAAAAATCAAATTGCATAGCACAGTTCTAGTGGTGAATGAAAAGTCACCGTAATACATTATTACGGTATATTATGCCTATAACTGCTTATATGCGTATATTATCCCAATATTATGCCTACATTAAAAATTGAATCAAAACTTTATATGAAATAGCAACTTTCGAAAATCAAGTTACTCTAGTTACTGTATTGGTGTTTCTAGCCTAGTTTTCAACTGGGGTGAGTTTTGATGAAATTGGAATTTAATTCTGAAAAGAAGAGATAACGGTAGGCCTATAAAGTTGACTACATCAATTGTCGAGTTGGCTTCATTGATTTCAATTTGAAATTCATAATCTTGGACAATCTTTCAGTGCACAACTGTTTACGAACTATTATTAAACTATTCTTTATATATTATTTAATATAATGATTAACGTATTTCAAACTATCAACTAACTCAAAACTGCAAATAGGAATGTAGCGTGACGAACGGTTAATAATTTTTCTGTCTAGTCCTTTCCAAATAAATATAAGGACTTGAAAAAATAATAAGGGTTGCTAATTATTGAGAACGAACAGACGTGAGCCAAAAAAATATGACAATATTAAAAATGAGAACTCACCATTTTTTTCTTGTTCTCAAACCCTAATTCAGTGAACGATAGAACAGTTTTTCTTGATTCAGTGATTTCCTCCAAACAACGTAAAACTAACTGATTTCATAATATTTTCCTCAAGCTTATTTATAAGTTTTGCAGAAATTCAAAGAAAAATAGAAGGTAGGAACTTCTATTTGGCTCAGTTCTCATTTCAGATTCAAAATAAGGAAACCGGTTTACCTGCTTACATTTGTGATGTTTTTCATGGTCCTGCTTGTGTATAGGCTCGCGATTGATGAACAATATTCTGTGATAAACAATATGCCTATGAGATTACCAGAACTGTTAGTATGGTAGTGCCAAGAATGGTTTTAGAAGCCAACGACGTGGTAAACTGGTACAAGATTGCCATAGTAAAAAATTGTTAAAAATGTCATAACAAATTGCATAATATTGTATGAAAGGTGATCAACGGCATGTGATTAGTGTTAATCAGTGCATATGATGCATGTTATTACAGAGAGTGTATAGTAATTATTTACTATACACTCTCTGTACATGTTATTAGTAAAACTGATAAACAAACAAGAAATAACAGTTTAGTTTTTAAATAGAATTCTTACATGAAAGGCTAGTATAAATAAGTTGGTAAAAGTTTTCAATTAGCAATAATCGCACCTCAGTAAAACTTCATTGGTTACGATATCGCCACTGCGCAAGTTTTTTAAAGTGAAGTGAAATTTTATTCATTAAAGAATAATTTCCTACATAATTTTAGCAACTCATACAGTGATAGAACATAGAGAATACTAAATCAGTTCTGAATAATTGAATGGAATTTCTGTCAACTGTGAAATAGCATAGTTCCACTAAAGTTTTTTCGAGGGTGAGGGTGATGCCCAAATGACTTTGTGGCTTGTGCGTGGGTGATGTGAGAGATAAATTTATAGTCTACTTTTCAGGCAGCCGGGACCAACTGGTAGGTACTCCGAAACACGGGAGTGACCCGAGAATAATCTGTTGCAGTCAACTGGAATCGAACCATTGATCTTTGGCTTATCAGACGAGAGATAAACCAACTCGGCTACGGCCACTCCACAAATATCGAATACAGTACCTACTTAACTGCAAAAATATAAGTTTCACAGGAGTTAATACTTTCGTAAACTTTCTTCTTCAATTTAAGCTACACAATTTGGGGAGTTTCAGCAATGTGAATCACTCATTTGGTACTAAAGAGGTTTATCTATTCTAATCAATTAATATGTGAAATAAGGCTGACAACGTTTCATGAAACATGTCAAGAATATATTTCAGAATAAAATTTATAACAAACAATATAAATAATGAAAATCAAAACTTTGGCTTTACAAAACTAGTTAGATTACAATACAGGAAAAAAAGTTCATAATTATTCATACATATTGTTATTAATTACTCGATGATGAATCGCAAAATAAATTAACATTATAAAAGTATTGGAATGAATAAAATTAATCTATTCAATATATTTATCCAAGAATACGCCTTTATTGGGATTCATTGAAGCTGAAGCATCTATAGATGAGAGGTTTAAAAATTATGTTCTCTCATCTAAACAAGGACTGATAGATATTTATACAAATATAGATTAAATAAATCAATCACTTGTTTATTCAATAATATAGAAAGGAGAGTACAACAGGCTTACGCCCAAAACTGTCCCTCTTGCAATTTATACAAACAATATTTAAATAAACTTTAAATAATAAGAACAGATAAATATATAATACAAAATAATATTGTAACTCTTGGAAGACATTGCTCATAGAAAATCGCATTTGTGGCTGGACGGTAGATACGCCACGCACAAATCCACACAGCCGTGGATGAAACAGCTAATTTTCAAAATATTGCTTCCCTGATGGCTGGATTTCACGATTCCAGTAGACGTTCAGGTTACTGGAGGCAGGTGGATCATATGATCGTCGACTCTATACAAACAAATAGTCCAATGCACACTGGCGTGCATTGGACTATTTGTTTGTACAGAGTCGATTCTTAGAGTCGGATCTTATGATCCACCTGCCTCCAGTAAAGTGAACGTCTACTGGAATCGTGAAATGCAGCCATGAGGAAATTAATCCAGTGTGGCGAAAATCCAGCCTTGCACGCCAATAAGAAGTTTTCATCCAATTCAATAAAATAATAGAATAGCGATAAACTGAAGGTGAGTAACTCTTTCATATCCGAGGAAGGGAAAGGCACAGGCCTCTCTATATGCACTGTTCCTAAACTCGCTAGTAGGTAGCCCTAACTAAGCTCGCTAGTAGGTTAGCAGCATACAGAGGCCTGTGCCTGTCCCTTCCTCGTATATGTAATAGCACTAAACAGCTCACATTCACCTATCCACAAACTTGAAATTCATGTCACGTCTTGCAAGATTTAAGTGGTGCATGTCTGAAGTGTGTGACCAGGTTGAAGTCAGCTGTTCAGTTTCTTTCAAGGAATTGTATTAAAAGTACGATCATGCATAAACGACTCAATTGTTTTGAATTTGTCAGAATATACAATACATATCGCTAGAACTGTTACAACATTCTCACAATATGCTACAATACCGTTACATACAATTTTCATCAATAATACAAATTACAATCAACTTGAATAATAATTCCTTTTTTGTAAACAAATTTTTATTAGCAGTTTTACCTAAATAACTCCCGAGAAAAGATGGAGTAATTATATAAAAGATACTGTATCATGCTAAAACTTGAAAATTCAGAACATTATTTACATGTAAACACACATTATAAAAATACACTATAAACATGTGAACTCAGTACGGTATACACATTTCATTATTCCAATAATTAAAAAACATTTTTTATGAAAAATCATATTTCAATTCACAAGTTTCTCACATGGCTTATTATGGTATGGAATTTATGGTAACATACAAATCTCTTTTCTTTGAATAAAGATTTACAGCATCATTGGATGTTCTTACACATAATAATTATTGTTGTAACATCTTATTAGGGTCATGCTGGGTTTCACCAAAGTTAATCAAATATAATCTGGGACATGTTTCATAGAACTTAGAGATCAAGAAATACAGGCAACTAAACTCCTTCCTGAAACACATGATTTACAGGTTCCATACGTTGTTCAGAATTAGCGGTCACTCAAGGCCCGTATTCTCCAGCTTCATCTTACTGTCAAGCTCCAGTTACATTAAAGTTTAAGCTTGGGATGGTATTATCAATTGCAGTTTAACACAAACTCAAGTTTAAACTTTAAACTTTAGTTGAACAGTTGAACTGGCCGATGTTGGATGTTTAACTTGGTAGTTCTGGTTTAACTGAGATTTTGTTCTATAGCAGATCACGACAACAGCGTTTCTATGTCAACAAAACAACGTTTGTTTTCCTATCACTCAATTTTCTTGTGAATTTTCGGCTATTATTGTGTGTATTATTAAATTAGAGATAATCGAATTATGTTCACTTAGTTGAGTTTCCATTGCATTGCGTTTATTACTATTGTGTTTAGTGTTTTGTTATCAGTGTTATTTTTGTTTGTTTGTTATTCATGAATTAGAAGAATTGGATATATTTAAAATTTTTGAAGATATTCATGAAGAAGATTATAATGTACGTGCTAGACCAATTAAGCTGAGGCCGCACTGCTGGTTGTTACCTGGATGGTAGATGGTTTATATAAGCTCACACAATATCCACAATAATAGAGCAAGAAGAAAATGATCATGGCCTTCTTGATAAACCATGTCAACCAAACACCATCCAGCATCTACCCACCACCATCTACTCACCTGTAGTGCGGCCCAAGGTTTAGAGACAGAACGAATCATTCTGAGGTATGAAAAGAAGAGTTCTTGAACAGATTTCATTTGCGCAAAAGAACTGCAATCATGGTTCTTGGAAAAAATTGCAGAGGAAATCAAATCTGCTACTACCCGGATCACTAAGCGTAATGCTTCTGATCTTTTAGCGCTACCTTGCATCAGGTAGTTTCCAAATAAATGTGGGCAATCACAGTGAAGTTCACCGGAATACAGTGAGCAAGGTCATCAATAAAGTCTTGAGAGCAATAGCCAGCAAAATATATCAATTTCCATTTAACCACCCCACCCCACCAGTAGTAGAATCCCAAACACATCAGCCTCCTCCTAAGAAGAAAAAAGTACATTCCCCATCCCCATCATCCAGCAGAAGTGTTGATAAGGTGGTACAACATTATCTTGAAAACAAGAATAAACCGCAATTGGATGCAACCGACCATCTAATGCTAAGCTACGCAAAGACAATAAAATCCTTCAGTCATGCAAGGCAGGCAGACATTAAATTCAAAATTGCTCAAATTGTGAATGAGGCTGAGCTCGAGCAAATTCGCGAAGAAGAGGAACAACCAGAAGTTATTGAGATCACTGGGATACCCAAATGCGTACACCGAGGTCCACACTGATGCATCATCACTAGGACTTGCTGGTATTCTCTTGCAACAATCTTCAGAAGACAATAATTTACATCTTGTATACTGTGTTAGCAACTGAACGACATTACCATTCTAGTAGGCTTGAACTTATGGCCATTGTTTGGGCTCTGAATCGACTACGACCATATCTATTGGGAAGAAAATTTACAATAATTGTGACCGATTGTCAGTCATTGGTTTATTTATGAATGTACATAAGACAAGTAGCCCTCAAATTGCGCGGTGGGTTGATCAGCTCCAAGAATATGATTTTGAGATTAAACTTCGGAGTGGAAACAAGATGGCTCATGTAGATGCGCTCAGTAAGTTCAAATTTTATTACCGTAGTGAGTTAGTGATTAGGGCGTATAGTGAGTACAATGGAAGGTGGCAATAAACGAACAAAAAACTTTTCGGAGGAGGAAATAAAATTAATTTTGGACTTGGTTCGGATGAAGAGAGACATTTTAGAGTGCAAAAGAACGGACGCTGTAACTTCAAAAGAAAAAGAAAAAGCTTGGATGCAGTTGGCTGATTCATTCAATGGTCGAAGTAGTTATGTTTACCGGGATTGGAAGTGTATTAAAGGTAAATACGATAATTTGAAAAAACCAATTGAAGCAGAAATGTGCTCAAGAGAGTAGGAATATTCGAGGAACTGGTGGAGGTGAGTTCAAATCATCAACTTTCACTAGTATCGATTTTGAACTGAAACAACTCATCGGTTCTCAGGCGGAAGGGAGGCCATCAATTTACGACAGTGACAAATTGCAATTGAGCGAAGTTGTGGATATGCATCCTGATGTACTATGTGAGACTGTGGAGGTTCAGGAAATTACCTCAGAAGAAAGTGATTGTGTGGTAGTTAATGTTGAAGATGTAGGTATGGTGGAACAGAACAATGATAATATTATAAACTGTGAAATGTTTGTTGGTCAAGCGGCTCCAGCCAGTAGTGAGAAAAAAATCCCCAAATTGAAACATACAATCTCCCCTCTTCTTCGAGTCAAATCAAAAAGGAACAAGGCAGAAGACAATTTGGCAGGCAAAAGGCTGGATGCCCTGGCTGATGAAAAACTCGGCTTGGTTGAGCTGCAGAAGCAGGTTTACACTCAGCAACTCCAACATGCTCAGCAAGAGCACAATTTGAAGTTGCAGTTGATGAAAGAGAAGCATCAAATTGAAATGGAACTCCTTCTTCTCGACAAAGAGGCTAAGGAGTTAGATATTCGTTTAAAAAAACGTCAACTTCAAATGTAAATATTTTCCATTTTTAGAATAAATTTTTATTGTATGAATAAAAGTTTTGTTTTTTTGCTTTTCCAATAATAAGAGAGTAATGAGAGAATCTCAATTAATTTAATCTACACTGAAAGGAACAGAGATACTTGTGTATTAACGCCACCCCAACTAAAGATTATTGTTCATCCATTGATTGATGTTGAAAGTTGAATGATATCATATTGATATTTTCTTATATTTTTTATCTATACGGATCTACCGTTTAAAGCGCGGTTTAAACGTCAATTCGCTAGACGTAGTTTAAACAGAGTTGGTGCACACGGGCCTCAGTTGTCGACAGTCGACTGACGAAATACGTCCACACAGCAGTTTATGTGTGGACAAGATGAATGTCGCCTATGTCGATCGACATTGTCGATCTACCTTGTCGATCGGCATAGTGTGGACGCGGCTTTATAGCCGACGTATAACCTATAAATAGAATCAATCAAATACTTTTATTCTTCTAATTTACTGTTATTTCTGAGTTAACGCGAATCCAAACATGAGTGAAGAGTGGTCTAGTTGCAAAATACAAATCAATAATAGTGAATCTAAAAAAGTGTCTCCGGGCAAAAAAAGTGTCCGGATGTGTCCGGGCTGTCAATCAAAATATCATTCTTCCTGTGTCATCATCAAAAATAATAAGTGGAACTGTGTAAAATGCTCAACTGAGACATCGTCCACATCTGGCAACCCCAGGGATGAAGACAACGAAATCTTGAAAGCCATCAAAGATTTTAGAAAGCAAAATCAAGCATCTTGGCTCAAAAACAACGAAAGATGGGACAATAACGACGCCAAGATTGCAAAAATTCAGGCAGATATCGAAGGTTCTAAACAAGAAATTAAGGATAGTGTTGAGAAAGTGACTAAGAAATGTGAAACAGCCCATCAAACAGTCGAGGAATTGCGCCGCGAAAATGAACAGTTGAAAGATAACTTCGAATTGGTTAATCGAAAATTGATTGATCTACAACAACACACAAGGAAAAATAATTTAATTGTGTCGGGTGTGCCATTAACCTACAGGGAGGACATGTTTGTTGTGATTCAAGCAATAGCAAATGCATTAAATTAATGTGAACTTTCATTACTCCGAAATAAACGCAGCCCATAGACTCCAGAGCACGATAGGAGACATTAGATCTCCTTCTATTGTGATATCATTCACGTCTCGGTTAACTAAAAATCAATGGTTAGCAGCTAGAAGACAGAAATGTTCACTATCTGCCAGAGACCTTAATAGTTCCTTTTCAAATACCCCGGTCTATATAAATGAACACTTGACGCCCGAAACAAGAGAAATATTCAACGCAACGAGGCAATTGGTGAAAGAAAGAATACTGTCTTCGGTGTGGACAACAGATTGCATGGTGATGGCGAAGAGTGCTGTAGACCAGCACTCATGACTCATCCTCCGGTGAACCCAAAACAAAGCGAGCTCGTTTTGTTGATGTAATTAAAGACGTTGTAACTAAAGAAGTGTATGATGTTATAACTGCCGGGGTGAATGACAGATTTAATTTTTTGGATCATTTATCTGTTGGTGTACTTTTTGAGCCAACCTTGTTCACCAAACACAAAGACTCTTTCCCGGAATGTGAACTGAAAAAAGCTGTTACATTGTTCGGGCTGAATGAAGTTTAATTACGTCACGAGTTATCAGTCATTTACAGCAGAGACAATTTCAAAGGAGCCAAGGGCACGTTAATGCTTCTAAATTTTATTTATAACAATAATTTGACTCAAGTTCTTCCTGAATCAGTAGTTATTAAAAATTATTTGCACGATTCCTATGTCCAATGCTGAAAGTGAAAGATGCTTTTCAACGTTAAAAAGAATTAAAACCTTCACAAGAAATACAATGAGAGAAGACAGACTAAACGCTTTAGCTAAGTGCTCCGTGAATGGAGCACTTAACTAAGTGGCAATAGTGAATCTTAAACCCCTTCATAGAGAAAGTTTTGCTACCTGCTACGGCAGCGGGGTGGCGTTGCTATAAATACAAGCCTAAGGGCGTTGTACAGTTTAGTTGTGATTTGGCAGTCGTGAATCGAAGCAGTGGTGATTTAGTTGTGAATCTGCAGTCAGATACTGGGAATTCCAGAGGAATCCGGTGTGGCGAAGCAGTAGGTCTTGAAATTTATAAAAGCTCATTTTTAATCTACAAATTGTTTGCTAGCCAAAAAATAGCAGTAACTCTTTCCAGACCCTTTTTATTGTAGGAAGAAATTAGTTCTCTAGAGGATTTCATTTCATATTTAATTTCTTTAATAATATTTTATTTTGAATTTTCATTTATTTTAATTATTTTATTGAAAAGTCAATTTTCTTTTATTTTGGATAATATCATTATACAGAGTGAATAATTTATTTGATTGGCAATTTTAAATAATTTTAGTTAATTTTACATAATTCTATATCAATCAGTTTTAATTAATCTACTTGATTTCAGTCATTGCTTTGAATATTCTTTTTGGATATTCATTTCAATTTATTTTATTTTGAAGCTCAATTTTAAAGTTAGTTCATTTGTTAGGCTCCTCAGCAGTTTATTTTTGATATAATTTTTTAAGTTAAATATATTTTGAAATTACTGATATTATCTTTGTTTTCAATCAACAAATCCCTTACTCACGGTCCAGAGATAAGAGTTTTTTCAAGTTTAAAAAGTCTACTGTAGTTCTTGATCCTAGTTGTACTTGAATGTGTTTGTATTGGATACATTGATAGAATACTTACATATTCAAGGCAATTGGGGTTTGCTTGCCACTAACTACAGTGTTATATTGTTTAGTTTTAGATATCAGAATTTTTAATAATATTTTCTCAGTTAAACTGAGTGGCGCCCAGAATAAGCCATGAGATTTGGCCATATTATCAACTATTGATTGATCACATTGTTTTATTTTGAAATCCTTAATTATTTACATTGAGAGCAAAAACAACAATTAGTTCACACCCTTAACATCATTCCACCCGAGTACTTCCAGAAAGCCTATGATCAATGGAAAAAGCGCTGGCAACGCTGTATAGATGCTCAAGGGTCTTACTTTGAAGAGTATTAGTCCACTGTACGAAAATGTTCAATAGATTTCTTGTTCTGTAACCAGTCTTGAAACTTTTGTTACATACCCTGTATCATCAACTTAAAGAACTGGTGGCCAAATTTTTTCAAGAAAACTACAAAAAGCATCAGAGATGAAGAGTCATTCATGATAAGTAAATACAGGCACCTTGTCTACAAGAGAGACAAACCAGGTTATGTGGAAGCTCTTCCTTTCATTGTTGGTACTCAATCCCAGTTTTTTAAGCTCCATAAGGCAGGAAACATCGACATCCCGAAAGCTCCTGCATACGAGGGTAGGCTTCCCATAAATACAAAGAAACTCAATGATGTGAAGAAAGTCGCCCACTACATTCCACATGAATACAAATCCTTCTACAATGACATTCTTTTGTGGCCAACTACCAACCAAGATGAGGCATCAGATGCAGAATAATCATGTAAGGCATATATATAAACTGTGTTAATTTTTTTAATTAATTATATTATTATCATTATTATTCTTTTCTATGTATATTCTTACATCATGGAACCATATTTCATTCATTTTAAGTGAATCTTATCTATTAACTGACTTGAATAAGATAATTGAAATCACTTGTCCAGTTTCACCAAATAATGAGAAGTAACAGGAAAACATTCCAAGGATTTCGAATTGTTATAGTTTCTGAATAACCAACATGACAGACAATTTTATTGTGCCATGTAGTACAGCTTGGTGAGTATCATAAAGCCTCAATAGTGAAGTTTCTTCTAAAACCACCACATAAACCAAGAAACAGTTTTTTGTGTTTTCCCAAAAGTTGTGAGTACTTCACAAAAAGTCTCAATAGGATATTCTCATATATCAAAAGTTACTCTCAAAGCACTTATGATATATGATGTAACATCACATTAATTTTGCAAAGCCACATGAATACAGATTAGAATTCTATAAAGTTATTTATCTTCATGAAAAAGCTACAATTCACATTTCCAGCATCCTGCCTAGGGCTGGAAACAATTTCAAAGGTTCCAGAAGCAATGATGCAGACATTGACTTGGGAAATGGGAAAGCAATTGTGGCGAATGTCTTGTATAGACAATTTTGTGACAGGTATGAATTACCAAAAAATATCAACAAAATACCTGTTGAATTCCATTGTTGCAATACAGTGATTAAATTTATGAAAAATAAAAGAAACCGTATTTTCATTGTATAAATACAAATGGAATTTCATGGAGATTTGTAGTCTGTCGAATTTTTATTCAACAAAATCCAATTTCATGAACATTTTCAAAACAAATTATGATGAACGTTTGGATGTATTGTAACTCATTCTAGAACTTTCTTGAAACCCAACAACATCAAACAGTAGAGCTTTCATAACATTACACTATGTTCATCCACTTCAACAACGAAATAACTTTCAAATAATCCTCTTTCACAGATTCGACTACTGCAAATTCGTTGGCAATGATGGAGTGTTCATGAGAGGCAGTGATGTGAAACGGTACCTCCTCTCAAGAGACGGATTCACCTCTCACCGCTTGGGATCTGCCAGTTCAAAAAATTGAACTGTAAAATTGAACCTGTAGTAAAATTCAATTTATAATATTGTAGCTATTGTATTGCTTTTCCTCTAAGATATATAATTATCAATACAAAATGATTTTGCCATTATTGGATTTGGTGATATTCATTTTGACAGTTCAGCTTAATTTTTACAAAAATACTCATCCATCCATGTCATAGCTAATCCGGTACTTTGTAAGTACAAGGTGGCGCAAATGGATTGGATGGTTTTGAAATACTTGTCAAACTGTCAATTTTAAAGGTATTGGATTGAAATAAAGTTCAAAACGTGTAGTTACAAGGGGAGTTTATAAACAAAAAATTATTAATGTTCGTTTTTAAAAATTACATCCATCAAATGCCCTCCTTCTCGAGCGACGCATTCTGCATTGTCCGCTCAAGCACATCACCAGGAATTGATGTGATTTCGTTGTGAATTGCTGCCTTCAACTCCTGGATGGATCGGGTTTTGTTAATGTAGACTCTTGCTTTTAAATAGTCCTATAAGAAAAAGTCAAGTACTGTGAGGTCCGGTGAGCGAGGGGGCCAATGGAAATCTCCATTACGGGAAATCAAACGGCAGAGCGCTCTGTTCCAATTCACAGTTTGACAAGTATTTTAAAACCATCCAATCCATTTGCGCCACCCGTTATAATCGATATTATTTTAAAACTACCTTACTTTCAAAATCTTTCCACTAATAAGACATATGCTACGCCTCGCCGAATTCCACAGGATGATTTGGGAGTCTTACTTGATGAGCTTTCTGTTGACTGATATCTAATCAAACCAGCAATAGTCGACTTCAAGTTGGAGCTGCAAAGATGTTGACGAGCATTTGCAGAGCTGATCGCTGCACCTGTGTTGTTGAATCCACTGGCAAGTTTATTGATGAAACATGTGATCTGGCCGAAATTACTGGTTGCGTATTCTCAGGTAGTGCATTTTTCTGAAATTTGTGCATGTGATCAGTCGCCACCTCCATCCTGAAGGATAGAATATCAGCTAGACGACCAAGATCTTCAATGGTGACAAAGAGTGTTAGGTGGCACAGGTTGAGACACAGCTGTAACAAAAAAGAAATCTATCTCAGTGGAGAAGTTTACGGTCAATGTGATTTAAGGAGCATTTATAAGTGCAATGATTCGCTGCGATAGTAAAGGTACGGTTACATCAGAGTGAACAGGGGCGAAACGAACGTTCTTGTGATAATACGCGCCGCTACGCCGTAACGGTACCTCTTGCGACAAAAAATAACAAATTATTTTGTAACTTGGGTGAGTTTCTTACTTGCTTTAGAATGCCCTTTTTGAGGCTAAATTTAAAACGTTTTCCCGGGGGCAGACCCCGCTTCTGAATAACCCCAGAGCCCCTGGAATATTGCGTACCGGAACCTATATTGTTACAAAAACAGCACTGGATACAGTTATATGTTTTTGGAGACAGACTGTTTCCCCATATGTAATCAGCTGATCTATCCGCCAAATTAAAAAAATACTATTATATCTTCCTATTCTTCCTCCCACATCAAACATTTCATTAATATTATTTCTCTTATTTTCATCTATTAATTATTGATTAATCGTTGCTAACTCTCAATATTTATTTTACTGGAAACGCCAATATTAAATATCTAGATGAGAAAGCTTATACATTTTCAAGTAAATATTCAAAGTATCATTTAATTTGTTTTGATAGGCAGTAAATCTCAACTTTTTTCTTTCAAAACACCTTTACAAAACCCTCTTCATTATTTGGTATGGAAAGGATGTTATTTATGTTATAAGGTTTAGTGGAAAAATATCAATAAACAATTTATTGTGAGAATTTTTCTTAATAACCGGTGTGAGTATTGAAATTCATGTAAAATTTACCTGATCGAAAAGTGAATTTTGGTGCTTGAATTCTCTCAAATCCGGCATGTTGTAAGCGTTTTCCAGACCATCAAGTATAGTTTGCCAAACAGTGAAGAAATGTGATCCGAAATGACTGCGATCAGAGATGCTATGCAGGGCATGACAGGCATTCACTCGCACTTTGAAATTGTTGCATTTCATGATAATATTGCAGAGAGCTGTCAAAATTTGGTCCTGGAAAATGAAAATTTGCATTAGGATTCTAGAGAATATAGGAAAACTTCACTAATCAATATTGCAATAGCCTAATCATCAGAATTGAATCCTATCAAGAGAATTCATTCTTCACGATCACCTCAACTAGAGATAAAATGTTAAACTAATCAAGGTTAGTAATAAAATGATTCATACGAGTGTTTTTGTAGACTAATTACTATTTACCTGGTCGTCCACTGGAACCGTTTTCGTCCGATTCAATGTAAGCGTTTCGGATGAAAACTGTTACAATGTATTACAAGGCTCATTCATAACAAGGTCACTATTTTTTCCAAGAAGCATGCGAAGATAAGCTAAAATAAAGTGAAATTTTGTTGTTTTTCTTCTGTTTATCAATATTGTTTCATAATAATTAGTGCGAGGTTGCACCAACTGGGATCAACTATTTGAAATCAGCTGATCACACCCACTTGACAATGTGCTGATCCTGGATTAAAATATCTTACCTACTGGGTTGCACCAGTGTAAGAATTTTTCAAATTCGGCTACCTACTTCAACAGAAATGAAAAATATTGGAGTTGAGGCCCCTTAAGCATAGTCATCCACTGGAACAGTTATTGTCAGAAAGCGTCCTATGTCCAAACAGCTGGTTATTTGAATCAATGCAAGCATTTCGAATGATCGGTCGTTTTCTGACAAAAAACGTGGACGACCAGGTAAATATCTTTGACTGAATCTAGGTGATTTTTGTGTGGGAGGGTGAAGGAGATCAAAACGAGAACCAAATTGTTCAGAAAGATCTGTAGAATTGTTGTATAACCTTGAAAATTTCATTTTCAACTAAAACAGCAGTACAATTCTATCTTAATTACAAGTCGATAAAATTTGTTCATCGACTTTAATACTGCCATTTTAAATTGAAAATCGAAATTTCAAGATTATACAACAATTCTAAAGATTTTTCTGAACTATTTGGTACCATTTTCATTATTATCGGTTGGAAAATAGCGTCCTAAGGAATAAAATCGTTTTCACCCCCCTTAATCCGCGCACGAAAAATCACCTTGTTTTTATAAATTTAGTCAAAGGTATTGAGGGGCCTCAAGGAATCCTCAGCTCGAGTCGATAAACCATAAATTAATAATTTTACAATTTCTTATAAGAAGCAATGATATAAATTTCAATCATTACCTGCCAAGCTACAGCACTAATTGACTGAATGGCCGAGTTCTCAAACAAGCTACTCATCGCGTAGCAAGCATTCCACTTAAGCTGCAATAATTAGAAAAATATATATATAAAAACTATTATAAAAGAAGTATTATAGAATTCATTAAAACACATTATTACAGTAAATAATATCTAATTCAAGTGTCAACATGGATGTTATGAGACTAGTTCAACAATAAGAACTAGGCTAACCAACTATGCTACATATATTGGAATTGAAACTAAAATTTATTTCTCATACAACAATATAAATTTTCAGACTGTGGACGTAGTTTCTCCAGACGCCGAGAGATTGCGCTGAGTTTATTTTCCATTTTTCACCCCTTGAACGTATTTTTTTTCAAAATACAAATATAAATATAAAACCTGCACATCTAGGACCAGTAACCTTTTTTCGGCGGAAACTGAAACAAAGTCGGTCGACTCAAACCCCTACGCAGGCTGTCATTAGATTTTTCAAATTGTCTTTTAATATTAAAAGATTTATGAGTTTTATTAATCAATACTGTAGGCTATGTTTGAAACCAACGTTTCAAATCTATATATTTGTTAAGGTTTTTAGAAAAAAACTGTTATAACTGAATCCATAATCATGTATTGAGAAAACAAACTAAACATTCAACATTAGCGTGAAAATCAATATATTATTGTAAATTTGACCAATATTAGTTGATCTCAACTATCACCAGTGAAATTATTTTGGAAATCTAGAGCCCTATATTTCAAATACTTTTATAAATTGGAAGAATATGTCTAGACGAAGTCTGTTATATTCTTCAAGTAAGCCTGTTAATCCTTCAACTAAAATTCCCTTCGAATTTACTTTTTACATTTTTTTACAACACCTTCCAAATAAAATTATATGCATTAAACAAGTATTATATTGATAAAAAAATTAAATACCTTCATGTTTAATCCAGAAGATGCAGCTTTTGTGAGGGCGACAATGGTTTTCTCTATCAAAGGCACATAATGGGCCTGCTTAACGTCCTCTTCACTCAATAATTTCACCAAGTACCCCAAAGCTCTAACTGCGCCAGTTCTGACCTGAAAATATGCTACAATGAATTTCTGAAAACTCTTCCAGGCCATGAAGGATATTTACAAATCTTTACGATAAACACACTCCCATATTATTATTGTCAATCATCCAGTGACCGCCTGTAGAAGGGGTATGCAGATTCGTCAAAAATTAAGTCATTATTAATTTAGTCATTATCAATAAGTCATTTTTAGTCATCAATAAGTTATCATTTAGTCATTAATAAATTATCACAATCATACTATATCTCGCCCAGTTCCTCAATCGTTCTATAAAGGCGCTTATTGACAGGGAAAGTAGAGAGAGAAAGTAACTTCCAGCAAGTACTTGCCTCTTCAACTTACCCCTTACTTTCCCTGTCTATAGGGGTACTTTCCACTTCAGAGAAAGTAATCACTTCCTGGACGTAAAATCGAACTTGTTTGTTTTTACTTGCCACTCCAAGAAAAGTAGAGGGTCCCTGTATATAAGCAAATAAGTAGAAAGTGTCGTAATGGCAAGTACTTCCAGAAAGTAACTTTCTCTCTCTACTTCCCCTGTCAATAAGCGCCTTAAGGTCCTTGCCACACTATTACTATGCTTGACTTCAATCCGCTTCGCTTACTCGCATAGTATATAGATATAAGTGAAGTGAAGTCAAGCGTAGTAGTAGTAGTGTGGCCAGGCCCTGAACCATTAGTTAGCTAACTATTATATCAATCAATAGCATTGGTGGAAATGCCACGTTACACATCCTATAGGTTTATAAATAAGTTTATATACTTTTTTCAATTGTGTTTCAAAAACACACTTTAAATCTATCTAATCACCCTAAAAATTATTAATTCTCCATGAAATCTTAATGCTTAGTATTATATGTTATGTTTGTTTGAATTTACGTTTTTACAATAACGTTGTTTGTTGATTCACAGCAAATAAAGCAGAATTAAGCTACTTATGCAATAAAAAGTATAAAAGAACATGAATTTATACTATACATTATGACCATAACAACATTAAAATCGCATAAGTTCACTATTAAAATCTCTCTCCAGTGGACAAAGATCAACAGGTACTACCAACAATGACAGCGGAAAAAAATAGTCGCAGAAAATAACTCCAATTTCTATCAAACGTCTTTTGTCACAACGAATGATTAAATTTAATAAATCAATAAATGAATGAATAATCAGCTCTTCTATTCAAGATTAATTTATTGGATGAAAAATTTGCCCTTGTACATACTACTTTACTGAGAAACTAGGCTTCGCAGAGAAACGGGAAATTTTGAAATTACTCTAACGAAGTTAAGAATGTTGCTATTGATGATTCAGTCTCCAGTATTTTCTTTTTTCAATTTTCGTTTTTTTTCTCCAGAACGGTTTGACTAATTTTGTTGAAATTTGGCATGGTCAAGACCAAGATGAAGGTCTGCTGTAAAAAAAAATGAACCAACCTTATCTGACGAAATCCCGTCTTTCGGAGGAGACGTTAAGCCGTCGGTCCCGACTGCATAAAAAGTAGTCGTCATATCTCATCATCACCCCGCTCATTACCCACGCACAAGCCTAGAGCTCATGTGGGCATCATCCTCAGAAATTTTTTTTTAAAATGGCGGGCAACAACAAGTTTTCGAGAAATTTCAAATGCCCGCCATTTTGAAATATTTCGTCAGATAAGGTTGGTTCATTTTTTTTACAGCAGACCTTCATCTTGGTCTTGACCATGCCAAATTTCAACAAAATTAGTCAAACCATTCTGGAGAAAAATAAAAAGTGAAAAAACAAAATGGCGACTAGGGGGAAAGCATTTTAGGACCCATGTTTACTGGAACTTTTTTCTTAATTTCAATGTCAGGAAACCGCTCACGAAGTTTGACGGTCAATTTTAGAAACACCCTGTATTTTGTATCATAATAATTAAATTTTTTTTTATTTTTCATTTTTTTTGGAAATCAATCAATCAATTTATTGCCAAAAAGTAAATTGGTACAACACTAGAATAAAAATACAAAATGAATAATTACCTTGAGATTTGATAATGAACAAACCATCAACAATATGGCACTACCGGCAAAAGATAATCTTGTGCGCCGGTGGTGAGGTCAGAAGCCACAAAAATTGTAAACTAAATGCATTAGGCTTCTGCAGCATTTAAAAAGAATTAAATAATACTGTATGTTGTTGATAAATAAATAAATAAATTTAGCTACTTACATTATCGGAGTCCTGCGTCGCTTGCAAGGTAGCGTCGAAGAGCGCTTCAATAGAGACAGCTGCCTGCAGATGTGGGTAGTCGGGATGCTGCAGTGTTTCACACAGTTTGCCCAGCGACCAGGCCGCTTTGATGCGCACGGACAGGAACGGATCCTTGATGAGTGCGAGCACACTGTCGCAAACATCGCACACGAACTGTTCGTCGTCGGCGAGCGACGGGAACGCGAGCAGAATTGCGATCGCCCGTATGGCCGCCGCACGAACCGGGCACTCCTCGTGGCCGGCGCAGCCGAACAACAGTGTTATCACCAGCAGTTGCACGTCACGTGACAGCTGCGTCCACACGTTAGGCCCAATGTTGGCCACACAGTCGCAGCCCGCTGCTGCTATTGCGTTGGCACTCTGCAACAGGCCAAGCAGCGGACCCCCCTTCAACAGGTAGCACCATTCTTCTATGCACAGCGCTTCTGTATCTGAAACACACATCGCTTATATTACAGTACTCTATTCAAACTTGAAATTGAAATAAATTGATACAGTAATAATTTTTGTAGTAGATGATATTCATATTAATTTATTTGATCAAAAAACACAAAATAAGGGAAAGGAAAAACCAGCGCAACAGGTAGCACCATTCTTCTATGCACAGCGCTTCTGTATCTGAAACACACATCGCTTATATTACAGTACTCTCTTCAATTCTATTCAAACTTGAAATTGAAATAAATTGATTTAATAATTTAAATAGTTTTAGACTAATTTTGCTAATAGCAACGACAAACATTTGTCTCGACAGGTTAGTGGCTTCAATAGACAGATGCCTGCAGATGTGGGTAGTCGGGATGCTGCAATGTTTCACACAGTTTGCCCAGCGACCAATAAAGTAATAATTTTTGTAGTAGATGATATTCATATTAATTTATTTGATCAAAAAACACAAAATAAAGGAAAGGAAAAACCAGCGTTAGTCCAAAACTTCTATTCCAAAATTCACTCGAAAAATATTTCAAGTCAGGTCATGTAACACAGAATTAAATCAAGGTGCCTCGACACGAATTTTTCAATGAAGCCTAGTATTGTTTTTGGAAATTACATATAAATAGACTGATGAAATCAAATGGAATTTACATTCCAAAAAGGTAACCATAAGTAGATTATCAATTTAAACCAGGAAAATTTTATGAAAACGTCGAATCAACAATTTAAAATATCTACAAATATAGGATAAACTTGAAAATTATGATCCAAAATAATTTCCATGATGACTATGAGTCACTATTGATGAATAATATGGTAGTTATCCATATTGAATAATGAGAAAAGGAGTAAAAACAACGATATTCAAGACAACTTACATACGACAACGACAGAAGTCAATTTATTATGACTTATTGAACTTACTTATTATAATTTCTAGAATTTTAAGTGCAGAAAAGTTTATTCATTCATAAAAATTGTATTACGAGTGACATTAAAATATTTATAATACCATATTACATTTGAAACACCATAATACTCTCACGTCACTTATATTATCATTTTTCAATTAATGATTTCGGAAATAACAATGGAAACTAGTCGACTGGCTACACAAGATAGACAAGGCAGGTATTACCTTTTGAATTGGCCATGAGAGGAGCGATTTGTTCAAGAGCTTTGGCAGCATGCAGTTGGACCACATCAGATGTACTGACAAGAGAAATATGGAGTGCTTCCAAGACCGGCTGCACATGTGTTGATATAATTCCATAATGATTGCGTGTCAAATGCGTAATAAGTTGCCAACTTTCGACAATCACTTGAACAGGACTGGTCAAATCCTAGAAAAAAAAAAGAAAAACATTAGCAGAGAAAATCATTGTTCATCAGATAAGCTCCGGTTTTCCTAAATCCTTGCAGTTAGAGGAGTCATAGCAAACAGACTATAAAGGATACAAATTGAAAATAATAATTTATTCAGCCGACTAAACGAAAAATATGTAAACTAAAAACATCTTTATTACTAAAGTGACCAATGAAGCGACAAAATCTCCATAGATAATGAAGCACTAAGTTCATGTTTTCCTACCTTGATATTATCTATACACAGATCCGGTAGGACAATCTTCACATTGTCCGTTTCTTTATTGTCAGTATCATGAGAATCACTTCCTTTCTCAACGACCTCTCGTTGCGAAATCAACCTGCAAACTTCTTCTGTAGTAGGACTCAATGTGACCAGTGCACCAATGTAGGTTAAAACAGCGACCGTCATATTACGTTCTATGGAAAAACATACACATGAAAAATTATCTTATTATACGATTGGATAGTATATTAATAACTATCATTGTTTATTTCAGAAATGTAAACAATATTGACTACAATGATAATTTCATTAGGCTATAATAATATTATGAAGTGAATATACTAGAAAATTTTTAAAAATCTTGAGACAGATTTTTTAAAATTCAAATTATTGTTTACATCATTACATACGAGCAAACAGAAAACTTTCATATATCATCACATTTCACAAACTAATAATCAGCAGTTACTACGATAATTCAGTCTAACATTTGACAAAAATAAAAAGTAAAAATATGAGTGAATTAAAAATCGACAAGTTTTTTCAACTATTCTTTTTTTTATCAGAAAGCAAAAAAAGGAGTAAATTTCCAACTTGGTAATAATTTCTTTCATCAATTTTTTTCGGTATTTTTTCCGGGCTCCGGAATCCTTTTCCCCGTACTAGGATTCACTTGACCGCAGAGGTGCAAGAATAGGCTAATTCGTGTACTTTAGCCAATGCAAAAATAGGCACTTTTCGGGTAATTGTTTGAAGAACACAATATTATAGTTAAAAAGCACGGCAAATTTGAGCACATGCTTGCGAACAAGGCTTGTAACCGGAGCTTCCGTTGGATTACAAGCATTGGCGAACAAAGACGTCGGATACAAAAAATAAATAATACAGCAATTTTCTTCATGTATTGTATTTTCTTATTAATTCTCGTTGCCAGCACACAAAGTTCAGTTTTGCAGGCAACGCCTATAAGTTATTTGAGTTGATAAGTTTTCATTTTATGAATGTATAATTATCATTTCCTTTGTCTTGTAAATTATCTTTCACTGTATAATTTTTATTATGGCAAATAAATGTACTTGAATTTGAGCAGATAGAATAGGCTAGATGTTTTAGACATACCCTTGTATCGTAAAAAAGGACACACGGCGATGTACAGTTGTGTAGCGAGTCCGGGCTTCAATCGGTGATAAGGCGTGCAACCGACTAGAGCTGAGGCACAATGAATTAGATTCATGTAGATAAGGGTCGGACTGGTCTGCTTGACGGCACTGATAAGGCACGTATGCAACGACTTCAACAGATCTGCCAATACGCTAGAGAAGGCTGTGAAAGATGCTGATTCCCTGTAAAATGTAAACAGTAATTAATAAAATGTAAAAATACTTCTAGTGCCGATACAATAACAATCAAGAATGAAATGGAATATAGTGAGCACAAATTAATGAAAAAGAGCTTGATGATAGACTTTTCAAAATTTTCATTATTTTTTCAATAGGCTATGTAATACGAGTCAACATTTTTGTCCGACAATGGATCTCTTTCACTCTCTGAATGTGAAAATTCATGGTTAATAATAAAATCATTTAGTTACATTATACCTTTAAACTGAAATTCACGACAAGTACACGAGATAGTCAACGAAATTTATTCGAATCTTCATGTCCGATGGTCAATTGAATAATAATCTCGAATTAACCGCCAAATTGCTGATGCAGTGGAAACTCGATTTTACGAACGCTAAAAAACTAAATCTTCGACATAACGTAAAGTATAATTATTCATCAATGTAATGTACATTAAGAAGCTCGATTCAAAAATATTTTTTTTATTAATATTTTCAGTAATTTTTTTCTGAGTATGTCATTTATATTTTATACTGATAATAACCCAAAAACTATAAATTGACACAATTCAATTGCAAAGTATGCTCTGATTTAGTGCTGCTGATTTTTAAAGAGTTAATACAGCACATTTCAAGGTCAAAACTACTTCCAATTGATTTTAATATCGAATCTTACGTTTCTTGAGCAAATGCGAAGAATCCCTTAGCAGCCGACAAGAGAACCGATAGAGTGGCAATAGCAGTGGACCTGACTCGGATTGCCGGCTCTCGTAGAATGCTATGCGGAAGGCCCGAACTCGCCAGCAAACTGCCATAGTAACCAAATAGTTCTCTACATCCACACACCTACACAAACACATTCAATGTTGAACTTTCTATTCTGAAAACAAAAAATTAGGAACTGTGTAAACTTATCGGAATGAAGAAGCATATAATGGCGTTGATTATTTGCAGAAATGATATTGCAGTCTTCGAAAACAAGAAATGGATTCAGATGTTTTCATTTACACCATTTCAATAAGAAGTTCGTCATTTTCCATCCACTCATCATTACACTGGCGGAAAGGTTGTATGATAACACTGGAGTGGAAAATTAATCCATCTTCCACTCAATCCACAATAGGAAAAGAGAAACGAAAATCGTATTCTAGAAGTATTCACAGAGAGGGAAGGTAATAAAGATGAAGAAAATGACTAGATTTATTGAAACTTTATAGTCATTGCTAAGATTCATTTGTCAAGTAATATCATAATATGATATTATAATATTCATAATATAAAAATTGAATTAACCTATACAATAAGCAACAGGCTAGGTAGAATTAATACAGTACCAAATTTATAAAGACCAGATATTGAGTTCTTTCTTAGGTTTAAAATGTGAGTGATACATTGGTAATACTCAATTACTGATAATCAAGTAAATTCGCATTCTTTTAAAAGAGACTGTCCTTTTGCTATAAAATATAAAGTAGAATTTATTACTTGTGAGTGTCTTCATCCATGATGAACTGCGAAGTCAACGCTATCAATTTCTCACTGCAATAACAATAGATTGCAATTCGTTATTTCAGAGAGAAATTGATAGTGTAGAATTGTTTCTATATTCGTGAGAATAGCGAGATTTCAATTCATAATACAAAGTGTTTGTGATTCACTAACTCAATCATTTAAACTTCAACAAGGACAAACTCATGTTTCAAACTTCTATTCATCAAGTTTCGAATAGAAAAATAATACTGTATTGTAAGAGGTAATTTATTACAGACATCGTGAGATGATACAAAATGCTATAAATCACCAGCAATCTCAAAATAGTGTACTGACATTAACATGTAGGCTAAGTTATTAATTTAAGTAAGTTTGAATAAGTTTTGGTAGAAGTAAATTGATGATTCATCTATTTAATTACCTTTGTCAGGTTCAAGAGAAGATTCAAACTCGCTAGTCGAACCTTGGAATGAACACGAGCTCGTTTTGCTAATCTTCCACCTTCATTATCCGAAAAATCAGAATCACTTGTGGTCAAATTCAATTCGGCCAGATCGAATTCTTCAACATTGACAACTGATTTCTCGTCATCATTCGATTTTAGGCCTTGTCTTATTGCTTTCGTGCGCTGTTTTCTATGATTTACTGGGCCCTAAAAAACGAAAAAATTAATCATTAAAGAGAATATTATGACTATGTTAATTACACGATGGGGGTAAAATTATGATAGATTATGATGTTAATTATACCTTGGGTTCATTTCCTTTCTGGGCTACAAAACTATCGAAATTTCAACAAACTATATAATATTGATACTAGCCATATGTTAAAACTTGGATATTTTCATACGATGGTGTCGTGGTATCGAAATTTTCATTTAAATACTATCACATTTTTATAGTATTGTAACACAGATAGGAAACTGCATCCGCGATCCTGGATTTGATTCATCACCAAGTAAAATATTTAGTATTTACTTTATATTAGCTGACAATAGACAGCTAAATACGAGGTGTTTTAGACAAGTATTGTACATTGGTGAATTATACCATGTATATTGTTATAGGCCTACTATAGATAATATTCCTTCGTTTTTTAATGAAATTCAGCCAACGCCAGCAATCAAAATTATTCATTTTGAGAAAGCAGAGAACTTGATTTCTAGAACCAAATTTCTTGAACTCTAAAACCTTTCTAAACTTCTCAAATTACTAAAGAAAATTTCAAACGGCAAACTTTGGCAGCAAGTAATCGACTGTAGATAAAAATATAATTTCACCTCACCTTTACATCAGAACTATTGTGTACAACGGGCAATGGAGTTGGAAAATGTCTCTTTGGTCGTTTGAATTTCCAATCAGCCAGTCCAAAGTGCATGTAAGCCATTACAATACCAATTACATCGCCTAAATGTTCTGAAAGCCATTTCTTATCACAATCACATAGGCCTTGCACTGCTTCAATACTACATGTTAGCACCTGCAAACAGAATTAATTGAGAGTATTGATAAATTTGAGCACCAAAGATTAGATATCAATCCGGCGAAATCTAGCTTACCAAAGATCAATGCGAGGTATCCCTCCATTTTAGAATTTTACTGGATTAACTGGAGAAAAAGAAAGAAAATGATCTAGCCTACAAAAAGAAATCAGACCGAATAAACTATTGCAACCCAAATGTATTTAGTGAGAAGAATGCACTAAACACGCTTAGTCTAGATTCTAGAAAAAGAATATACTGATAATACCTGGGAAAAGCAGAGGTCGTCCATTAGAGGACTATTGATTATTAAAATGTTGAGTAGGATTTCTGACGCAGCTAGCAGTTGATTATGAGTCAGAGATCCAGTTTGAATGAGTGCAGTCATGCATCTGATTCTCCAAAATTTGACGTTGTGAGGAATCAATAAACTAGCACGGTCTTCAAGTCCCTCACTCAAACGATTCATTAGTTCTTGGGTGACCTGGAAAAGAAAAAATAATTGAAAACAAGACCAAGATTTCCTAAAATTTTCATGCCAATACAAAATTATTGGAATAAAGTAAGATAGTCATGATTAATTTGAGATCAGTTGATTTGGATTCAATCAGAAGTGTCAACAATTTTATTGTAAGAAAGTGCATGGCCAGCGGCTGTAACTCAGCTTGTGTGGAAGGAAATTCAAGAAAATGAAACGAGTTTTCAACAGATATGATGTGATCAACACATAGTCCTATCATGGTTTGCAGCATTACAAAAGTACAAGTCTATTACTGTTATAATGTACAGTACATTTTGCATCGTAAGTTTATCATAAAATTTAGAAATCAAGAAGTACAGATGCATTAGCGACGTCTTTAACTCAAGTTGTCACACAAAGCTTATTACAGTACAAATGATTTCTGTAATAGATGATAGGAACACATCTAGTCATGATTTACTTCAATGTCCTGCACTACTTTTGAACCCTACTTTAGTACGGTACCTGTTTTCACTGTTTTTATTTTTATGTTTATTGCTGAGTATAATTTCAACAATTCTATAAAGAGTGACAATATTCAACTGTATTAATTTATTGTATATTCGGTGAACTTGAAAATACTTCTGAGTTACTGCAGCTGTCACTGTTATAAAGTGAGTTCGTTATTCCACCTGCATTTCCTGAAACATTACCCTGATTGTTCACTATATCATTATATTTGCAAGAAAATCTGAGAATAACATTAATTGAGTTATTAAACAAACCTCTTCAATTGATGATGGTTTGCTTTCAATGACAGCATGCAATGCTTGAAGAACATCAATGAGAGCCACATCTGCAGATAATTTCAACGCCTGACAACACCAGTTCACAACTATGCACAGTGACTTTCCTTCAATTTTCACCGATAGCTTCGTTACAAGATTCATGATCAAGTGGCTACATTTTGCAACAAGAAACGTATCCGAAGGCGATACCAACTTACAGCACTGGTGTATCAGAAGAACTGCTTTCTGAAACAGATAATTTTTCAATCTTTAGGGGAGACGGGGGCTCCATTGGACAAAGCCTTTTCAAGGTTAAAGGAATTACTTTTCCCCTCTAAATTTCCCACACAACTACATCTCGGGCCGTCACGTGTCACTGTGAAAAGTTTGGTAGCTGTGTTATAAGGTGTATTAAAGTTATAAAATAATAATTAAGTGTTTTCGCTAAAAGTGAAGTGATTTTCCAGTAGCAAAAATTATATTCTTCAAAAATGATTGAGTATAAATGAATAATGCATAGTTTTTAGATAACTTGTTCATTTTGTTATACTATTGAGGCTATATCAAAAATTTTCTCAAAACTTGCATTTTTTAATCAAAACCTATCATGGGGCAGTTTTATACAAATATGTAGGGCACAATTGGACACAAATTTTCATGAGTTTTGAGTGGATATTTCAGAAGAAGCAATAGTGCAGGCCCTTAGGGACTGCAGAAATAGAAACTATCGCTCAATTAGAGAATCTACAGAAGCACATAGACTAAAAAAATCAATGCTACATTTCAGAAATTTTTATTCAAAATACTCTCAAACGCAATTTTTATACCTGAACAAAAGGCTGTAATTGTGGCTTATCGTATTTGGAGGTCAAAGATTAATTATGTTCTCACTTGAGCTTCAACTGGGAAATTAGCCTACAAATATGCTGTTGCCCTGAACCTCAATGACCATATTATATACGTCACAAATGGAACACCACAAAAGTTTGTGGCAATTTGTGTGAATATAACTAAATGATATTTCAATTTTTTCTCTTCTAAAATATTGTACTACCTAATCACTAATTTGTGCTTGTTATTTGTTTTTAGTTTCACCTTCCAGAAATTTCCAATTGTGCCCCATTAAAAACTATAATTTGTCCAAAACTGCCCCGCCGGGCGCCGGGGCAGAATTGAAGAAAATGTAGGCCTGATTAAAATGGGTTGTAATATAATGATATAATTGTTTAGTATCAATTTGAAAGAGTTTTTGTGCACTAGGAATGGCCAAAAACAAGTACTTGTAGGAGTAAAACCATTAATTTTGTTTTTCAATATGAAAAAATGTAGTGAAACATGTTTTTTCCAATGGTGCTCTGGTTTCCCCTACCTATGTTTCAACTTTCAAACATTTATAACACTCTCACGTGTTCAGACAAGATGAGAAAGCTTCCAGATTTTCAAATTCTATGTACAGTTTATTTGAAAATTTTAGTAGTTGCTGTTGTGGAACTCCATGATAAAACATGAATTGGCAACATGAACGGTAGGCTAGTGTTTTCTTTAATACATGCTTGTCACAGATAGAAAAAAAGTTTACAGGAACAATTACCGAAATTAAAAATAACCATTCCCTAATGTCCAAACATCCACACTTGGTCGATTTTGTGTCCTCCACTGCATGCTGTGCAGCACACAAAAATCAACCACGTGTGGACAAAACTCGCAATGAGTAGATAAACTTACATTGTTATTAAATTTAATGCAATCATTAAAGTTCAGAGCGTTTAAGCTGTCCAGCAAATGATTGATTCGAGGTTTATCAGAATCACTTCTGCCACATTCCAAAGAACTGAATTCAGACATGTAAGAATCTAAATATTTTTCCATTTTGGTACTTGAATGAGAAAATAAACCTTTGAAACGGAGCCAATTTAGTGAAACATTCAGTCAATTGTTAAAAATTTAGACATTCAGAAAACTAAATATTTTTAACCAAAAACTAAAATCACAATTCAGAGCACGACGTGTTGCTTGGTTGACGCCATCTTGGATTAAGACAACAAAACAACAATCGATACATCGATAGTTTTCTACCAAACATTGATGTTGGTATCGATGTTTGATTATCGATGGTTTTTCCACAAATAAAAAATCAATTTATTACATACCTATTCGTTTTTAATTTGGAATGTTATATTCCTTTGAACTGTATTGTATCAATTGAAAAACTTCAATGTATGAGAACATCAATGTTTTCCAACCGATGTTTTTTACCCATCAATGTTTAGGAGGAAAACATCGATGTTTTTCTATCGATGTCCATTTCTAGATTCAACATTCAATTCAAAAATATTCTATGTAGGGGTGGGTATCGATACATCGATGTTTTCCAAATAATATATTTTTGTTTCAATTTTTGAAACATCGATGTTTTTATTGGGACCGAGAAGAGATACCAGAGCGCTCAAGTGAGAGATGAGTGAACAATCGGGTGGTATTGAAGCTGGGTTATCATTATTATTTAATGCCTGTTTTCAAACCAATCATAATATTTTTAAAATATTTATCCAAAATACCACAATAACTTCTCAAATCAAGGTTTAAATGTTTTGGATCACTGAAATACTGTAGTAATTTTAAGAAACATATCTCTATGTTTTTTCATCCAAGAACCTATGTTATTATGAAACACCTTTCCCATTTCTTATGTTGGGTATCCATATCTCTTATGTTTTTTTTTCATCCAAGATCATACTTTAAACATATGGTATTACGAAACACTATTTGTACCGATACTAAAGTGATGAAGAATTAAGTCCTTTATCCTTTTTAAATTGAAGTATTTCGACAATCCTTACATATACATCGTCGCACATTTCTATAAGGAACATTTGTACCAAGTTTCAATGAATTTGATCCACTCGTTGAGCCATAAATTCGGAACAAACATACATATATACATACACACAAATGCAAAACAGTCTACTACTTGAATCTTAGACCTCAGCTATCGCTTCGGTCAACTAACTTCCTTGGTACAAGCAGCGTCTCCACTACCAAAATTGAGAAAAATATCGAAACACATCGGTTTCTATTATAATGTGGTAAATATAGTTTAATTTCATTTTTTTTTTCAAGTCCATTCCTGAGCCTATGTACTCCCGAGCAGAGCTCGGTCACCCGATATTTAGTGTATAATACGAAAGCGAAGAACGCTCGTATAGTTTTGACTTGCAGTCTTGCCCCAAAATGACGTCACTCAATCCAATTCATGTTGGCTTCAATGGATATAGGAAAGACTGTGTCTATTCTACACATGGTCGAAGGTACTGGGAATCCGTATAAATGGTTTAACAGAAATCCTTATTCAACACAAAAATTATTTTAATGTACAATAACAAATTGAAAAATTGGGTCCGAGAAAACAAGATTTGAATCATTACCAGTTTGAAATAAAATAATTAATGAACTTACTGAACTAGAAGAAGAGATTAATGTAAAATGAGCAAATAATGTGAAATTTGGGAAGGAATTCGGAGAATCATGAAACACTCAAGTACAAAATAAACTTTCTAAATATAATTGTCTTTGAAATAGTTAACGAATTGCACAATGCCTTACCAAACGTTCAACTTCTTTTTCAATTGACTAGCAGAGTAGAGAAAGTTGATAATTCATTTCCAGAGAAATATAACATTGGGATCTTTTTCAACCTGATCTTCTATCTGTTTCTTGCTTATGCCCGTACTGCAACAGATTTCATCCAGAGAACTGAGGCCAGTAAAGTGTTGCAGGGAAGTACTGCTGCCATCATCAGATAACATCACAGGATACTGCAACAAATGCGATGCAATGATACTTAAACTTCATTGCTTTACTCTGAAAACATTCATACATTACAAAGAATTTGATGGAGAACTTGATTTACGGAAACAAACTAAATCACAGTTTAAAACAATGTGAATGGAATAAGGAATTTTTATACACTGTAGAAAAATTCTGGCATATATTTCGCACATAGTAGACTATGTTAGTCTAGCAAATTTTTGCAGTATTATTTAAGTGTATAGGATCATGTAGAATCTAACTCATGACCTAATGTCCTTTAAAATATTCATAGTATAATAGTAAAAACATATAAATAGGTAATTTTTTCTCATTCATGTAGTTTTGATAGAATAAGAAATGTAAACAAAACAAGAGAGAGAGCGAACAGCTGTGAGTGAGGAGTAATGAATAAAATAATAAGCAAAACATGGCAACAGCGCTTCCATATCCCCATAACAAATAGCATTGCCATTTAAACGCTTACTGCAAACTAAGGTTTGCACGGACTATAGTAATGCACTCTGCAGGGCAAAATATGAAACGTGTTTTTAAACTTATAAAGGTCAATTCCCACATTGACGACAACGACACGACCAAGGTATGTAGAGCTACAAGGTAGGCCAATCATGTCGTTTTTGAGGTCGACCGGCCGTGACGAGTAAATACGTCATCGCGTGCCCACTAGCAATGCACCCTGCAGGGCAAAATATGAAACGTGTTTTTAAACTTATTCAGATGTTACCCAGTTGATTAGCAAAACAAAATAATACTTCACTAATTGTGTCTTGTAATTATTGATTATCTCTTTATTGATGAATTGTATCAAAATTAAAATTTACAAACAATTTCGATTACTGATATGTTGGCTATTTTTGGTTCAGAGCTTTCATATTAGACCTACCATTTAAAATATTCGAAATTCCTTTAGTGTTTTCTTTGTGAAAAATGTCTCATAACCTAGATTTGGATTGTTTTCATAGCTAATGTAAATTTAAAAAGGTACAGTTTTCGGCGTAAGCCTGTTGTACCTTCCGTTAAATATCAATTATTGTAAAATACTAAATAAATAATTACTGTAGTTATAATTAGGATTCATTCACTGTAATTGAAACAAATTATTAATTAATCGAAAATAAGCATCAACTTTTACTAGGCTTTCCATGTTGTGCTAGAGATTTGTAATAATTTCAAATTCTCAGAAATCAGCTGGAAAATCTGAATAGTTGAAGTTTACTGTTTGGCAAGCAAGGCGTGATATTACAATAAATTATATTAAATGATTTCTTATTATTATTGTAGATATTTGATCACAGTAATTATTTTTATTGCATTATTGTAATTTATTATTGTTATCTGACAATCTATAAGATAGAAATTTGAAAATTTTCATTTTTCCAAAAACCATCTGGATAGATTTGAATACTAGATAAGTGATGAGTCTTGAATATAGATATAGGGCATATATATGTTAACCCGGGCACTGATTGACGTCATTATAGCAAGACTAATCGAGAAAAATTGGACTGCTGGGCTCTTATGGGGATTGGCCAACCTTAGGTCTCTACTAACCTTGGTCTACACTCATGTCTACAAGTTAGGCTGCTTTTGTTCAGATGGTAGTACCTTTACACGTTCAATTCGGCTTGTCACTTGGATCCAACTGATAAACCGAATTGACCGTGTTTATGCACAATCTTGTTTAAACGATCTGAGTTAAAGCCATAAATTTTAAATGATTCATCAGTTTGGCTAGAAGCGTCAGTTGAATCCTCTTTAGGATTCTCAGTTGATCCTCAACATCCTGTGCGCAAATGCACCAGTGGCTAACGTCTATTTATGCTTAGTAGAATTTGAAATATTGAACTGTACGCACCTCTAGATGGAGGAAAGTAATAAGTAATCTATTATTGACTGCTCACCTTGTGTACACGCCTGATCAGTCCTTCTAGAACTCCAAACTGAACCAGTCTTTTCTCATCAACTCGAAGTGCCACAGGATCAAATCTAATGCACAGATCTCTAACAGTGGTTCCATGTGCCATATTAGAATAGAGTCTAAAAACATCGCGTATACTTGGAATTTGACGACCTGTGGAATTCATGAATTTATATATTGCCATTCTTTTTTTACAAACAATTGAAAAAAAAACATTCTTATAAACTAATTTGATCTCTATGTAATACTGAAAAACATAATCAAATAAAGTTTTACATTATTTTAATAAGTAATGGGCTCTCCCAGAAAAGCAATGCTTTTATTTTCATAATTTATAATTTGTTTATTTCACTGCATTTATAAAAACATATTGCACAAATACAAACATAGTAATTAAAGGTGATATTCAAGCATAATTATAATATACACTTTATAACCAGCACAAATTAGATTAAAAACTAAGATCAATGGAAAAACTGAGTTCATAAAACCTATTTTTAGAAGAAAGAAGTTTTACAATTGAATAATGTGAAAGTCTATACAAATTAAATTAGCATCCATCAAACTATGATATGGCGGAATTTGAATACAGAACAGATCCCCCTAATAATGAATCACTTCAACTCTTTCTCAAATAGAAAAATATTAGTTTTTCACCGGAGGCTCTCACTGAATTTTTTTCAAAGACGAAGGGATGGATACTAATATCTTTCTAGATTGTATGTGGGATGCAAAGGTTGACTGGTATTGATTTACGTACCTGATCTGGCAACTATTCTGAGACAATCATCCTGAAGTCTCTTGTTAATAGTGAGCCTATGCAACTTCGAAGTTGGAACATAGACATTGGAGTATTGGAATATTGGTATCATTCTAACCACTCCATAGTACCTACAATGAAGAATTGTGATTATTACTTCAATTCTGTTTCGAAAGAGGATGAAAATGTAAAATCAATATTTAAATATTTGGTAGATCCAATATAAGAGATATTAATAGATAATATTGCGTTGGAAACCTTCATTATATAATATTAATAATTCAATATTAAATTTATTATTAAATTCAATATTAATATTCACTGTAAATTAGGAATATTTGTTCGAGTAGTGTATTTTAAGGCCAGGTTAAGTAGGCCTATTTCTTAAGTTTGTTTCTATGTAAAGTTGGATTTCGTTTCCCATACATATTATTTTCATGCATATTTATTCATTTTCATACAGGCCTTTATTGTTCATGCATATTTTTGTTTAATTTATGTGATTGCTACGTTTGTATGATTTTGATGAGCAATAAAGAAGTTTCAACAGGTGTTCTTGAAGTATTTATTTATTGTCTTTCATATTTATCTTATATGAAGTATCATATTAATATAAAGTAATATTGTAGTAGTTCAAAAATGATTAATCAAACAGTAGAGAATTTTTAACTTCAACAAAATGGACGAATTTCCACCACCAAAATTTTACAATGTCATGAACAATATACCAAATATCCCAACTGTTTGGGAAGAATTAGTTGTAAACCCATTATCTCATGACAACTTTGATAATCTCATGACAACTTTCAACGTGAAATTCGAAAACAGTCAGTAAATTTTACTTTCGATTGAATATTGAATTGATTCTTATATTGCACACATGGAATTAACAATAAAATTATCAAGTTATCTGTTTTCATAATGTAAATAATTAACCAACAACAAATATTAATGGTTGATTCAATCTTACTCCAAGTTTTGTAGACAAGCTTTTACAAGATTAGCTTCAACGTCAGCTTCAACAGCGATTTTTGCAACGTGATTGATTCCGTCTATAAATGGCAAGACCTGAAGAAAAATAGGAATTCAGTTAAAGAAGAATGAACAAAAATATATCAGAATCAGAAGTAGTGGGAATGAATAGTAGAGCATCGGACCTCTCATTCTTTTTTTCTTACCAAGTTGGAAGAAATTTCTCTCGGTCAATCTGAACAAAGTAGTAATCTGTATAACTCACCACCAGTATGATGTAAATATCAATTTATGTACAGTAATTCAATACAAATTTTTGGATTGTGAATCAAGTTTTCTAATCTGAATAAGACTAGCCTTTACGAATAAAAAGTATTGCATTCTACCAATACGATGTTCATCATTGAGTTGTATAATATTGTAAATCAAGTACTTGAAAAATATGTTCGTATTGCTTTTTATCGGTGGGGAGACTCTGTGGGTCCACCTCGCCTTATTTTTATATCAATCACCCATCCAATAGCAGTCTTGAATGATCAAGTATTTGAATCTGATCTAGACTAGCTTTTATAAATAAAAGAATCGATGGTAGTAAAAAACCAAATATTATAACATTTATTACCACTTTAGTTGAAGAAGAACATTGTTGATGATAAGTATTTGTTATATTTAAACGTACAAATATAACTATATAAATACACGTACAGGTAATATATTTACCTGTTGCGTGGTGAGATCCCACTGTTCAGTTTGAAAGAAGTCGAGCGGCTCAACAAATATTGGAACATGGTGATCCAATACTGGAGTAGGATCATGACACACCCTCACAACTTTCAAATGAGTTGTCATCGATCCTTCTGTAAATATTGTGAATTTATTAATTTCTCACAGAATACAATACAAAGGAATATATTAATATAATGTCATGGTGATAAATAATGTACGACCAAAGAAAAGCGTATAAGATGAGAAATAACATTAAAACCAAGAAGCGAGTAACTGCAAAACTAAGACACCAGTACACCCACGGATACTAGAGTACACGGTAGGTTCCACACGCAAATAATCGCGCAGATCCCAGCCTAGTTTTGAGAAGGGTGACGTCACCCGGAACCGAGTAGAAAAATAACTGTTATTTAACATTTCCATGGTAACTCAGTTCAGAGCTACGTCACTTTCGCTTCAGTTTACTGCTTATCTCAACATGTATTCTAGTATCCGTGGGTACACCTTTTGATAACAATCAAGGCTGTGAGAACATTTACCATGGAACCACTTATTAATAATTGATGAATAGTGAACGGATTCTTGTATAATTAAAATGAAACATTATATCAATCATGCAATAATTTCAAATAATTATTTTGTCCGAAAATTTATAACACGATAGTTTGCTAATAGTTCCAATTGATGCACTGGAAAACTCCTCAAGTGTTCGTTTAGTTTTTAAATGGATTGATGATTGTCATGTTATCTACATGAAATTTAAAATGGTGAAAAAGTGAGATTTGATTGTCAATTCTTATGGCGAGAGCCCTATCTGATACAAAACCCCTTTTTATGAAGAAAATAACAAGATCATTTCAGATGTATGGAATAGTTGATTGATTCAAGTTGAAGAAGGTTGTTATTAATACTGGATTCTTGTCCTCAATCATGAGTAATGGAAATACAAAATAGGAGACACCATTTTGATTGATTGATTTCCTAGTGAACGGCTCACGAAAGAATCAGTTCAGTCAGTTCAATTCAGAGGGTAACTCTATTGATTCAGATCCCCCAACTGGAAATTTTTCAGTTGTTAACAACTGAATTCTTAGGACTGCACGCCCTTAAAAATTGAAATCAGTGAAATTGAAAAAAAAAAAACAAGCTGGAATCATAATTCTACTTACCAGAGAGCGTGCACATTCTCTGTTTATTCAAGTCTTGAAGAACTATGTTGAGCATATTAATTAATCGTAATCTATTTGAAGGGTCCTGTTGATTGGAAGCTTCATCTTGTTGAGAGAGGAATCCGGTTTCAACTTCCATGCCAGTCTATAGAGAATAATTTTTTTTTTAAACAATTACAAAAAGAAAGCCGGACATAAATTATGAAACCAATCATGGATGCTACAATGCTTCATTAATATAACATGCTTATTCAATGCTTATTAATATATTGATTAAGCACTGTAGTATCCATAATATAATTTTAGTATATATTATATAATTAGTACCGTATTTTATACGTATTTTTAGTTAATCAGTGCCTTTTAGTTGAAAACTCAGTTAAATAATCAGTGCCTTAGTTAAACTATGCCTTTAAAAAAACTGTTTTCAAGGGAACTGGCAATAATTGCCATTATTTTGGATGAGGAAGAAGAAGAATCGCATCCTCGCTATTGAATTCATAAAGCTATTTATAAGAGCATGAAAACCAGAGTAAACCAGATGTAAAGTGTAAACAATAAATAACAGTACTTGGAAGACGATAATGAGTACACAAACGGTTAATAGAAGAAACTAAAATAATAATAATGATTTTATTCAACAATTTTTCCCTATAATTTTATAAAGTATCGAAAAAGCACTTTGAAGTTGAATATTAGAATTGTTCTGGTGTAAATCACTGCTTATTGTATCCACCACTAGTAATGAGAAGGAAGAAGAGCTGATCTAGACAAAGATCTTCCCAAAACTACTTTCAAAAATTGGAAGAAAATCAAATTAAAGAGAATATGATAGAAATAGAAAGGAGAAATGAAAGAGAAAGAAGCTGATGTGACGAAGGAAATGGTGAAAAAGTAAATGGAATGAAAAAATGGAAATGTTTATGATTACAAAATATATATGTGCAAATATATTCGAAATTTTCTATAAAATGAGAACGGCATTTTAGCAGGCTACTTACAAGATATTCTGAAAGTTTCTTCACCAATGGTTCATAATGAACCGTCCTTGACCACGCATCAAATACAAAACATAGATTGAAATAGAATGCATTCCTTTTATATTTTTTGTTGTCAATTTTGATTGGGTATCCAAGAATTTTCAAATCAAACGCAGTTCTGAAAGAGATCATCATTGAAATATTGAGATAATTGATATTATAAAATTGATATTATTTTATTGTAAATTCATAACTTAGAAGAGATAAATCAATTATAATTGCTAAATCAAATATTAAACAATAGGCCTAATCGTGCACAAAATATATTTCTGTTCAAAATGAGCAAAACATTTTTGATCATTCTCAAACACTAAGGATGTGAACTATAATTTATTATTCAATAAACAATAAGGAAATGATAATAATGCAATTGAATTACAACCTTTCAATAACATCTAGTTCATCACATCAGTCACTCGTTTCATCCTTATAATTAGTTTAATTCCGGCCTTCAGTGTATTATTTCTTTCATGGTCCATCAAATATATATTATTATCTGATAGTAAAAATTTAAATATGGTCTCTACCGTCTCTTTAATGTTAGGCTAATTATTGTACAGTATTATATTTATATATTTTTCTTTCACTATTATATATATTTTTTTAAATTTAAATGTTGCTGTATTACACTAATAATGTACGTTGTCTAATTTCACGTGCTAAAAAGGACAAGCATGGGAGCTTCATCCAAGCGCTCGCACATCATGTACCGGTATTTGCATTGAATACATATTTTAAAAATATTTTATATTGAAGATATTGTATTTCATTTCGATTGTTTTCTTCTCCCTTAATCAACAGGTTACGTTAATGCCAGTTGGAAAATAATGCAAAATCCAAGGCGGTGAGAGTTCCGTAACTGAGGAACGCTATTATCGAAGTTGAAAAATATATATAAACCAACCGATTAACAACTAACCAACCATATAATCACAATTCGATATATCGATTTTTTAATCGATAGTAGCGTTCCCCAGTTACGGAACTGTACCCTCCAAGGCAACCCATACTTTGTGAGTAAAGATGTGTTGTCCTTGGAACATGAATTCTGAAAGCGAGGGCAGAGAGGTTTCTTAAATTTATGAGAAACGTCCATAGTGGAAAACTATCTTCCGATCGGCATAATTATTAACCTTCTAGGATAACAAACCTCCATATTAAAATTCGTATATTTTCACGGCAAAAAATTATTCTAGAAACTCAACAAGCTGGGCAGAATTCATCTGACGTGAAAACAGCCTTAATTGGAATATACTTTACTTTCATTATATACTTTATGACTTAATTCTATCTGTGATAGCCGAATATAAATTATTATACTTACATTGTTAGTGTGCACCTTTGAAGCTGGGCTTTTGGTATTATGTACACACTGACTGCTTCAAATGTATCTTTGGAGATATAGTCATCGGGAACCTGTAATATGAAATGAAGTTTCTGAAGAACAATGCAGTCTTTGATGAAGTGATTTGCTATTTTCAATAATCAACTTGATTTCAATTTGAGTTTTTTTGGCTAGTTAAAATAATGAATAAATGAATGATAACCTTCTATGGACCAACTTTAGTGAGTGTTTGCTTTGCTCTTGCTTTTATTAATATACCGAAACAAAGGAGTGTCCCATGACCGAAACCCATGATAGACATCCGGAATTAGATAGAGTTAAAAATGTGGTACACTACAAAATAATATCTTATTTCAATATAATTTTATCGTAATGATACATTATATCACCTTATGTAGGTTTTTACCTGGCATGTAATCTTGGGTCCAGCAACCGGATGAAATTCAGCCAAGAATATACAATTTATGGGTCCCTCCTTACCACATCCTTCAAAATATGTATCATTTCTGTCCATGGCGCAAGAATTCAGTAATTACTGTTCAGGATGATGAGGAAGTTGAGCTGAAAAAATTAAACACCAAGTTAGATTACAATGAAACCACCAACCAAGCAATTTTACAATCCAAAAACAATAAACTTGAGTACTAAACTAAATATAAGTACTAGAAAATGAATTCGTCACTAACTAGTTAATATTTTATAGTTTTGATCATTTTTATAACATTTTTAATCGTTTATTAATTGAAGAATCAACAATAAATTGATATTATGCTCACCAACACAAATAAACCAATGTAGTATGCCTACTCATGATTTACTTCTAGCATTACTTTTCTGTAAATACACATCTATAACTTCAAATTAATATAATTATTTCATATTGCTTGATTAAAACCACATGACAAATTTTTTATTTAAAACCCAAATTCAAGAGGTTTTGTGAAATTTTAAACATCACAGTTTATGAAAACCTAACCTACAACTGAGATTGTTTTGTTTGCTTCACTGCCACTATGATACGATATTCTTTGTCAAAACACATGATTTCACAAAATAACAAATAACCTCAAAACGTAGAATTTGAAGTTGAAGTTGACTTCTCAATTTTTTCCATCACGTACTGCAAATTGGTAACATAATTTTAAATTTGCGGTACCCAAAGATATTATACACTAAATTTACAGTTTGAGCTTTTATAGTAGTATATTTTTTTATATTGCGCAAGAAATTGCGCTAAATAGGTTCAAAATTCGAAGCTTAGTCAAACCTCAGCAATATTATTTGTGGTTTTTGAGGAGTTATCAAGGTGAGAAGCATCAAGTTTGTTGGAATATCTGATAAAAAAAATAGTTTAACCTGTCTAACTTGTTTAGATGATGAAGTCGAACTTTGGTACTTTACTAGTACTTGATTTTGAATGAAAACATGTTTGTTAGTAATCGTACGACAAAAATTGTCAAGAAAGTTTGTCTAGCAAAGTAATAACATAATAATATAATCATCGTAAAAAAATTATATTGCTTTAACGTGAGTCTAGCAGTCTAGCTAGAGGGGGGCCACAACTTGTACGACTATCCCCTTGTACGAAACTACCACCTGTACGAAACTTTCAATATTTAGAAAATCACGTTTTACCCCTTGTACGACAAACCATTTGTACGACTTCAACAATTACAAAATCGTTCAACCTCAAAAACCACTTGTACGACTATCCCCTTGTACGAACTACCCCCTGTACAACTCTTTTTGAGATTGAGAAAACTACGTTTTACCCCTTGTACGACAAACCACTTGTACGACTCCAACAATCACAAAATCGTTCAACCTCAGAAACCACTTGTACGACTCCACCCCCTGTACGACCCACCCCCTGTACGAAAACACTGTGCTGCAATCTAGCGGCAAAGCTGTATAATTGTCCCAGGCATATCTTACTCTCTACACTTGACTGTCTTCCAGTGAAAAGCATAAAACCACAATAGTCATGAAGGCACTGGCCACTTGGTTTGACCACTCAGTTAAATCTCTCACCAAACAGCTGTCATTCAAAGGACATCAATGATTTAATGACTCTGAAGTATCAGCTCAACACAACAAATCATAACCAATCTTTTGAACAAAGTTTTTTAAAAATAGCGCTAAGATAAGCTGTAGTACAGAATTCCACAATGTCAGCAGTAGCAGGTCGGTCATGATCAAAGAGGTCTTGATATTTTTCGGTATCACAAACTTCATAATCTATGCCGCTAGAATGCAGCACAGTGTTTTCGTACAGAGGGTAGTTTCGTACAAGGGGTGGAGTCGTACAAGGGGTTTCTAAGGTTGAACGATTTTGTAATTGTTGAAGTCGTACAAATGGTTTGTCGTACAAGGGGTGAAACGTGATTTTCTTAATATTAAAAGTTTCGTACAGGTGGTAGTTTCGTACAAGGGGATTGTCGTACAGAATGTAGTGACCCTAGCTAGATACAACAACATTGAACCCCTCGTACAATGTAGTTTAGAAATTCGCTCACTTTGCCATATAATTATACTTTGTTTTAAACTGCTTTAGGATCGGTCTAGTAGAGCGGTTCACCATTACGGCGAAGCGGGTCTCAATCCTAAAGCAGTTTTAGGATTTAAAGCAGTGCCCCTTCACTGCGTGTGCCAAGCAGTTGAACATTCTCATTGCCGGCACTGGAAAACACTCTTTATATCACTTGAAAAAGTCTCATTCTTAATCAAATTAACTTAACAGTATCTCTGCTTCTATTTAGTCAAAAATAACTGTGAAGACATTTTTGAAATAGTAGAAACATTATTCTTTTTTATTTTAATTATAAAAATTTCCATCACTTGAAACCCGTATTCTTCTATAGTCTAGCTAGGAACTAGGAAGCCTAGTATATTCAAACACATATAAATATACCTAAAAAAATTCCATCACTTGAAACCCATATTCTTCTATAGTCTAGCTAGGAACTAGGAAGCCTAGTATATTCAAACACATATAAATATATTCTCATACTCGACATCTATTCACTAGAATGTTGTGAACTATTTATTCAATATTCAATTTATAAAAAGTTACTCTCACCTTATAGGTACCGGTAGGCCTAGTTGATAGAATAAATTGTCAAAAAATCAACTTTTCAACAGTTTGTCTTTGAGTTTTAATAGTCTAATAATCAATTAAGCAATTTTCAAAAATGCTACATGTATTTTTTTATTAATGTTTTCTAGGCGAAACAAGATATTCTGCATTTTATGTTGTAATAAATCAAGTAAGGTAGTTTAGTTTTGATGTATTTGATAATTTTCAGGAAAGAGTCATTTATCATCTCAGCAAGCATGTCGGTTATGACGTTTGGAATGAAAAAATTCAATCCGACTGCACCGGACAAAGGAAGTTTTCCATTGGATCATGAGGGACTGTGTAAAAAAGAAATGATCAAATATATGATTTGCATCAATCAAAACAATAGAGATAACAGTGCTTGTCGACAGCAGGCGAAAGACTACTTAGGTTGCAGAATGGAAAATAATTTAATGAGCAGAGAAGAGTGGCCAAAGCTAGGATTTGGAGAAGATGGTGAAGATGATAGTACAACTGAAAAACAAAAAAGTGGCAATAAAGCTAACTAGTATTCTGTATAGTTGATGTTTGAATATTGCTGCTTTTATTAGAATAATTCAAGATTTTTACCGTTTTCTGTGAACCATTTATATTTAGTGTATATTATATTACATTTATATTAAACCATTATAATCGTTAGTTTCAAAATTATTAGTAACTCGACCTTTCCACTATGAATCTGACGTTTGGGTGATGGTGATTAATAATAAATAATTATTGGATCAAATTCAATTTAGATTAATTGAATTAATTTTATACCGTTCTTTTACTCCACCACTTCTTAGGCTCTTTTATTTTATTGAACAGGTCAGATAAATATTATTTTGAAGAATGGATTCAACAAAAAACGTTTTGATCTGTTGCACTGGCAGTGTGGCTACAATACAACTTCAGTCTATAATCAGCGATCTATCCAGCGCTTTCCAAAAACGTTCGGCTACACTGTCAATAAAAGTTGTCCTAACAAAAGCAGCATGCCATTTTCTTGAAATGAATGAAATCAAACGGAAAGCAGAAGTTTTTATTGATGAAGATGAATGGAATCAGTGGAGGAAAAGAGGCGATCCAGTCCTGCATATTGAGCTTGGAAAGTGGGCAGATTTACTACTGATTGCCCCGCTAGATGCTAATACATTGGCGAAAATTGCAAATGTAAGTACTTCTACTTGAAAAATTGGTCATTTCCATAATTATTATTGTTGAAAATATCACAAAAAGAATCAATCTACTTAAGTTAACGATGCAGGAATTGTTTTGCATGTAATATGACTGATTTCTAAAACTTTTGCCAATGACAGTTAGTAGTCTTCAGTTAAAACTAATTTCAATAAGTCAAGTTGAAATACGGAAATGATGACAAGATTAAATTTTTTCTCTTAATATCGGCTGGGCGCACACCGATGCAGCATTTTAGTGCTGCGAGGAAAAATTTTATGTTGGTATATATTTCAAAGGGCCGTACGCACTCATCCATCCTTAACATAATTTCTAATGTTATTTTCCTGAGCTTTCTGATTTTCTATGAATGATTTTTTTCATAACCTCTTGATTTATTTCATTACAGAAAAACAATTTCTTGAAAGAAAGTGTCGTCCACATTCATTTTATAGTCTAATATCTTACAACCTAGCCAAAAGATTATACATATAAAAACATAAATCAAATTTTTATTATAAACCCACATAAAAATATTATAATTTTAGTCATTTAACAAGGATCTGTTCAACGAATGATTTTTTCTTCTCCCGAAATTGTCCCGGAGAAGGATTCCTGCAACATTTTAGAGACGAGATAGAAAAAAGAATGTTACCAGTAAGACGACTTAAAAGTGGAAACTGTTCTTACAAGTTTGGTTGTGGGTCTTATTATTGAGTATATAGATTTCTTCCTTAATATCACCTAAGCCAATACAGTTGAGTGTTTTGGGACATGAGCAAGGATGAAAATATCATTAATCTTTTCGTCATCAATTTTTACAAAGAGAATTCTAGAATTTCACAATTATTTCTTTTTTCCCCAACAGGGACTGTGTGATAATCTTTTGACATGCGCCGTGAGAGCATGGGATCTGTCGAAACCACTCCTATTCTGTCCTGCAATGAACACGAGAATGTGGGACCATCCGATAACACCGACTCATATTAAAACTTTGAAAAGCTGGGGCTACACTGAAATCCCTTGCATTTCGAAAACTCTCATGTGTGGAGATACAGGAATGGGAGCAATGGCCCATGTGCCCACCATTGTTGAAAAAGTTGTAGAAGTTTGTAAAATTAAATAATTTTTTTATTAAGTTGGTCTTTTCAATTATGGAGAACGCTCAACTTAGTGATCTAGTTTTAATATAATAATAAAAAATTCATTCCTTATTAATAATTAGAATTTGTATCCAACTTCTTGTGATACAGTACACTTGAGTGCTGATGTGCAGCCGGTTCATAATGCTATGGCACAGGATTGACTACGAATTACCTCATTACAACGCTTAAGGGTGAAAATATAGTGGAGCGGCGAGGGCGGGACGTAGTTGAAAGAAGCTGTAAAGCTGAAACTGCACTGCTGGGTTGTTACCTGGATTGTAGATGATTCATTGATAGATTGCCCATACAACATCCATAATAATAGAACGTCATCCATGATCCATTATCCACCTGCAGTGTGGCCCAGTGTCAACTATCCATGATCCATCATCCACCTGCAGTGTGGCCCACAGTAAAATGCTCCCTGCTTCAGCGTTTTGCCGCGTTTACCTACATGCATTCTTAAACCCTCTCAGCTACGCTTTGTCCTCGCAGCTCTACTATGTTTTCAGCCTTATCATTGTCAAATTTCATAAGAATTCATCGAATACTATACTGTCAATATTTTTTAATGGATGAATTCTTAAACACTTTGAACTCTTTGAAAAGATGTAATTTGGTGAGTTATTCTCATGAAAATTTTCAAGTGTTATAGAGAAGGAAAAAGGTGTACACACACCGGACAAGGAAAGCATGGCGTTTTAAAATAAACTTGAATGTCTGCTTGTTTCCTGTAATACAGAACTACTAAATTTTTCGAAACAGGCCGCTGGTGCCTTAGCAAAATGAATCATGAATATATAATTATTTTCTCGAGTTTCTTGGGCATGTAATACTTAATGATTTTGTATTTATAAAACGAACCTTTTATTTTGAAAAAATAATAAGAAATACAATATTAATTTATATAAAATTCATTTACAAAAATTCCACACAACAATGTACAACAAAAGGGTACTAGCCGTTAGGCTTGCCGTGACCGTCTAACTTTAAATGTTGGAGACATATTCTTATAAGGAAAACAATGTAAAAAAGTATAGTCACGTTGAATTTCAACATTGCCAGGTCTGTAAGAATGAAAAAAGTGATGGGAAGAAAAGGGGTCATTTCGATATTTTAACAAGAAAAATGAAAGATTGATCAGTTTGGATACTCCTCTCTCCTAGAATGAAAAAATATACAGGGCAATGTTCATTCTACGCTAAAGAGTAGAAACTCAGAATATTCCATGTAGAGTTCGAAGAAATGACAGAATTCAGAAGAAGAAGAATTTAAAAAATAAAGAGTACATATTCCTTTTTACCTAACTCAGGGCCAAATATCTACCCGGTCATTGACGCATGCGCAGAAAAATTGACGCCGGACCAACCACAGAGCACTAGGTCTGTCTGAACTGAGACTGAACGTGTGAATTCAACTTGGCCCGAAAACGTAATGAGGTGAATGGGAAAATACTCATCAAATATGATAATGTAAGACACAATAATTTGAATCATACACTTGTCATAGAGTGTTTTCTTTCCCTCGCACCAATCTGCTTCTTACTTGCCAAATATCCTGAAACAAATTATGAATTGACTTATTACTATCGATTAATGTTATATTTTAATAATATTTATAATATATATACTCTACTGTATACATTTTTTTCAATAAATTTTCAATCATTATTATTACTACGTGATGAGGTTTTAATATAAATGATAAATTTTGCTCAATTCATATCTACACTATTTAGAGTTGGGAACTTTTCATCTGTTCTGCATTAGTGAATGCGTGTCTCAATTTAAATTTACAGAACTCATATCATCGCTTATTAAATAATTATATTGTTGCAAGCTGATTGTTACATATTGATTAGCTGCAAATTGTGAAAAGAATTTAATTAAAGTAATTTTTTGTTGAGGTTTTTTGAAATTTTTCAAAACGGATATAAGAATTACTTTTGCAAATAACCTCCTCTTATTCTCATTAATTTTTTTACTATAATAAAACAATGGAATGTTGAATTCGATCACTTTAAAATCATGTCCAGTCCTATAACAGATGGAAGCCAATCCATCACAACTACGAATCTTTTTTATTATTATTAACAAAGATCAACCTCATTATTCACATGAATTAAATATTATAATCAGTAAAATTATAACTGCATATTTATTGGTATACGTACTTTGAAGCTGCCACTAAATCCACGTTTTTTAGCCATATCTTCAATCTCTTTGGCAATACTGTCCTGTATCGTATCCTTAACTTCAATGTAGTAGCAATCAGATGAGGCATAATGGCATGATATTGCTTTCCGGAATCCCTGGGAAACGGAAATTTCAATCTTAATATTTATACTAATGGATGTTTCAAAAAGGGACGCACCTCAAACTCTGAGGTTGAATATTTTCTGCACAGAGAATATAGTTTCCTTCAAATATAAGTGATTGACACTACCGAACTCATTACAAGCACATTGTATATCACTGTACCAGTATCATTCCAGGATTAATATATCTTTGTCTATAGTGTCTGTATGTGTTCGGCTATGGTTTTTCTAAAGACGAATGTGTGTTTATTACTGAAAAATTTTACGCATATAAATCTAACAAATGAGCGAAA